>OY101449.1:13294012-13698162 GCA_956483635.1 Panzeria rudis
TTGTAAAAAGCGTGATTTAAAAATCGTAGCAAAGAAAACAAGCTTTTCTTATAAGAATTATTAGTAAAAATTTGTTTTATAGAAAAAATATCGGTAACAACAGTTTATTTAAAAAAATGTTCAATAAAAATTATCAATAACAAATTTTTCTATAAAAAATTTATCAATAACAAATTGTTTTAGAAAAATTATCTATAAAAAATTGTTTATCAGAAAATTTATCGATAACAAAATTTTTATAGAACAGTAATCGATAATAAATTTTTTATAAGAAAACTATCGAAAAAAATTAATGATAAAAATGTTTTTCATAAAAAATTATCGATATCATTTATTTGTACAAACAGCTTTCAAAAAAATTATCGATAACAATTCCTTCTATTTAAAAATATTCGATAACAAATTTTTCTGTTTAGAAATTATTCTATTTAAATACTATTTTTAGGTGGAATATCTTTACACAGTCTTAGCCAAGCACATTAGGTCGACTTAATCACTGAGACATGAGCTATCACCTGCATTGGCTTTAGACTTTAGTGACTTCTGGCCATCGACTGGTAATTGTCGACTTCCATTCTTATCACTGAATTCTTAGTGTCCGCTAGCCACTTTCCTTGGCTGAATTCAACCGTGCCACACATATCTAAATGTTTCGGTCAGTGGTTCTCAGCCTTATGCTGCTGTCTTAGCTTATCCCAGCCACAGCCTATAAACATCACCTTTCAAGATTTTGATCTTAGCCAGATGATATCTGAACTTTCCGTGTAATGTCATTAACGAGCATTGTGTCGGTTCCCATTGTGTTGCAGTTCTTCACGCATTTACTTGAAATCCATTAAAAGTTTTATGAAAATCTATGAAAAGAATAATGAAAATTATAAAATTTAATCTTTAAAACTCTTATTACCGAAACTAGCAAATAAAATCGTTTCTTTTGTATCCACCAAAAATTTATGGAGGTTGAGAAGACCACAAAGTTTATAAAATATATACTAAATATGCTCTTTGCAGTTAATATTATATGCTTTAAGTATTCCTTTAAACCTTCTCTCGTCGTACTGTGCGATTCACTAAAAATGTTTTTTCTTTTATGGAATTTCCAACAATTACTTTTTTAATCTTACGCCAAAATGTATAAGTTCTCCTGCTGTTACACAACCACAATCATAAATATTTTATATTCTCTAATTACTTTCAACTGTAAATCAGTTTCGATTAAATTTTATGCACAAGCACTGTGCTTCTGTTTCAAAATTTTAATTTTCGTTAATAACTTACTATTTAGAGCAAAAAAAAAGGATATAAGAAATATTTCTATGGTGAAAAATGCTGGCAAATCACTTCATAATACCCATTAAATCCTTGAGAATTAGAAACAGACTTAGCAGCTATTATTTGGTAATTACGGCTGAAATAAACAAAATGTGGAAAAAAACCTGGGAAAAACCACATAACCTCAACTGTTTGAAATATACAGAAACACACATACACACACACACACAGAATTTTATAGTATAAAATACACCCGCAGGGAAGAGTAGAAAAGCTTCACGAACTAAAAACTGAGAATTAGTTAAAATGGAAAAAAGATAAAGGTAAGAAAAATCAACAAAGCTCAACATCTTTGTTGATTTAAAAGCCGCTAAGAAGAAATAAAATTAAACATCGTGCTATATAGAAGGGATAAATCATGAAAACTAGTAGGGAAATCAAAATGTTTGAGTGAGGTGAGAAAAGTTAGCATTTCTCAACTCGAATGCTTACACATACACATAATTGTTCTTAACCTCACTTAATTGTATCTATTGTTTGTTATATTATTCCTCAGCTGTAAATTAATAAATAAATAAATAATAACATATCGATACTACTAAAGTTTCCAGATTAGGTAAGGTTGCACAAACAGCTGTTTTTCTAACAACTGGCCCTCTTGGCTGCTTTGTGCACTAAAAGAATTTTGCTTCATAAATCCAATTAAACGATTTCACTTAATTTTTTTTTACAAATCCAATGAAAATTTCACAAATCCATTTAAAATTTCACGAATATTGTGAAAGAATTTCAATGGAAGTTCTTATTTAGCTTTCAAAGTTTGGTTAGAAAATTTCATTGGATCTATGACAATAACATTTTGTCATTTTATGGAAACCACTATAAGTTTTAACAAAATATTTTCGTGGATACTTAAAAAGCTTAAAATATATAATCTGAAAGTGTTTAAAAATTTTAAGTTCTTAGATGGCATAATTTCAATGAAATTGATTTCATAGTTTTACTGAAATATTTCATTATATTTATGAAAGACCGATAAAAAAATCAGTACTATGTATTTTCTTTCACACAAAAAGCAGATGCCAAAAAATGATTTTGCAGATTGGTTTGGTATTGTTTTACTCTTTCTTATTATTATACACTCATAGAGCAAATTGTTTTGAGAGTGTTGTATTATACACTCATAGAGCAAATTATATTGAGAGTGTCGGAGTGAAGTAGTTTAGTCGTTGCTTATAAAGCCAGTGCTGAGTTCGATACTGTGAACGGTCATCAATATTATAAATATCTCTGATGTGCATTAACATCTTTAATCTCTATTTAGAGAATTGAATTGTCCATAAATTAGAAATGCCAACAAAACAGTTTAAGTTAATGAGCCTACTTAATAATGAAATAAATAATTTCATTAAAACAATGAAATAATAGCATTTAAAAATTTTATAATTTTATTAATATAATGAATAATTTCATAAAGATGATGAAATACTTTCATTAAAATAATGAAATATTTTCATAAGTTTAACGAAGCTATAACATAGGATCAATTAAATTATTTCATATATATGGTGAACTTTCCATTAAATAGTTTTAGTTAAACTTGTTTTATTAATCTAACGAAACGTGCCGTTGCTTGTGTTTTAACGAAGTTTTTCATAGGATAAATCGAAATTCATAGAATTGAGGAAGAAAATTCTTCCCATACGAGGATATTAAATGAGGACTCCCTCGCTGCCTATCCCAGCAGCTGGGTCGGTATTTAGTACCGAAAAAATGATTTATTCCCTTTATATCGCGTTCGCCAAAGTCTGCAAGTTTGGGGAATTCGAAGTTTCTATGCACCAGAACTCACTCAAAACATAAATTATGTTTAAGAGTTATTTCGCACTTATTCACAATTAGTCCTCGGCATAAGAAATCTTGTAGACCTTCCGTCTAAGTTATAAAATGTGCTCAATACTTTTAAGCAAAACACCACGAGAAAAATTTTTGTATAACATTTTGGACCGCTGTAACAGCGCTGAAGGAGAGTTTTTGTTCATTTTTTAATAAAGGGAAATGCTTTTTACAAATTTTTATCGTGATGTTGTACATAACAGTGCTAAATACATCTTATACCTTAAAAATAAGGCTTACAAGATATTCTATGCCGAGTAACTATTATCATGTGCAAAGACAGAGGCAATGTAGATCCCCCTAGAATAAATCTCAGTAGTAAAATTTCAAAAGACCGATACTAACGGAATCAACGGATACTAACGGAAATTTTCATTTTGTTGTACAGTGTAATCTAAGGGTAACTCCGTTAAGAGTCAGTAACGTAAAAATCATTATCTTTTATTTTCTGGTGAATAAAAAAATTAGTATGAATTGTTCATGAAAAAATGTTGCACAGGTAGTACTCTGTTTTTCTTGAGGAAAGTATATGATATGTAACTAAAACATTTTAAATTTTCATGCCAAATAATATGAGTGCCATTTCTTTCGCATGGAATTTACCATAAACACATGGAGTTTTGTATAAACATAAGAAATTGTAGCATAGTTTAACGGCTAGATAATATTGGGTACATTTAAAATTTTTCGACCAAAATAATCGATCTTGCTCAACATTTTTCACAAATTTGAACAGAGTACCAAACTTAACTAAAAAATTACAAAAACGAATACGAAAAAAATTTTTTAAGCAAAAATCACCTAAAAGTATGCTTTCATTTGGCACAACTACAAACTGCCTTAAAGAAGGCAACATCTTAAGAGCAAAAATACTATTTTTCTTTATAAATAAGTTTTTCTTTCCTTTTTGTGTTTCGTATAACATAAATCTTAATTTCAAAAAGTGTAATTATAAACACATTTTTTTTGGTGCTGTTCCCAACATACTTTTATGTCATCAAATTGCATTTAAGCTTAAACAACAATTACAGACCTAAAAAAATGAACTCTCCTCAGTATCAGCTTTATTTTCAGCAAAAGCAAACAAAAAACAGCCAAAAACATATAATAACAGGTTGGAAACCGTGTTTTCATATAATTTATAATTAAGAAAAAAAATATTATATAACAAAAAGAAAAATTAAATAATGTTGTATGGTTCCTCTAATTGTTTTTGTAGTTCTTTGGCATTTAATAAACAACAGTACAAGTTACCAAAAGTGCTCCTAGAAAAAATATAGAAGTAAATTGCTACAGAAAATGTATCATAATAACCGCTTGCATTTCTTTTTGTGTGCACAAACCACACAACAATGTTGTTTAAATTAGTAGCAATTAAGTTCTGTGCTTCTAGTTTGCTTTTAATTTTCATAGCATTATGAGGAGGGTCCTATGAAAAAAATGCAGTCGAACTAAACCACAATTAAGTCGGCAACAAATATGTTAGATTTACGCTTTACTAATTACTAAGATTTTAATTGTATATTATTTAAAACAACACATTTTTAGGCTTACACGACAACAAAGCAATATTTTCATTTGTACAATACACTACTTTGTAAAACAAATCTTGTCAAGGATTTTAATCACTTTTATTTGGTAGCATGGGCTGATGTTGATTGTAGACAAAAATATTTTGATATGAATTTCCATAGTAAACACACACACATTAAATAAATTTTGCCTATGGACATTAAATATCAACTAATTCATATCGATAAGCCAAAACCTCGATTAATTAATCGAGCGATTAGTCGATTAAAACAGAAACCCGATTAATAGAATACCCTAGTTAATAGAGAAAAATCGTATCATTTCGTTATTTTACATGATAAGAAAAAAACTGAATAAAGACTAAACAAAAGCGATTAATTTAGAATTTTGTAGAAAAATTCATCATTCTCGATCAATGCTGGATGTAGCATGCATGCTTAATTATACTTAAAATTTCAAATGCAGTCATTTTTGCAATCTGTTCTTTTAAAATGTTGAAGTAAAACGTCGAACAATGAAACTCTATTTTAGTAAAAATTTAGCCCTTTTTCACTCTCATTTCAAAGTCTTCAATTTGAGTCCTTTTAACGAATACATGAATTGACATAACTAAACAATTTTTTCTGTGTGTTATCAAGGATTGTGTTAAAAATCATAAAAATTTTTTTTTTTATTTTGGCTGTGCTATTACCGGAGATATTGACTAAATAGAGAACATTGTCTAGGCTAAAAACCGAAATTTTTAATTTCAAATCCAAATATCTTTGAAAATATTAAACATATGTCAATAAGATAAACTGTATTTTCCTTAGCTATTTTTTAAACTTTACACCAAGTGTAAATTCATCAAAATCGTAGTATATTTGTAAAAATTATGACTCCGATAAGGTTTTTTATACCCGAGGTGTCAACCTTGACAACCTGTAGCTCAACGTGTTCTTAACAGGGTGGTCCAAATTCTTAAAGCTTAGGCCCTCCGCTATTAGCTTTTAATGTATTATTTTGTAATCGGATTGCAAGTTTCAAAGATACATATTTATTACCTTTTTTCCAATTGAAACCATTGTCCGTCATCGACTTGCTACTTTTGGAGTTACGCCATCGGGCGGCCATAATCGGCCGACAACCTGCAGCCGGCCACTCATCTTTATCGCCCTTCATTCGATACACTACGTCTAGTCACCGGACCCGGCGCCATGACCCCCATCAAAAATAAAACCAAAATTTCACCTACCTTGATGAAATCAAGTAAACGAGATAGTAATATCAATCTCTGGATGGAAAAAGAAAATAATTCGTCAACAAAAAACAATTATCACCTGGAAGATACTTGGACGATACTTAAGCGATACTTTGGCGAAACTTCTCATGAATTTAGCCGATACGCCTCGTGTTTAGTCGAGATACATACATATAGCAAGGGCAGCAACCATTTGCCCAGACATAAACCTGGTCCAAGGATTTCCATAAACTTGGACAAAAATCTCTCTAGAATCAGAGAAGTTCCACAGATTTCCAAAAACTAGGACAAAAAACTCCCCAAAATTCCAGGATAACGTTTTTTCCCAAAAATCTCAGAACTTTCCCGAAAAACAACGGCAACACCTGAAACCGCGAAAATACCAAAGCGGCAACACTAAGTTTTTAAGAAATTTAACCTTCGTGCAGGTCTGTTGCCTTTGTTTTGAATTGTCATTACACGTATTTGTTACCAATATTCGTTACACGTATTTGTTACACGTATTTTTTTTATATAAAAAATTTTTGTTATCCCCTTGCACAGCAAACATTTATATGGTGCATAAGGAACTTCGTTATAAAAATTTATATATAAAAAAAGTACATATTATGACATAGGAGTTCACCTTACCCATTTAAAATAGCAGCTCTGACGTTAAAACTTAATTTTGAATACTGCAATAATCATAAAAAATATATATATTTAATATCCTTTGCAATAACTTTTCTTTATTATTCATTGTTAAATATCATGAATAGTAGAAAAGCTTTAAAAAAAACAAAATCCATTTATTGGAAACTTTAAAGGTAAAGATAAATCAGCCTTTAATTACAATTATAATAATAAACTTTAAGTAATTCCATAAAGGCGCAACCTGATGAAAAATAGTGCAGGCTAATAATCTTAAAAGTGTTGTAAACATCCTTTAATTAAAAGATATAGTAAATTGCATTATTTAATTGTTTCTGGCACAACATGAGACGTGTTGCCAATTATATAATGACTACCTTGAGTTGTTTAAGACTAAAGTAAACAAAATTTTGTATAGCATACACTAAGGCATTTTGATAATTTCATAATATTAGCCCAGCTTAAGGCTACATTAAATGAAATAAAACTTATAAAAGTTTTAGCACTGCATGTTGTTATAAGTAATAAAAAGTTTATTAAAATTTTAAAATTATTTATCATGGCAAATATTTTCATATCGTAAAGCCATACTCTTTATTCTATTTATCAAACACCTGATAGAGGCATCATATAACATGTTATTGAAAAGAAAACAGAAAATGTAGATTGTTATGAGAACGACATAAGTTACATGTTGTTTATCATAAAATCATCGAAGTATAAAAAATAAATTGAATCTGATTACATTTGAGCTTAGGTAAATTCATATAAGAAAAAAACACTTAATGTCATATGAAAAGTCATTATCAGCACCAATCTCACAGCTTTCATGGAATCTGTGATGCCTGCTTTTGATAAGAGAGGAAATAGAGAAATAATGAAAAATATTGATGGCAAGTTTAATATAAAAAATCAAAGTTATTGCAGGCAAAACAGTTACTATAGTGTTTGCTGTCATTTTATTTAATGATTTTCGTATAAATAAAAAAACATTGAATACTTTTTTTTATTCTGATTTAAATTCTGATTTTGGAAAAAGGTAATAGGAAATATTTAATTCATACAAGTCTATTTTTAGATATTGAGCAAAAACTGTTCGCTTTTGCTTACAAAATTTATAATTATTTTGAAATATATTGTGTTGCTGTTTGTTGTCCTTTTGTGGTTTTATATTGCATACTTTGGGGATTATTATTTAATTTCAATGAAACAAAAAATTTGGTGCGCACCTTAAGGCTTTAATTAATTGATTATTTTAATGAACGCTTTTAGGCTTAATAAAACATTATAATTATTAGCTTTGCATTTAAGTTTAAAAGTAGGAAATTTGTATGAAATAAATATTTTAAAATCACACAAATTTAATAGTCTGCTTCATTTTGAAGGTTTTTAATTTTAAATTAAACAAAAACTACTAGAAGCACACAAATAAGCAGAAAAAGTAGGAACTATAAAAAATTAACGATCAAAGGTAGAATATATGCGGTGGTCGGTTTTTAGTTTAGACATAGAATTTTGGGAACATATACAGTTTTTATAAATAACTTAGATTTTTGCAAGTTTTGATTTATTTAGTGAAATATTGGATTGCTTTAATCACTTTAAGGTACCCTGCAGGAAATTTAGAAAACTTGATTTTTTCGAAGTAAACTTTATTTTCGTAAGTTTTTTTTATTAATTTTGGAAAAAATTTTGTTTTCTTTCGGAACTAAGGCGTTTAACATTGAAATGAAGAACTCGAAGTAATTTAGATTTTTTTCGGAAATTCAAGTTTGTAATGAAATCGTGTGGTTTTATGTGAAATTTAGTGGATCGCAGACACTTTTGATAAGTTCGAATATGTAATTCGAATTAGCAGAGAATTATAAATACATTCGGAGTAAAATCGTTTCTTGCAAGCTTTCGATTTCGTAAGGTAAACCATAGGTTTCTGTTGGCCTAAACGAAATTTTTGCACATGTTTGCATATGCATATAACGCATTGAATTAAATTTTTTATTTCTTCGGAGTATGTAAAATTTTTGGCTGTTGATTTAAATTGTTATAATTTTATTTTTAATAATTTTCGAATATAAGCTGAATGCCGAATTTTTGATTAAGTAAGTGCTTTTCTTTTATTTTTGACGAACATTTTAATTTCGGAAATATTTCGGCATCAATTTTTTTTATCAAACTATGCAGAGTTTTAGTACTTCTGCATGTACATGTTCCATTTTGTGTAAAATTAAAAATTTTTGGAAAAAGTTTCTGTTTTTGCGGAGTTACTTAAATTTTTTGAAAATTTTGTTTTTTTTAGTAAAACTATGGCTGTCTGGTGGTTGTAACTCATTTTTGGTGCTTTTTCGAATTTTTGTTATACATTGTATTTTCGATTTTTTTCGGAGTAGTTTTGATTTTACCGAGTTTTTGATTTGAAATTATATTATTTTAGTGACCTTGGGGTACTTTTAGTATATTTTCGAATACAAGTTACATACCGATTTTTAGCATATTTTTCTGATTTGGAATAACGAAGATTTTATGGTAATTTTCGATTTCTTTAGTGAATTTCTTTGGTGTTACTTTTTGTTGCATTTCGAATATGCGTTTTCGAATATATGTTTAATATAGAATTTTCGGAAAATTTTATTTTATTTTTTGGGTATTAAATTTTTATCATTTTCGAATTTCGGAAAAGTTTTATTTTTTCGGAGCAGTTTTAATTTCTTCATGTGCTCGATTTTCTTAGTGAAGCTATAACTTTTTTCTTGGTTTAACTCATATTTGAATTGTGTTACAAAAACAAAAAAATATATATCGTGGATAATTTCAATAGCAATTTTGTTTTGGCTCTATTGAAAAAATTAGTTTTATGACATACGTCGTTATTGAAGATAATCACAAAATTATTGCAACGCTAAAGTTCATTTCTCAATTCTTAATCGTTTGAATTGTAATTAAAAAATCAATTCAACTTTAAGACCAAAAACTTCGTAAGGTACAGAGCAACATGTTAATTGACAACACTCGGTTTGATTAAGCTAAAAATAAATAAATTGGAAAATAATAAAATTTATAAGCATCGCAATTTACTGATAAACATTCCTCGACAGCAAATGTTAAGTGAAAATGTTGCAGGTGAAGATATTTAAAAAATGAGAGTTAATCCGAGTAGTGCGCTAAATGTTCCCAAATCGTTATATAAATGACGAAGTTGTGTAGGAAGCAATATTAAAAATATAATCGATTTTGTAATCTTCTCCTTTTTTGAAAGTCGTTTGAAAGAAAGACAAGAAGAGTAAGAAAAATTAAATAGACTAAGTTAAACTTCAGTGTAATCAAATACTCCGTCATGATGGAGGATTTAAAAGAAATCGAAATTTATCATCTCTCGTATTCTTTATGAATTTTCCCCACCTCCAATTGGCCTAATTTAACGTTCTTCATCTTCTCCGACAAATGATAAGATTAATTTCAAACCATTTTCAATTTTAAGACAAAATTGTTAAACGAACTGGAAAGTGGCTTTTTAAGTTATTCATTGAATTTTAAGTAGTCCGTTTACAGTCAAGAAATAAAGATTTCTTCGTCATATTAAAAAAATTTTATTGTTGAAAATCCGCTAAACTGCTATAAAAATGACTATGAAATTAATTATAAACTAAATAAATGTATTTAAATCGGAAGCTTTGAAAAAAATCATTTAAGTTGTGGCCGTTTTTGCAACAATATATTATTTCCAATCCCAACAGCGTGATGTCATTTCTAACATGTCATGTATAATTTATTAATTTTTAATTATTCTTTTTTTTCTATATAGGAAAATGTGTGGGTATCACATGTTGTTTTTAGTGTCTCGTATAAATTGTATGTAATTACAAAATTATGTAAATGTATAATTAAATTTATCTTGTCATATAAAATGAAATAAAAATTTAATATACGAGTATAATGAAAGATTTTTACTAAATCGTTAATATGAAATAGAAACAAATGCACGAGGTGAAATCTATAACAAAAAAAAAAAAAAAAAATATATATATATATATATATATATATATATATATATATATATATATATATATATATATATATATATATATATATATATATATATATATATATATATATATATATATATATATATATATATATATATATATATATATATATATATATATATATATATATATATATATATATATATATATATATATATATATATATATATATATATATATATATATATATATATATATATATATATATATATATATATATATATATATATATATATATATATATAATTGAAACAACGGAGTGTCTAGCGGTATAGAAAAGAAAAATATTGCATTTTGTTGTTGCGTAATTATAATCCACATAATTTGTTTTGATGCCGCCAAACAGAGACAACAATTTCCATACCGATAGCAATTTGTGTACAGTCTTTCGAAATCGTTTTTTACAGTAATAGAAAAATGTATACTCGTATTCATGATGCCCTGTCATCAGAATTATGACATCAATGCTATGACAAATATTAACAATAAAACGAAAACAGACATCAATCTAATGACAAACCTCATTATAGAATTTTGTCTGAGTTTAAGTTTAAGTGCCATCTGTGCTATGAATCTCTGAATGACATCAATACGATGCCAGTTATTGTATATTATTAAAGTGTAAGATATGTATAAAAGAAAAAAGTAAACAACAATGTTATAAGGTTTGTAATTTGTATTTTAATACAAATTTTATTGTTTTATTTTGTATTTTTGTGTCTAAACGCATTTTTAAAAAGTTAAAAAACATGACACTGCATTGATGTACACGCGTCATCATTACTATGACAGAGCCAAAAATGAAATATACAAGTCTTTTTAAAACTAAACCGGTAGGTACAGCATAAATGCACATACAAAACATTGATGCCACTTACACACCATATGCACTTACTCATCATATTGATGATATTTACTCATCGTAATGCATGGCTCATCAAAGATGTTTATGTTGCCTTTGTGCTGCTGATTTTTTATTTGGTGATGTGGCTGAAATGGTAAAGGTGTCAGCTTAAAAAAAATATGCAATGAATTGCGGATCAAGATCAACATTAGAAAAAAAAATTAAACAACAAAAAGTGCAAGATGACCAGCTGATGTAATGGTTGACATCACAATGATGAAAAGTATTATGTGTTCAAAAACGAAGACACAGGACATAGCATGGATGTCAAGTTACATATTCGTTATGACGGTTTTTTTTATCAGTGACACAATATTGATGACATTTTGTCATTAAATTGATTCCAAGTCATCTTTTCTCTGATGTCAGTGTGTCATTGCATTAATGACAGATTTGTCACATCACAATAATGGGACATAGCATTGATGTCAAGTTACATCATCGTTATGGCGGTTTTTTTATCAGTGATATAATATTGATGACATTTTGTCATTATTTTCTCTGATGCCAGTGTGTCATAGCATAAATGACAGATTCGTTACATCAAAATGATGAAATGTGTAATGCGATCAAAAATCAATCCACTTCACATAGCATTGATGTCAAATTACATCAGGTTATGACATGTTGCCTTTCAGTTCAGATGCCGTTATTTACTATGCTTCAACGGCAATTGCAGTTGATGCCATATATAACAATATAACAATCCTTGCCATAACTGCATATTAGCCCCTCCCAAGTTGAACTTTAAAAGTACTTTTGATAAAAATAAAAATGTACTGCCTGATCTCATCTGCGTTGCTCCCAACATATGCTTACCTCTGACAACTTTATAACAATAATATTTTTGCGAAAGTTTTTTTTTCATTATTATAAAAAACTAATTGTTATTCTACAAATTCGCATGTATATTACTTTTTGCGGTTTTAATTAATTATATTGAACAATAACTTATTATGAATATGAATTATATCAATCTCATAGAAAATTTATTTGTATTTTATTTAAAACGACTCTACACATATTTTCACATTTGTTCACATGTTTAGTTTTAATGAGATGCAATTTCTTTTTAATGCATTTTTTAATTACTAATGCAAAAAAAAATGCAGAATGAAAATGTTGACAACACAGTTTTTAAAGTTAATTACCAATTGAAAACCGCATTAATTTATGCAGTTTTTTTTTGTTATTGCAAAAAAATTTGTATTGGCTCGTGCTACAAATTTAATTTAGACTTTTACTACCATATAAAATGTAAATAGTTTAAAACACCAACTGCAAATTAGTTTAATTGAAAAACTTGATTATAAGTTAAATGTCTCAATGGTCTAAAAAATATACTATATATTATTTCATATAGAATTTTCTAATTCCAAATTAATGAACATTGTGATGTGAGTGTGCATAGCCTCATGTGTACCTATTATGCATGTTTTATCTTCAGACTTTCACAGTTCATAGTTATCGTCTTTCTGGAATAAAAGTAGAGTAACCTCGGGGAATGGGGTATGCCTGATTTTTATTCAGCTATAATTTTTACAAACTCAGCTGGTATATTGTAACAAAAGTCTGAGGCTTACATTCGGGAAAGCTAAAAAGTAGTTGATGTCCAAGTTTGAAAATAATTGAAAAAAATAAAGAAAAACCCTTAAAAAAGCCATATAAAAAATTTGCGGGTAATGTGGTATACTATGTTCTGGTAATGTGGTATATTATACCTTCACATATTTTCCGTCATATCTGATACCAGTTTGGCCGGCCTTAGCTATGCCACATTAGCCGCCCACGAAGTTTATTCAAATAATTATTGAATCAAAAATATGTTTTAGCTTAAGTCCCTTTAGAGTTTTAACAATTGAGTTATGAATTTAAGTTGGACTGTATGGTTTATGTCCAAACTAATTAAATATATTTGGATATAAACCATACAGTTCGACTAAAATTCAAAACTCAATTGTTAAAACTCCAAAGGCACTTAGATAAAACATGAATGTATACTGTTCCAAAAACTTGGGCAAAATAATCATTGAATAAATCGAAGTATTGAAAATATAGATGATATATCACGCTGGTAGCATAGAAATAAAAGCTTAAAATAGTTGAACATAATGAGTAAAACACTTAGTGCCGTTCCGAAACTTTACAAGGATCAATAATAGTTGAGACTCGTCACGAGATGGCGACTCATCTGTTAATTGGTGTAATAAAATAATAGGATTTTTCCCTCGTTGGTTGTTGCTGCCGTCGCTGACAATATGGTCCAGACTCTGAGAGTAGACTCTGGTGGCATCGAAACATCTGATGTCAGTTCAACTTTCCGTCCAGCCAAATTTTTCTTTGAATGTTCAACATTTACATGCTTTAGAATTTATTTCTAAAATAAAAATAATTTAGTCGAAATATTAAATTAAAAATGAACTTAAGCCAAACTAATTAAATAACTTTGGATCTAAAAAATATATATAGTTTCATCGTATTCATTTTATAGTATCTAGTCTTTAGAGCACACCGCTTCTTGTTAACCCTAGAATACTAAGCTGTTATTTCATGCTTAACAATAAACCTCGCCTGGAAGTTATAAAGTATAATAAATTATCACTTCTCCATAATTATCAAAATTGATCATTTTTGGAGGACTCGAGGGAGGGCACGCTTAACCCTAAAACACTAAGCTTATTTTTATCTTTTACCACTATATCTCGCATTTCTTCATTTTTAACTGACTTCGAAAAAGGAGGAACTCGTGTGTATATTTATTTTTTTAAGTTTGTACACGCATAACTCTGTTATTTATAAACCGATTTTTTCGAATATCGGTAGGGAAATTTGCTCCGTCCATTTTCAAAATTCTTTTTTTTGTGTGAAAGTGTTTGCTTGCGGTTCAGTTCCATATATTTTTTTTGGATAATTAATTTTTTCGGCAAAAACCGAAGAATCTAAAAATATCGCTAAAAACCGAAAAAAGTGACGAAACTGAAAAAATCGCAAAACTAAAAAATCGTCCAAATAAAAAAAATCGCCAAAAAACAAGAAAAATCGTAAAAAAACAAAAAATCGTCAAAAACGAAAAGAGTTTCCAGAACTAAAAAAACGCAAAAACAAAACAAAAATTCAAAATGTCAGAAGTAATATTTGTATGTACATATCTGTGGTCACACCCCTTCACCGCCTAAATCGAGTTAGGACAAAATTAAATTATTGGTGTGATGGACTCCATTCGTGTCTAAATCAAATCGCTACTAATTTTTTAAGTATGTTAATTTTTTAGGACGACAACTCTATAAATAAGTTAATTAAAAGCCAACTGACGACAGATTAAAAGCGAGTTTTTGATACCTACTTTAAAAAACTCTCCCCACATATAGTATATGGTATTCGTAAGGAACCCTTCGTGTACGAGCCAAAGTCGACCTTTACTGAATTTATTTTTTTGGCCAGAACTATTTATAATAGGTCAATAAAGATTTATAACTTCTTCAAATTTATTTTATACATGTGCCCCCATATTCATAAAAATTTATTAAAGTTAATGTTGGTTTACTATACGAATTTTGTATGGGAAAACGCGGTTTTACTGCACACATTAACTTTACTAATCATTTATGAATAGGGGGGGTGGTGCTTAGCGAACTAGGGGACTTGTTTAACGTTCAAATACTAATTATTTTTTTGCAAAAATCTTTAACTAACAACATTTTTCTCTAACTTTTTATTTTCAGGTAAATTTCTTTCTGCATTGTACGTTTAATGTCTTAAACACAGTAGAAGTAAAATTTTGGTAAATGTGACAAGGTAAACCTTATAATATTTACTCCTCATAATTAAATATATATAGTAGCGAAAATTTATAAAACTTAGTTAAATAACACCTGTGAAACTTAACCTAGAGGGAGAAGACAGCCTGTCGCAAAACCACATGCGTAACCGGGTCCCGACACAGAAAAAAATTAATCTTGTTTTAAGTAAAAAAGTTCAATGAATTAGTAAATATTTTTTTCTAGAAACGGACCTACAAAAAAATTTGTAAATATAGACAAAAATCAACAATTTTATTGCAAAAAACCGGGGTTTTCCGTTAAACAAATTTTATAAATCTATAAATTAATTTGTCTGAAAGTATTTAAAAATTCTCAACAAAATAATTTACTGCATCAAATAAAAATATTTACTGGATTTCCTGTAATATACCAATCAATATATTTGTCTAAATTTGTAAAACAAATTGTTTAAAAATACTTACAAATACTAAACAAAATAGTTTACTGAATCAAACAAAAATATTTACTGGATTTTTTCTAATATATCAAACAAAATTTTTGTCTGAGTCATTCATCATCCATTAAGCATTTGGAAAATTTCACTTTTTTAAATGTGCTTAGCTCTGAATGTTTATCTAAAGACTTTAGAAAAAATAATGAGAATTAACGCAACAACATGAACGAATTAATTCACTCAAAAATCTTCAGTAAACAAATTTGGTAGATTCGCATTCGTTTTGCTATGATTGTTGTTGTTGTTATTTATGAATATCTTATCATCAGCGTTTTTGACCACACAGAAAACAAGTTTTTGTTGTTGTTTCTATAGTTTGCTAGCTAAATAAAAGTCAAACAAAAAACTCACTGATTCAGTATAAAACAATTACTAGGTAAACTTTTCTTTGAACATTTTTTGGTATAAATTTTTTTGTGTAGTGGTAGTTACCAGTTCTTCTTCTAGTACTTTCTATGAAAAGCAACTATCAATTTTAAATGACGTTGTCATTGCAGGGGTTAAGTTGATATACAGTAGTTTTGATTTAACTGCCTCTTGCATAAGAGCACTTTGGATTAAGCTGCATTATCTGGTGTTACTATTCTTTAAAATCCCATTGAAATTTTTTTAATGGCACTTTCTATACCTGCACTTTTAAGATAAATGCCCTAAATTTTTGGCATTTTAAAATTATTTTCATACAAAAAATCAATCTTAGCTGCATTTTAACTTAACTGCACAAAATATTTGTTTTTTTGTGATTATTCCTTAAAATCCTTCTTTAAGTGCACTTTGTATACCCGTACATTTAACATATTTTTTTGGCAGCTTTTTATTTCATATATTATTCATATAAAAACTTAAGGTTAGCTGCACACATTAAATAATTGTGCGTACGTGCACATTAAGGTAGACAAGTACATTTAAGCTAACAGCATTTTTGACTTATTTGCACAAAAAATCATGAAAAGTTGATTGTGCAGCTAAATTAAAATTACTGTAATTAAACGTCGATACAAATTTGCAAGTTTCTGTTCAAAAACTCAAACATATTATCTTCCCTTTTCATTTTGAAAAGAATTTATTTATTAAACAAAACTTGTTTGTTATCTTTTAAAACAGAAAAAGAAAATAATTATTAACATTGACATAATATTTTTCTCATTTTGAAAATTTAATGCATTTTCCTTAACAAATAAAGTCAAAATATTAAATTTCAACTCTTGTTAGTATTGTTCTATTTAATAATTTTAGTAAAATATCTCTGCGTATTAAATCTCTTTTGACTTATAATTCATAAAAGATAAGATAGAACAAGACATTCGTACATACACATACACAAACACAAATAAATGAAAAATTTCTTAACTTTTTTTGAAATAGAAAGAAAAAAAAAAGAAACACAATCATATTGTGTATGCATTCATAGGAAATGAAAGAAAATACGGAGTTAATAATACCAACACAACTCTAAAGAGTTAAGAGAATATTTTGCATAATTCAATACAAATGATATGGCAGCAACAACAAAAAATATTACATATTCTATTGTTTATGTATGTATGTATGTATGTATGTATGTATGTATGTATGTATGTATGTATATATGTATGTATGTATGTATGTATGTATGTATGTATGTATGAATGTATGTATGTATGTATGTATGTATGTATGTATGTATGTATGTATGTATGTATGTATGTATGTATGTATGTATGTATGTATGTATGTATGTATGTATGTATGTATGTATGTGTATGTATGTATGTGTATGTATATATGTATATGTATGGATGTAATACATGCATGTACACAAATTTTCGACAACTAAATTTGTATTTTTAAAAGCACCTTCCGACAGCTTCCTCTCCTTGAAATAAGCATAATATTTATTTTTATTCAAAATGCAATATTTTTATTAAAAAAACAAACAGTTTTTATGCCTCTGCTTTATACTCTTGCACTCTTATCCATGCCGCTCTTATATCAAGCCATAAACAAGTGTGTGTTGTACATTTGTATGGATGTAAATTCTCTACAGATAATATTGGACTACGTGGTCCTTTTTAACTGAAATGGAGTAGTTACAACATGGTCCTATGTATCGCAGTCATGGACCATGTCATTTGGAAGCAATAACTTCTATTTAACCGACAAGTGTTTGCGTTTTAACGACTGCAATAGGACATCGTAATGTTAAATCGACCATGTTCGCTCCATACATTTGGGTTAATTTTGAACTGGTCCTAGTCATCTACGGAGTATACTTTACGTGCGTGTATGGACTGATCGCGTTATCTGCAGGGTTTCTATCAAACGTACTTGTGTATGATCATTGTACATGCAAATGTTTGTTTGTAAAATGCATATTAAATACATATATTAATAAGATGTAGACATATTTGTTTGAGCGTACGTGCATATGTATACAAAATACCCAGTTTCTTTACAGCTGTGTTTGTTCAATGTGAGTATTTTGCATTTATGTATGAATATTTGTGTGATTAACAAACACTCTAAGGAGAAGGTGTGATATTTGAACTGCACTCAATGTGCTGATGATAAAAATGATGCTGATGCTGCTACTCTACCTTGATAAAATGCAGAACAGAGTTTGCAAAATTGCAATAAAAAATCAAATATGCAAGTATGCGCATACACGCAAATACATTTGCTTATTTTATATTGAGTTATACCTGCAAACAGTCAACGATAAAACTTTAAGGCGTTTAAAAAATATTGTGATTTTTGTAAAAATACTGCCATTTATTTTTATATATGAATATAATGCTTAATGGAGATAATACTGTACAACAAATTGATAGAGGGCATCGAAAAAATATGTACGACTTGTGGTATTTTGAGAGTTTGTATCTGTGACTCATTTTAGGAGGAGCTAAAGCTCCCTCCATTTTGAACATTGTTATAGTAAATCGACATAGAAATTCTTGTAATCTTTAACTTTAAAGTATTAGATGTGTTTAGATTTCTTATGTAAAACACGCAAAAAAAGGTAATCACCTTCCCGGGTTGTGTTTGTGTTTGTATATATTAAAATAAAAAAATAACATCCCTTAGGGGCTATTCACATATTGCGTAACGCTATTTTTTGGAGTTTTGATAGCAATTTTCTCTTAATAAATATTTCAGTTGGATCGTGTTATATGTGTAGTATGAAGAGGTCATATACATTTAAAAGGCGGAAAATTCAAAAACTCACGGACTTGTTGACACGCCCTCGTATATGCATCACGCCTTGTGTTTGAAATCCATTGATAGTAGGTTACCCACAATATATGTATAAAAAAAAGTTGGCCGTACGTAAACCAGACCCCACTATCTACAAGTATTTGGATGCGCTGAATCCCAATCTGAGGCTCGTTTGACTTGCTGGTCCTCGAATTTCGAGCAAATAGAGAAAAGCAGAAGATTTTCGAAATTTTTAAGACTTTTTAGAATTTTGCGGGGTAACTAGCTGCGAATAGATATTGTCATGTTTTCGTTTGATTGTTTTTTTACAAAAGTATCAATAAATTAATTCAATTTTCTGCTGCTTGATTTTTTTTACGATTTTTAGTAGTTGAAATGACGATTATTTTATCGTCAATTTGACGATTTTCCGGCAAAATTTATCTGGCAGCCTTGAACATGTATGTGGGTGCCCCTGTGGCTGAGCGGTAGCGATGATAGCCTGTCAGTCCAGAGGTCGTGGGTTCGATTCCCACCAGAGGCCCTGGGTGTTTTCCGCAGACAAGCTAGTCGCTTCGCGAGTTGTGTTTGTTGAAAAAAAATTGTTAAATAGCTGATGTTTCCTTGTAAAAAGCATCCACCTTCATAAGTGCTAAAAGTGAACAAAAACGCTGATGAGTACTTCACTCTTAGTAAAAATAATTTGAATTTACATTAATTAAAATATTGAACTAAAAGCCAAAATAATAAATGTATTAAAAAAATGAAAAAATGCAATAAATGTAATTTAAGCACTGTGAACACTGAGAGATCTCCGCCTTCTTTTTGATCATCCTCGGAAGCGCTTCAAAACATTGCATGTGGAAGGCATGAACGTTTTTACTGCTTCCAAAAACATGATATTTTTTTTTTGCTGGGTAATTACTCATACATCTGTGGCTTAAACTCTGGATTAACAACCACGAACTTAAACACACATCTTTTTAAGGTTCTTAGGGTATTTATTTTTTTTTATAAAACATAAAACAGTACTTTTCTATATAAGAATTAAGCCCTTACTTTAAAAATATATTTGATAATGTTTTACCCTCCACTGTTTAAACACTTATGAGCATAAATGTGCATATGTTTCTGCATGTACCAACTCGTTGAAACTCAACTGCAATTTGGACTGTGTTTTTTTTTATATCCTTACATCACACAGCAATTTGAATATATAAAAACGCATACACTTGCATGTGAAATTTTTCTCTCTATTTTTTTTTCTTGAAAAAAAAAGTTAAGCAAAAAACTAAAAGAAAAGTGTTATATATAATTTTTTGAACAATTTTGTCTGGCTGTTGAGCCATGTACCATATTGTATAAATATACAACCTACAAGGGAATCGTTTTTCTTACATACACACACACACACCTAGCCACACACTTACAAACAGGCACTCACAAAATACACAAAAGATTTAACTGAAAAAAAGGAACGAAGTAACAAAATGACAAAATGGAAAAAAAATCGGCATTGTTGAAAATAGAGAACATCAATTTCTGTGTATATTTTATGAAAAGTTTTGTGTTTATTTTTTTTTTTTCATTTCTTATTTTTTATATAAGAAAAGCTTTACAAATAGTAATATGAAACAGAAAAGTGTCTAAAACCAGTTGACAATTTCAATCTTTTTCCATTCTGTTTTAATATTTTTTTTTTTTTTGCATTTATGATAAGTATTTGTGAATATTTATGTTATTTTTGGGGTTAGTTTAAGTTTTAATATACTCTGATGTGTTTGTTTCTTATTCTTTTTTTTTAACAAAAAATATGGCGATGCTTTGTTGACTTTATGGCAAATAATGACACTTTGGAGAGCAGTTTTGTTTTAGATTATTAAAGGACTTTTTTTTCTTCATTCATGCTCAAAACATTTTTTTTCTAAAATAAGGTCGCAAAGGGCCAAAATTTTAATACAATTCTTATTTTATATAATTTTATGTAATATTAAACAGTTTTGGTTTGAAAAAAAGGAATTTAAATAATTCTTGCTAAGACCAAATCCAAAATAGAGACGGGAATGCTGATGGATGGAGTGGCAAGCTACGAATTTAAAAGTTTAGGCAACAAGACAATGTGGCAGCGTCCACTTTAATATAAAACAAACAAAAATTCCAAATCGGTGGACAGACAAATGGCAGAGTTCTGAGGCAAAAATCATCAAAAAATAGAAACCAACTGATAACCTTCTACTTTTCTTGAAGTGGACTAATAACACTAGGTGACTTCACTTTATTGTGAATAAAATCAATATTTATCCATACATTTTCAATAAAATAAAGCTTATTTTATTTCTAGTATATGAGTGATTCCACGTAAAATGGCAAGAAAAAATTATTTTCTTATTTTTAATAAAAATCTCTCAATTAATCTTTTTTAGAGGATAATTGTCATGCCATAGAAAAAATAAAAGAATACATTATTCAATATTTTTTAAGCAATTTGAGGCACTTTTAACTGATCATCCACGAAACATTTTGCTATCCCTCTTTGTATGCTTAATATTTATTTCGGATTTTCTTTTCTTCCCTTTCTCATTCTTAATAAAAACCCTTATCTCTGAAAAGAATATACTTTTTTCAGTTTTTATTGAATTTATAAAAATACTCATCTAGAGTATTCTGCTGTCCATAATAGAACGGACAGCAAATAATTTAATTTGTTATTTTCTTATGATTTATTTTTATATCATTTATAATAATGAAATCAATAAAAAGTTTTATTTCTTTGAAATTTTTAAATTTTCGTATTAGGTCACACCCGTCGGTCACACCCGTCACATTTCAAAAATAATTTTTTGTTAAGAAAACTGATTTTTTTTGTCAAACAGTAAATACGTAATACAGCTAAAAACAGTTTGAACAGACAGCTATACCAAAATGATTGTGCACGTTATAGAAAAATTGTACAGAATTTATGCTGAAAGTCATAGTTCTTTAAATCTAAAATTTGTAATGTCACACACGTCGCAGCTTTCTGACGACCATTCTGAACTGGAATCATGTTCTTTCAGTGTCTACCCGTTATTCAACGACTTTAAGCTTAATGGCCTTGCGAGTCGCAACCTTTTTGTAAGTATAAAATTTTATATTCTTTATTTATAACAAAAAAATGTGTAAAGTGGTCACACCCAGCTAAATGGAATAACTCATATGTAGCTTTATAGTCTAGATATAAAAATTGTAGCATTTTGGTAATTTCAATTTTTTATAAGTTTTTAACAACTAAAAATTTTTTAAATTTTGCATAAAAATATATATATATTTTTCTTCATTGCGGTCTGTATAACTCCCGAAACAATTGAATATATAAAAATATAATGTTAGAAAGGTTTTAAGGTAATTGTATGCCAAGTTCTGTAGTATGTTTTGTAATTATATTGGACTATGCCTTTTCAAGTTATGATGAAATCGGTGTAGCAGCC
Organism: Panzeria rudis; assembly: GCA_956483635.1. Lineage (NCBI taxonomy): Eukaryota > Metazoa > Arthropoda > Insecta > Diptera > Tachinidae > Panzeria > Panzeria rudis. The sequence goes on from OY101449.1 coordinate 13,316,444, forward strand.
TCTTGAAAAATCCCAAATTTTAGAGAAAAATTAAAAAAGAAATTTTCCATAGAAATTAAAATTTTGTCTGCATTTTTCCTGTTGCATAGTGTATTCAAATTTGTTATGTTTTTTAATTGTTTTTTTTATTTATATCCAAATTGATTATTAGGCTAAGGTTCGTAAAGTTTTATCCAGATAGAATCGGGCATGACTAATATTCCAAGGAAAAAGGGAAAAATTAACACAAACTTAATTTTTTAACGTATACAGCAGAACATAGCAGTGCTACTTTCGGAAGCCGCTACACTTCCATCATCAGTGCTCCGTGTGTATTTTGCTTATCACCACTTGTCTTTAGTTATTAGAACCGCTGAATGCGAATTTGAACTCCAATTTTTTATGAGTTTTACTTTTCCAGATATACAGTTATTTCAAAAATGAAGGCACTTGCATGACATATATAAGGATAACTGGAGAATGGTTTGCCCTATTCATTAAAAAAGAAAACCCTAATTCTGCAACAAAATTGTCTTTAAGCCTAGCGAACATTGTTTCGAAATCCGCCCATTAGTTTCAGAGATATCTTAAATGCTTGAGTTTAAAAATTGAAAATCTCATAAAAATTTTAAAAGTTTTCGCATTAAATTGTGAACAAACCCAATAGTTGTGTACCAATTTCAACGAAAACGAGCTTACAGCCTTTGGAATATATCATAGGATCCAAAGGGGATTCCTACATGTAGTTCTTCTAGGGAAACTCAAGTTTTATGTCGTATTCAAAGGAGAATTTGATATTTTTTTAGAAATATTCAAGGTGGTAAACTCTAAAATTATACATTTTTGCACATATTTAGAGTGACTCGGCGTTGGAACTCTTGAAATTTTTCCGTGTAAGGTAAAAGATTTGCTCTGCGCTTTTATGTAAAACACTACGAGAAACATTTTTGTGAAACACTTTAACCCTCTAGCTCTTCGTTGTGTTGGCCCTTTTGTCCCTTTCTTTAAAAACAGGCAAAAAACTCCTGTTTAGCGGGAATATAGTGGGCTAAAATATTCTACAAAAATGTTCCTCGTGAAGTTTTACATAAAAATGCTGAAAACATCTTATACCTTAAACGTAAGGCTTGCAAGATTTGCTATGTCAAGTACAAATGAGTAGTCCACTTGCAAACACCGCTAAGTAGAAAAAAATTAAAATTCGCTAAAAGTCGCCATTTTATTTGTTGTTTGAAGTTTTAATCGATTTTCTACAAATTTCGATATATTAACATAGCGCTGTTTGCAAGTGGACGACTCAAATGGGGAATAAATACAAAATTAACCCTTAAATGATTTCTGATGTTCCGGTTGAGTTTGAAGCTTGAGTGTCCTTAAGAACCCGTAGTAGAATTTTATAGCAAATATTTTTCTAAAATATTTTATCCCGCTATATCACCGCTGAAGGGTTTGTTTTTGCCCCTTTTTTAAGAAATGGACAATAAGAATCATACAGCGTAGAGCTATATGGTTACAATGTTCAACAAAAATATTTCCTGGGGTGTTTTACATAAAAGTACTAAACATATACCATATACCACAAACGTACGGCTTACAAGATTTCTTATGCCGACACACTTTAATTATGTACAAATCTCCCCCTATATATGAGCCACTGCGAAAAGAGATGTGAACAACCCATTTTTTTCATTCTATATTGTGGCAGTGGTAGTCTGCATATCAAGTTTGGTAACGCCACCTTATCGTGGAATACATTTTGACGCAACTATGCGTTTCCCGGCCATAGTGGATTGCCAATAAAATTCATGTAAAATTTTGCGAAAGATATGTGAGTCGTCAATATCTTTGCAGAAAATGTTTGAGAGCCATGTCTTATGTTGGAAAATACCTTTACTTGTTTTGACCAAGCAGACCAGTGCTTTTGGTGAGACCCGAACACATAATCCCCAGAAGAAGAAAAATGATATTTGCATCCAAAGCCCTCCCATACCCCTCCTCAAAAAAAAAATGAATAATATATCTTTCAATTCTATTGACTGTTTGAAAGTACATGTTCCAAGTTATTGGAAATAAATCTCTTTTATTCTTCTTTTCTCAATATTAATATTGACTATTTCTGACATGTTTCAAAAAATCTATTAATTTAAAATTCTAGGTCAATAATGGGATATACAACTATTATACATTAATCATACGTACCGTGTTACAATTGATATTAATCATACGTACTCTGTTACAGAAATTTTTTTTAAGGAAATACACATGAATTTCACGAAAATATCCTAATCAATAATAAATTATTTACTACAGTATATAGCCATATATAATTATGAGAAAAGATAGTATGGAAGAAAATCTACGAATTGATTTTGAAAAATAGTTCACATCTGCATTTGTATAGTAAATAACCTAATCAACATAAATTTATTTCATATGAAATTGAGCCAGTTTTTCCATAAATTCTCTGCTTCAGAACTAAGAGCTTACCTTTTGGAGTGTATGCTGCCTGTATTTAAAATTTTCCTTTTGATATATCTTGCTCTTACCGCACCTCTTTTCTATAGTATTTTTAAAATGTTGAAAAATAACTTTTATTTGCCAAACATAATCGGCTTAAAACTTTTGTATTTCATTTTAATTTTAAATTTTTTTTTTTTTGCAACAAATTTCGCATTATATCAACGGAACTATATAAAATCTAAAAGCATTAGTGTATATTTCCATATTTTTTGCTTTTGTTTGTTCACTTTGTCTCTAACAATTCTGTTTATCAATTATCTATAAGGTAGTACCATACCCCAGCAACATCAGCCCCATCAATGTGTCTTTCTAACAACTGTCAATACGCATTATCAGTCAAATAGAATTTTTCAGTATTATACCACAAAATCAGATTAATTATCGTCAAACTGGCTTTGGCATTATATGCTAATAACTTGTGAAAGTATATAGAAAAAAATACACAAGAAGATTTATAGACAGTAGAAAATATAAAATGAAATCCAATTTTATAATGGTTAGAGTTAAAAAAAATAATGAAAAAAAATAATGAAATTATATGGTGCAGATAATTTGTCTAATTTTTATTAAGTTGAAGATGAAATTTTTCAAACGTACATATTTGTTGTAAATTAACAAAATTTTATTTTTTAATAAGAGAAGTTCTCTTCTATTCGACGCCGTACTGTGGACCATATTTTGAGAAGGCGGCCAAAAATAATATTTTTATGGCTACCGATTTTAATGTTGTGTCACTCATTTGAAAGTAAATACCAGTGAGCTTCAGGAGCCAAAAAATTACAGCTCTATTACAACTATATCACAGCGAACAGGGTTATCCAAAATGGATTTTATCAGTATTTTGCTGACATTAGAAATTTCTTCGTAAATTGAAATTTTTTAATTACTATAACTTTTTTGTTTTAAAAGATTTTAAAGCAAGATAATGTTTGTAACTCCTAGAAATTTTTAGAAAAAGGTCCAAATTAGTCGAAAATTTCGTACCTAACAAGACACGTGGGCCCATGTGAATCATTACAATTTTACTGACCCAAGGTCAGATATTGTTGTGCAAAATTTATGAATGCAACGCACTGACTCATCAATATTATAGAGCGCGTTCACTATAGCTAGAGAGCTGAAATTTAGTAGACAGTTAGCTCTTTGTAATTAACAGGGCTCGGACTGTCATGCAACTAAAAATTGGTTTTAGCCGCTTAACAAATGCATCTAAAAATTATAAATATGCGCAAAAATATGCATTTACCTACGAACAAAGTACCAAAACTAAAATAATATGAAAATATTTTTTTTGAATTTTTTATTATTACTAGAAAAAAACATAAAAAAACATAATTGGATCTCATACTATTTAATGTAACCGAACTTTAGTTGCGTTGCCAGTCGGCAACTGAAAATTAATGGTTGCCAAAAAGGCACTAAATAGCAACTGAAATTTACAGCTCTCAGATGCCAGTTGCCATTAGTAGTATGATTTTCAGCAACTAGCAACCCAAATGAGGTTCGGTTGCCATCCATAATCGGCCACTTAATATTTTTTTTTTCAAAAATTGAGATATATGCATTAAAAAATCTTTTATATCTTTAAAAATATGCAAAAGTATGCACTTACCACCAAAATATGCAAAAATATGGAACCAGGAATCGATGCCAAACTATTGAAAATTGGTATACAGGTAGGTCGTAGAGGGAAAGTAAAAAATATCAATACGGGTATTATTCATCAAGAGGACTAGGGTGCTCCTTCTTTGTATGAGCCCTTGCTTTATAGCTGGAGAACTGAAATGAAGTATACAGGTAGGTCTTGATGAGTAAGTAACCAGAAAAATCTGAAACCGAAAACCTTTTACCTAGGAGTACTTGGGTTCTCCAAAATATTTTTAGGATTTTGATTGTAAATACTGCTGGAAATGTTCTTCTTAGCAAAAAATTCATTGTGCCAAATAATAAGTTGGTAACATAGCAGGAATTAGGAAACGGGCAATTAAGAAATTATTGAAAATTATAGTGATAAGAATTGTGTCAAACAAAAACTAAAAAAAAGAGCTCGGATCCGGCAAGTTCTTAGCCAAAAATTTCGGCCGTTAGAAGTACTGAGATTAAAATGAGAACCAAGTTCTTGATAGGTACAATATCAAGACTCAAATCCAATCAAAAGGTATGGATTTTTGACCGCATTCTCGTAAAATTGTCCACTGTGCACCGTTTAAAAATTCAAAGTCGCTGCAAAAAATACGCAGTGAAACTATTTTTTTTGTTCCTGAACTCACAAAAAATCGTCTTTTATCGATAATTTCCGATTTTGAGAGTGTATGGAAATTTCTAAAATGACAAAATGATCTTCTCAACTAGATTCACAAACCTAACTAAGTTTTTTTCACGAGTATTTTCACTGTTACAGCCTTTTTATATTTTATTTAAGAAAAACTCGTACTTGCAGCAAGATACGATTGCATTGAATTAAGAAATGCTTATTTGATTTAAGGAAACAAATTTAATATATTTACATATTTTTAGATTTTTTTTTTGCACAATCCAGAAAATTGTGTTATGTTTTGCCAACATTTTTCAGTGTTATGTTTACTTTTTCACTGTCAGGAAAATTAGGCAATATTTCGTTTGAAAGTATTGTGCTATTTACTGAATATTATAGGTCCAAATGGACGGATATTACCACCTCAGTGTATGCTGCTACTGACGCCCCGCCCCATATCTTTCAATTTCTATTCTCAGCTCTAGGCGGGGCATCATGGAAACCCGACCAATTTAAACAAAGATGGGCTAACCAAACCTAAATAACAGCTAAAATAATCAAGAGATTTGAAAGACTTAGATTTTAAATGAAAGCTTGGGAATTGTTCTACTCAAAAAGTCAAACTTGCAGCAAGCTGTGATTGCATTTAATTAAGCTACATTTCATTTAAGGAAACAAATTTAATCTATTTACATTAAAACTATCAGCCTTAACTTTCATTATGACATTTTTATTTAAAATGTTTAATCCTGTTACTTAACATGCTCACCCCTGCAGAGTAAAGTAAACTTAAACTAAATATCAAATATTGCCTGCATTTGTTATCCTTGCTACACTGCTGTTATTATCATTTTTCACTTTTTTGTTGCATATTTGAAAGAACTGATTCCAGCAAATTGAAAAACTTATTCATTACTGTTTAAAGCTACTTAAAATGTCTTTTTCATATCACTGTACTTCAAACTTTAAAGACGACTACAACATGCTACATACAGCCTGAGTCTTCAGTATAATAAAGTGAAAAAGAAGTAGAAGAAAAAAGAAAGATATGAAGAAACAACAGGCTATACAAGCAACTATTCTTACTTGTTTCGTAGGGCCAGCTATAACAACAAAAACTATTACTAAATTCATTTATTCTCTATGCAAGTACAAGTGCGTTTGTTTGTATATCTGTGTGTGTGTATGTCTATGAACTAGTGGTAGTGTCTTTGTGTATGGATGATTCTCATTTCAAATGCTTTTTTCGTGTCTGTTGAAAGATAGTAAAATATTTCATAAAATAAACGCAAAAATTTTAATATAAAAACTGCTTTAGCATGATTTAATAGACTATAAATAAATGTACATATGTTCTTTTTTTGTGCAAGACTGTTCGTTATATATTAAAAACGAAGAACGAAAATACTGTTTTTACTCTTTTCATACAAAATGGCGTGTCCGTATTCCATGCTGTTGATTTTCCACATTAAGAAACTATGAATTTTTCCAATAACGGGATTAAATTTATAACGGTTTTAGAATATTTGCATTTGCTTCTCTTATTTTAGACATCAAGTTTTTGAAAAATATTAGAAATTATATTTTTTTGTTTTAAATTGTAGTTGTTCTTGTGTATTGAGTGTTATGCTTTTCTAGTGCGCTTCATTAGTTAGTCAAACTATTAAAATTTCATTAGCAACATACACCAAAATAACAGAGTAGGTTTGTACTTTTAAATATTTAAAATTTGTTGAACTTTTTTCAATAGTATTTATTATATTGCAAAACGTTGCATCACTTAATCATGGTTTTTATCAAAAAAAAAAATTTATTGGGTGTTATACATAATTTTTTAATTTAATTTAAAGTTTTTAGTGACTAACCGCCTTATTCTAAGCTCTGTGACAAAATAAAAATTATAACAAATGACAATTTTTACATTGCTTAAAATATAAAATTTGTCAATTGTTATAATTTTGTCATTTGTCACAAAGTTCAGAATAAGGGAGTAACTATGTAGTTTATGCTAAAATACATAAAAGACTATACATCTGAGTTTTTTAAATTCATAATATAGTGTGTGTTCTGAAAAAAATATTGAATTTGTATAAAAATGTATTGAGCGTTACTTAAAAATTTTTTTTAAATAAAATGTATCTATAAATTTTAGGACGTTAAAAAAGTTAACAGCAGCTGAAGGGTAGAAACGATATAAAGACCCAGGCAGAAAAACACAATCGGCCCAACGTTGGCAAAGCATTTCCTAAGGTGTTAGAAACGTTGGCAAAATATTACAAGTTCTACTTTTGAAGTGTTTTGCCAACACACAAATGATAACCTCATGCTGGGGACGTCCGATTGTTTTTTATATCGCTGGCTAAACACTGTTAAAACCAAAATTTAAGCGCTGTCCCAATAACATTTTTTTTTGTTTAGTACAACGTATTCCTATTACTTCGAACTCCAAAATTACAGTGTTTTCCCAAATTACCAATAACTAAAAATAGTCCGGTATGTTCTGTATTTCATGTGGAATTAAAATGTGTGGAATTATCAAAGCATTGTTGTTATAAATAATAATTTACAACAACAATGTTTTGATAATTCCGCACATTTTAATTCCACATGAAATAGAGAACATGGCCAAATATATTATTTGTGTTTGTGTGATACGAATGTATTTTGTTCAGGTCTAAAAGTGTTAGTACTTTTCGTTCGTATTTTTCTGGTAATTTTTTATGAAAAATTTATCGAAAACTTGAATCGCCGAAAATTATCAAGCGTCGGTACCGGCGCGGCCTACATGAAAATATTCAGCCGATGCTACTGAATTGAACCCATTTTCGCCAGACCTAGTTCCCTTTGACCGATTTGGTAATTATAACCGTCAGCGGCGACAATTTAGACCTGAATTATATTAAAATAAACATAGGTATGGTAGATGTTAAGTGTATTCTTACCCAATTTCAAAATATATCCATTGTTATCACCCTTTTACGTAAGTAATTTATTTAAATTGAAATAAACAATAGATTAAACAAAAAAATCGTTTATTAAAACGTTACGGTTTGAAAATTTTAACGTTGGCAAATAGTACTAACATTTCTATAAAAAGTGTTTTGCCAGTGCTATATTTTTTGTACGGTTGACAATTTCTGCCTGGGGAACGTTATCTGTTTACAAATTCTGGTTTTCTTTGAAAAAATTTGCTTCTTCCGCACTGCGGGTTGTTATATTTTTGAAGAAAAAAATTATGGGATCAACCTGCAAGCAAGACCTTTTAAACAAAAAAAGAATTTTGAAAATCTGTTCAAAAATGACAGAGTTATGAGTGTACAAACAGAAAAAAGTAAGAAAACATACACACGAATTAATAACCTCTTTTTTTTAAGTCGGTTAAAAAAAAACACAAAATGTACGTTTAGAATGAGAATACCCCTTACGCTAGTGTATGTCATATTTTATGAAATCTGCATTTGGTTGAGAGTAATATCAACCTGTCAACATTTTCATACAACTTAAGTAAAATTGATGCAGCACACTTTTGGGCGATCTTCTTTTTTTTTTTTTTTTTTTTTTTTTTGCAACTCTATAGTTGTTTGCATACACAAGGACCTCCTACACTATAAATACACATATGCATACATGCACGAATATAAACTTTAGCCTGTCCTGTTGGTTATATGTATTGTATGAAGTTGAAACTTACACACCCCTGGCCACAATCTCTTAAGTGTTCTGGTGTGCAAATGATGCGTTTGTTGATTTTCTCATATTTTTTTCATTCTCGTATTCTTTCATATTTTTTCCCTTACTTATCTTAAGTTTGACTGTATATTATGGTCTACAGCCGTCTTTGTCCTTCAGTGTCACGTAAGTGGTATTATAAACGGATTGTTATTTATGAAAAGGATGTAGACTTTCAAACAAATATTTATTATCAACTCATAGCAAACACAGTTTGGGAGCTTCTTTTCTAAACAGGAGGAAAATTTCATTTTTTTTATTTTTTGTTTCATAACAACGTACAACGAGTGAAAAGCGAATATTTTTTAAAATAATTTTTTGAATAAAAATAACCTTATAAAAAAGAAGTTTACTTTGCTTAAATAAACTTAACATTTATGGCTTTCCTTGCAAAAATTATCATTTTATGTGCTGCTATGTTGTGTTCTAAGACATTCACCTTCAGTAACGAAAAGAAGACACTGTAAAGTACTTATAATATTCTAAATTAATAAAATCCTAAAAAGTAATCAATATTTATTAATACGTACATTAGCGTGTTCGTTATTTGTATGGAATTTTTTATGAGAATCTTCAAGTCTCTTTGAGATATATCGTTATTTCGAAAATGAAGGCACTTACACGGCATATAGTAGGATAACTGGAGAATGGTTCGTCCTATTAACTAAAAACTAAAAAGCAAAACTCGACAATAAAATTATCTTTAAGCCTAGCAAACATTGTTCCAAAATCCAGCCATTAGCTTTAGAGATATCGTTTAAGTTTGAGCATAAATATTAAAAATTTCATTAAAAAAATGTAAAAGGTGTCTCACTAAATTGTGAACAAATTCAAAAGTTGTGCACCAATTGCAACCTAAAAAACTAATTTTCTTTGCCATCTATTAAGCTACATGATACTGGACAAAATATGGGTTCGTTGGTGTATTTTATTTTTTTATGAATTTTTAAACACTAAAATTGTTACATTTTTTATGAAATTTTTAATTTCTATGCTCAAACTTTTACGATATCTCTAAACCAAATGGCCGGATGTCGAAACAATGTTTGCTAGGCGTAAATATAATTTTATTTTCGAATTTTGGTTTTTCGTTTTTACTGAATAGGGCGAACCATTCTCCAGTTATGCTAATATATGTCGTGCAAGTTCCTTCATTTTCGAAATAACAGTATATCTTGAAAACTAAAACTGATGAACAGCGTTCAGCGGCCGCAATAACTAAAGAAAAAACTTCATTTTCTAGGGAATATTTTTTTGTAATATTAATAGTTATGGGCTTTTTTGATATTTTGCTGTTCATTTTGTTAAATATACGATTTAGATAAAATTCGGTAAAGCGAAAGCTGTTGAAAACTTCACAGACAACAACTTCTTAGAAGAGAATTGTTCATGATGTGGTCATATTTTTCGACTTTTGGGCCATCATTTATTAAAATTGCAAATGCAAGTCGGCACGGGAAAGCATGGTGCCAGGTGCATGGAATTTTTCGAGAGTCATTTTTGCATCAAGTCTCCACTTTTTGCTAGGTGAGACTAAAATTATTTCCACATTAAAAGATAAACTTCAATATGCCACGATACCATATATTCAAATTTAACAAATAATGAAATTTAACAAATAATAAGTAACTATCGTTTAAATGAATTCTTAATTCTCAAAATATTTTTATTCTTAAAACCCAAATTACATTTCAAAGTATATTACATTACATTACATTACATTACATTACATTACATTACATTAAATTACATTACATTACATTAAATTACATTACATTACATTACATTACTTACCTTAATTCCCGAATTCTTATTCATATACATATTCTTAAATAACGTAAAAAGATTTTATATTAATGCCAAAACTTACCTGTTTTACCTAAAAAATATCAATTTCCTTAATTATCTATTAATCTGGTCAACATAAAATCCTAAAAGTAATTTATATTTTAAATTAATCAACACTTTATGCATTCAACATAATAATAAGCCTCCTTCCATTTTGTGCTAATATGTATTTGTCTTGTACTACATATCCTTTAAGATTGCATATGAATTAGGCCGCATGGGAGTATGATTGATATTAATCATAAATCGAATTATTAATTACGTATGCAAGGTTTGGCAAACCATAGACAGGAAGAAATGAATTTCTGAATAATGACTGCATGATCGAATATAGTAGAGAGATAGAGACAGAGAGAGAGAGAGAGGGATTTCTTTAATATGAATAAGACGATCCCATCGGAAAAAGATAATGAATAGTAAACGAGAAAGTCATGCAGAGAATGCATGATATTTCATAACAGAATTCATTATTGTTAACACAGAACATGTCCCAGGAAAGTAATGAATTATTTTATTGTGTCCAGCAAATGAATTCTATAATTAATTTTTTTTTAAATTCGTAATATAATAATATACAAATATGTATGTAAATACGAGGAAAACACATACAGTTGTTACGAGCAGAAACAATACATTCCTTATTCGTAAGATGTGGTAAAGTACGTAGTAATGAATGTCTAATTTTTAAGTGTGATCAAATAACCATCTCGCTTCCAAAGGAATGCATTGTTTCGCTTTTTAAAATAATACATTATATCTTTCATTATATATGTAATCAATTACTACTACTGGGATAATTAATGCCCAGCAAGCTTTCCTATTAAATAAGTTTACTAAAACTTGTTTCATTAATCTAACGAAGCATGTGTAAAAAAAAAAGTTACAATGAAGTTAAAAAAATTCTGTATAAAATTAATTTTAGTGCAAGATACTTTTTTAAAAGCTAATTTTTTTAAAAGGTATTTTTTTAAGTTATGTACTTTTTTTAAAAGAAACTTTTTTAAAATATACTTTTTTAAAAGGTAGTTTTTTAAGGTATGTACTTTTTAAAAGGTACTTTTTTTAAAGGTACTTTTTTAAATGGTACTTTTTTAAAAGATACTTTTTTAAAAGGTACTTTTTTAAAAGGTACTTTTTTAAAAGGTACTTTTTTAAAAGGCACTTTTTTAAAAGTTACTTTTTTAAAAGGTACTTTTTTTAAAGGTACTTTTTTAAAAGGTACTTTTTTTAATGGTACTTTTTTAAAAGATACTTTTTTTAAAGGTACTTTTGTAAAAGGTACTTTTTTACAAGGTACTTTTTTAAAAGGTACTTTTTAAAATTTACTTTTTTGAAAGGTACTTTTTTAAAGGGTGCTTTTTAAAAGGTACTTTTTTAAAATGTACTTTTTAAGAAGTACTTTTTAAAATGTACTTTTTTAAAAGACACTTTTTTAACACTTACTTTTTTAAAAGGTACAATTTTAAAAGGTACTTTTTTAAAATTTACTTTTTTAAAAGGATCTTCTTTAGAAGAAACTTTTTTAAGACGTATTTTTTGAAAGGTACTTTTTTCAAAGGTACTTTTTTAAAAGGTACCTTTTTAAAAGATACTTTTTAAAAGGGTACTTTTTTAAAAGGTACTTTTTTAAAAGGTACTTTTTTAAAAGGTACTTTTTAGTTACTTTTTTAAAAGATACTTTTATAAAAGATACTCTTTTAAAAGGTACGTTTTTAAAATACACTTTTTTAAAACGCACTTTTTTAAAACGTCCTTTTTAAAAGGACCTTTTTAAAAGGGTACTTTTTAAAAAATAACTTTTTTCAAAGGTACTTTTTTAATACTTACTTTAAAAGGTACTTTTAAAATACTCATTTTAAAATGTACTCTTTTTAAAAGGTATTTTTTCTAAAAGGTACTTTCAGAAGTTGACCTAAAACAAAGCTCATCTTTAAAAAACGTCTTCAAATATAACTTTTAATTAAAAAGATGTTTCTTAATGCTCCGAAAGTCGTAACAATCTGCAACATATTTGGCATTTTTAACGCTATTTAGTAGGGATGTAACGTTACGCCGTTTTGCCGATCCGATACTGATACCGATATTTCAAAATAAAAATCGCCGATTCCTATTCTAATACCGATACGAATATTGAAATTGAGTTCAAATTTAGATTAACAAAACTCAAGAAGGGCAATTTTTTTATTATACAAAATTACAGTGTAATTTTGTATAATAAAAAATAAAACATACATACAATGTATTATAATTATTAATATTTAAAAATATATGTTAATTAATTTTTTCGACCTTAATAAATAGTTATTTAAAAATAATTAATATGATTATTTCGAACGTATTTGCTTTGTGAATCTAAATTGATTATTAGGCTAAGGTTCGTAACGTTATATTCAGAAAGAATTGGGTATGATTAATATTCCAAGAAACAAGGAAAAAATTAACATCAACTTAATTGTTCAACGTACACAGCAGAACAGCGCAGCGCCACTTTCGGAAGCCGCTACACTTCCATCGTCATGTCCAATTCTTTCTGAATAGAACGTTACGAACCTTAGCCTAATAATCAATTTAGATTCACAAAGCAAATACGTTCGAAATATTAATAAACAATTATCTACTGGCTTGAGCTTTTCACATGTTCATATATACTTAAGTATAAAATCAAACCAAAAAAGTTTGTCTTAAGTAGAACAAAATCAGAAAAATGGGAATGAAGAAAAATAAACCGATGGCAACGCTGCGAAAGTGCAGTTAATATCAGCTTGAGAGTGATTTAATTCTCGTATTCAATTTTCGTAAACACGTTTTATTATAAAAATTAAAATCACATTCAACAGAGCCACCTGACAAGTGGCGATAAGCAAATACACGTGAGCACTGACAATGGAAGTGTAGCGGCTTCCGAAAGTGGAAGTAGTTTTTAAGGAACTGCATTTTCATTGCTTCCAAAGAATCTATATTAAAAATATGCAGATAATTAGTAGAAAAGCAAGTAAAAGTTTGTAATTCTCTTATAATTTTAAAAAATGTTTAAAAAATCGATTTTTTAAAGGATTTATAAAATAATATTCTTCTAAATAACTTAATAGCTTAATTACACGCTGTTACATAATGGCATGTTTTTTCACTCGTGAAAAATGACTTAGTGGAGCTTGTAGGTCTAGTTGAGTAGATCATTTTGCCATTTTTAAAATTGCAATACACCCTCAAAATCAGAAGTTATCAATAAAAAAAAATTTTTTGGGGACTTCACGGACAACAAAAATTTTCACAGCGTTGTTGCTTCATCGAATGTCAATTTTTAAACACTGCCGAAAGGACTTATACTCTCCGTGCATATTTAAAAGATTTTGTTTTGACTTATATTTAATGTAAATATCGGCAAAAGAAAAATTGTATATATTATTTTATTCCGATTTTCTTTAATTTTGCGTATTTTTTGCAACAATTTGCTTGAAAACCTACCCATTTTTATATTTTCATATAAAGCGTATTTTATAGCGATTATAATAAGTTTTGTGTCTTTTTTTTATGCTGCGAATAAGATTTAAAAAACAACGAAATGAATTTGAATTCATGGTAAAATTAACAAAAAATAAATAATTTGTTTAAAAAAAACTCTGAAAAAAATTTGTATAGTATCGTCGTATCGACAGTAAAATATCGGCGATACCGATGTATCGGAAAATCTGAAATATCGCCGATATATCGGTATCGCCATCGGCTACATCCCTACTATTTAGGGAATTTGGCTTTTGATATGTAAAAGCCTTTAAGTGAGATTTATTGTAATTATAAAGAAAAACTTAAGCAGCCTATTTAGCAAATCTTTTAAATCCTATCAAAGAATATCACGATATCATTTTATTTAGATGCTTTAAAATACTTACACGAAGTCAAAAGGGACTTAAATAATCCTTTGAATTATTGCAAGCCGGCATACTTGTGTTTGTGTGCGTGTGCATATAAAATACAATTCACAAATTTTCTTAACAAATGCAGACATTCCGTTGTATGTATATAAGAAACGAATTAAGCCTTCCTAAAGAGACACATGCAAAAACATACATACATATGTGTGGACGCCGTGTGTGTTTATATGCCTGTTAGTGTAATTTTATGCAAGCTTCATTGTATGAGTTTAATTCCATATGAATATACATTAATGAGAGAATATAATATTGCTGGTAATGTGACCAACCAAATATCATCTGTCAATTACATTTTAAAGTTCCTTTTTCTCATTAAAAATTGTATTTGGAATAATTTATAAATTATAGTAAAAAGTAACAATATTTGATTCGCTTAAGAAATTAAGTTATAAAGGATTTTTATAACAATTTTAATTTATTTTTTATTTTTGGATATGTTAAAAATCTTTAGAGTTTTTTATTTAAATATATTTTGAAATAAAACTTAACTGCAGTTTTTATTCGCTTCAATAATAAAGCTCCAGTTTCATTAAAATCCTGGTTAAAATTATTTGGTTTTAAGACAGGAAAAGCATAATATTGAACATAAAAAACTGTAGTAATATTACTACTATAGGAAACAGAAACAGACGCCATTGTATCAGCGCCATGGTCAACATCAACCAACGTCATCATTGTAATCGACAGCAGAATATAACAGTAACATTAACAACGTCGTTGGTATGTTAAATTGGCTTAACTATATCCGTCATAAAGTCAACTCACGGTCAGTCAGCCTAACATTCAATTTGGTTTTTTTATGTTTTAAAACCATAAATATTATTTGAGTACCATATGCGTGAGATTGGATTTGTATGCTTGTAGTAGTGATGATGGTGTATATTAAACATGCAGCGTGTTTTAAATATTTTCTATTGCTCGCGCTTGTGTGTGTGTGTGTATGTGTATGTGTGTGAATACATATATATACTGTTACCGCATCATATTTGCATTTTAATTAAATTTGGTGCATGCATGTGTTTATATTTTGCATGGTTATCTGCATTTTATTAATAGAGCCCTTTTATAAGGAGCTTTAAAGGGTTTTTGTTTCGTTTTAAGAAATAATTTAAAATTTCTATTTTGACTTTAAGTTTTCACAAAAGATCATTGTGTTGTTAATAAATATACACATTTCTAAAACATTTTTTATTTTTTTGATAATAAATTTTTTAAAACAATTTTTTTTAATACAAATAACACCATTTAAAAATCATCCCTTTAAACAAATCGTGGTATGTTTCGTTTTCTTAGTTTATTTTTTCCAAATATTGTTATAATAGACTGGCGACAGACATCACAAACTAAATGAAAAAATAAACGCTAAATCGAAAAACTTTCATCAATAAACTTTTTACATTACAACCAACATGCAGGCAGCCTTAACACAACATAAACTTTACTAATTTTTGGACAATTTTTAACTTTGTTTTTGGCGGTTGAAAGGACAAACAAAAACGTATTGCTAAAGTCTCTGGTTAAAGTCTACACTTTTAAATGAAAATAGTAAAACTGTCTTTTTTCCTTAAATATTTTAAGTATTAAGCTATGAATTTTTAGTAGATATTTAATTATTCTGGCTTAAGTTCGTTCAGTTAAAAAAAGAAACGAACACATATACTGCTTAAGCCTTTTTCGGCTTTAATGCAGAAACACCCAAGGTATTGGCAGGAATCGAACCTGCAACACCCGGCTAATAGTCTAGCACACTATTCACTATACTACGGGGGTTCCAATTAAATTACACTATAATACATAAAACTATTCAGGTGTTCTTATGTACCAATTCTGTGTTATTGGACACTATAGTTAATGAAAATACCATAAGTAGTGAATGCAGTGAAAAATGGATTTCTTAGAGTTTCTATTTCAAAACCGCCAAGGCTTCTTTGTTTCAAAATAAATTTAAATCTTTCAAATAAGGCATGACATTTGAAAATCGATTTGTAAATGGTTAAGTTATGGTGGCTTAAAAGTAAAGTGTTTTAGATATTCCAACACCAAATGATGCGAAACAAAATTATTCCTATATAATTTTTTAATATTTCCAAGTTTTTCAGAGCTATTCAGCAATTTGGGGTAAAGAAAATGTTTTTTCATGCAAAATCTAATTTTTTCAAAAACTTACAAAAAAAATGAAGTGCGCAAGCATTTTACATTTTTATCATTTAGCTATATTAGGAATGAAATCAGCCATAAATTATTCAAATCGATGAACCAATGTTGATTCTATTCACAATTAGGTGAGGGAACTTAATTGACAAAAAATGTAATTTTCGTACAACATACATGCACAGACACAAATTAAAATGTTTCTGTTGTATGGAAATTCTTGTAGGCTTATCATCAGGGCTTGGACTTTCATGCAAATGCATGTTTTTTGTGGTGGTAGATAAAGAGGTATTAACTAATTATCTTTGCGAATTATAAAATTTTAAGTAGTTTGGCATCAATTTGTAGCTGCATATTTTTGCTTATTTTGATAGTAAGTGCATATTTTTGCATATTTTAGCAACAAATGCATATTTTTGAAGTTATAACAATTTTTTAATGCATATTTCTTAATGTTTTGAAAAAAATATTAATAGGTTGGTTATGGATGGAAACCGAGCTTCAGTTGGGTTGCCACTTGATGAAAATGATACTGCAGATGACAACTGGCAACTGAGAGCTGGCGATTTCTATTGATATTTAGTGCCTTTCTGGCAACCACTAATTATCAGTTGCCGACTGGCCATGTAACTAACGTTCGGTTTCATTAAATAACAGACCCAATTATGTTTGTTTTATTTTTTTCTAATAATAATAAAAAATTAAAAAAATATTTACATATTATTTTAGTTTTGACACTTTGTTCGTAGATAAATGCATATTTTTGCGCATATTTTTCATTTTTAGTTGCATTTGTTAAGCGCTTATAATAAATTTTTAGCTGCATGAAAGTCCGAGCCCTGATAATAAAAAATTAAGAAATTATCTTTTCATATTATTTTAGTTTTGGTACTTTGTTTGTAGGTACATGCATATTCTTGCGCATAATTTTGAATTTTTATGTGCATTTGTTAAGCGCTTAAAATTAATGGTTAGTTGCATTAAATTCCGAGCCCTGGTAATTACAATTCGGTGTAATAAAAAAACTTGTTTAATTTTTTAGATCTATATATTTCCAACCATATACTAGTTCATCTTCAGGATCTATATGTTAGTGTATATTGATTGCAAGCTAACGAATGAACTAATATATGGCTCGAAATATATAGATCTAAAAAATTAAACAAGTTTTTTATTACACTAAATCGTAATTAGATAAAAGCAATACAAAACTTAAAGGCGCATAGGATCCGATTCAGCAAGACAACCCAAATTGATATATTTATCAATCATCCTCTGACCCCAGCAAAAATTTTGCTGGGATCATCCAAAAATCCAAAAATTTTCGATTATTTTTTAGTTACTCACGTAAATAGCAGACTAGATCCCCAAAAGCTCAAAATATGATTATACAATGTTTTACAATTTTTTTTAAGGAAAGCTAATTCTTTATTTTATTAGAATATCTCCTTAGCAGAACACTTCACATAATAAAAAATTTTTAGCATTTCCTAACAAATATTTGATTAGGACCCGTTTGCGGCATTCTTTTGATAAAACTGATAAAACAGTAAAAAATTAAATTTTACAACCTTTCCAGAAAAGTATTATCTATGACAATCGAATAAAAAATGTGGCAACTACAAACAAACAAAAAAATTGTCGCGTTTTTAAATATCCGTGTCGAATGGTAGAAGTAATATTAATGTATGTATGTATATCGACAGTGTTGCGTAAAAAGGGCCAATCTGTTGTTTAAAAAAGTGTGAGATTGAGCATTTTCGCGCAACACCATCGATATATAGCATATTGTAGATCTAACCAAATCCAAACATATTTTTTATTGAACCTTGATAGCACTTCAATGTTAATCAAACATTGTAACTATTTAAAATAATTTTTTATTTGTTTTATTTTTTTCTGCTATTTTTTCGGTAAATATTAATTATTTTTCTGAAGTATTTTACTTTATATGATTAACATTTATTTTTAAAATATTATAGGTCTGAACCAAAGTCCAAGGGTGTGTAAATATTTGAACATGTGTTTTTCACATAAAAATTTATTGTTGGCTTGGTGGCTGGCTAAATCTATTTTTCTAGTCTGTTTTTATATTTTTGTTTCCTTGTCGAAATTTTTTTAATTTTTCTTAGGATTTACATTAAATTTACGTTCTTAACGTGACCAGAAGGTTTTTGTCATGTGACAAATTTTCAAATTTCTTCTTTTGCCAGAAATCCCTCTATATATCCATTAATCTAGAGATAAAATATACTGCGTACTTGTTTTTTCATTTTCTCATCATTTGATGTTTTTGATTTAAAATTTTTTTGAATATCTTTTTTAATTTTTAGCCGAACTCACAAAAGGAAGAGTTTGAATCGAGCCCTAACGGCAAAAAACCCTGCTGGCATTTGTGCTAATTTCATTTTTTTTAATGGCAATCGATACCACTATACAACAATTTCGAAATTTTTTCAAAACTACGGGGCTCTGATAACTGATTCTAGTAGAAGAGACTAAAAAATATATACGTGTGTCGGCGTTTTGCAAGATCACATTGGAATTTTATTTTAGGGGGGGGGGCCGGGGCAGGAGCTAAAGTTTCCCCCTTATGGCCTGCTCGTACAGCATATCGGCACAGATTTACAATATACTTTATATCGATGGTGTTGCGGAAAAGGGAACAACCTGAGAGCTTTTCCAATACTAGATCGGAACTTTTTGCGCAACACCGTCGATATACATACATACATAGTTTTATGTCTGTAATACAAAAAAGACGTAACTCGGCTTTTAATTATTTTACAGGAGAAGCATAAAACTGAATAAAAACTAGAGCACTGACAAAAACAAAAGTTATTTTTAAGTGATCATAAGGCCGTTATTTGCAACAGTAGCTTACTTAGTTATTTAGAAGTTGGCTACACAGAAAAAAAATATCACCAAATTGCAACTAACAATTTCAATTGTTAATATGTAATTTAAATTCAAACATATATTTTGTTAATATAACAAATTGATTTGTTGATACGACAAGCACAGAAATTTTTTTCAACAAACTGAACTAACGAAATTTTTTGTTATGTATTGCGAAAAAAATTAACAATCATCATTGTTGATATAACAAATGAATGCACACATATAAATGAAACTAAGCAAATCAAGAACTTTTTTTCAACAAACTGAACTAGCCAAATTTTTTGTTATGTATTGTGAAAAAATTGACAATCATCATTGTTGATATAACAAATGAGCACACACGTAGATGACACAAAGCAAATCACGTTTTGTGTGTATTCATTATTTGCGCATTTAATAACGAATTGCTCTATAGCTCAGAGGTAAGAACGTTAGTATATTAGTCCAGAGTCGCCGGTTGGATTCCGCCCAAAGACATTTAGCGTTTTCCGCAGACAGACAAAAAGTCGCTTCGAGGATTGTGATTGTATAAAAAAAATATTGTTAATACAAAAATTATGATTAAAATTTGTGCGGAAAATCAACAAATCACATTGTTGATATAAGAATAATATTAATTGAAATACATTTGAAATCAACAACAAAATTGTTAACAAATTTTTTCTGCTTTTCCTTTAACTTACAATTTCGTAATTGTATTTACAAAAATCGTTGTAGGATCAAAATCAATTACTTAATTGATATAACAAAAAAATTAATTGTATTTATAAAAAATTTTTTTTCTGTGTACCAGAAAACATTAAAAACACGATTTCGAAAAAATCGAGACAAGAAGCACTTGATAATTAATTACCCAATAGCAAATCGCCCAAAGCATCTACATACTTCATCACACAAATTTTTAGGTTTTTATTCATAATGAATAAATACGCACATAAAAGGAAAAACTCAACAAAAAATCTGTAAAGAGTCACCCAGTGGAAATAGCAGCCAACGATGTTAAAAAAAAACATAGATCATACATAACTCATTCGACTAAAAAAATTTAAGTCATAATCGATCGAAATCGAATAAAAAATAAAAATGTTATAATGAAAAAGCAAAACCACTACACTGAAAAAAACCATGCAACATATGAATCGTTCGTATATTTTACGAAATATTTTGTAATTTCGCGCACCACGAAATTGTTTCGTAAAATGTACGAAACGAACGAAATTTTTGTGTTTATTTTACGAAGTATCTTTTGTGTTTTAAGAAATAATTTTTTATATAATACGAAAGAGTACAAGTACAAGTTTGGGCATAAGATAAAGGGTTTGAGCTGTTCAAAATTGTGTTTCAAGTCTACTGACGATTTGGTAAAGCACCAATGAAATGTTGCATATAGACAATGCTTAAACACCAGCAAATAAATTTCATTTAAAATAAAATTATGACAAATGTCGAATAATACATTTCTTAAAGGTTTACTTTGAATTTTATTTTTCATTTTGCCTTATAGATACTTTTCTTGTTATCCAATGGATTTCTAATTGTATAAAGGTGTAGAAAAATAAAATAGATTCATATCGAATAAAAAATTATTTGCTGGGTTTTGTATAAGTTCCAAACCTGATACGTTTATTTTTGAAAATCATTTATTTGTAAATTATCAAATGGTTTTTAAAAGTTTGTGCATAAGATAAAGGGTTTGAACTGTTCAAAATTGTTTTTCAAGTCTACTGACGATTTGGTAAAGCACCAATGAAATGTTGCATATAGACAATGCTTAAACTCCAGCAAATAAATTTCATTTAAGTTAAATATTTACTACAAAATATTTCTAATATATGTATAACATACATATATTAGAAATACATTGTATGTATATACGAGTAAATCCATGTGTATGTATGTGATATGTATATTTTGTGTTAAATAAACACATGATAAAATGCTTGATTAATATTGAAGTTGTATCAAGGTCCCATAAAAAGATCTTGGGATTTTAGTTAGATCTACAATAAACTATATATCGATGGTGTTGCGGAAAAAGGGCCAATCTCATACGCTTTTAATCAGCAGCTAGGCCGTTTTTACGTTTTTGGCGATTTGTTCAATTTTAAAGATGTCATATTTTGGAAAACAAATGACCTCAGTGTTTAAACATTTTTGTTGTTCAAAGGGATTGATAGTGTATGTCAACACTATCTATGGTAAGTTTCATTCAAATGAGGGTGCTGTTGGCTGAGTAGTTAGCGCGTTTGACTACAAACCCTGAGGTCTTGAGTTCGAAACTAGTTGCAGGCAAGCCAACAATATCATGCATTTTTCTCATGTGCATTGGTGTGTTATTGTGTTGGTTGTTGTTGGACTGTTAAAGTGATGAAGGCATAGCACTGATCACTTTGGCAGTACCAGCTGCGATTAATACTAACATGTTCTTTACAGCACCCTCCTTCGGCGGTATTGTAATAGAATCGTCGGCGAAGTAAAAGAGCTAATAAAATGGCTACACAGCTTAAACAACTCAATGCCTCTAGTTGACACCAGAGAGGCTTGCAACACTGCTCTACAAAAAAAACGCGCAATAGCAGAATTGTAAATTAGTTAAGCTTTCTATCTCTCCCCCTTCACCACAATATCCCTTTCCCAAAGAAGGTAACACATTAATTAATTAACTGGTAGGCATAATTGCCTGATTGTGTTACTTCTAAAACAAACAAAAATAATAAATAAATAAATAAATGCAGTACAAAAAAATTTACGACCATTTTTTAATTTTGACTTGGGTTCGCATAGAAAACCTTATCTTTTAAAACTGCTCTTAACAAAAATTTATACATAAGCAAAAATCAGCTTAAATCTTTTTTCAAATAAGACTAATTGCAGTAAAATCGACGTACCATATTAAATGTTAGGACATTTGGGATTTGTCCACTCTAAAGTTATTTGTATGTAATACAGATAAAAGGGGCGTAATTTTTGGGCGTGGCATAAAAGTTATATATTAAAAGTTAGACATCTTAAGTTTTAAATCGTCTTTCTTTCCACGTGCACAAAATTACATATTGGGGAAGGATCCCATATTGCATAAGTGGTGCCCAGAATTAAATGTCGCATTAAAAAGTCAAAAGAAGCGAAAATGAAGCTATATACTAGCCATGAACAACGATATGTCATATAATCAGATCGGACTTTATATGGCAGTGCTATATATAAAAAAACAAAAAGTGCTGTATTTTGGATTTATTTAATAGAATTTGCATTGACATATCTTTGGTTCTAGTGGATAACCGGAAATACCTTTATATTTTGTATGGAGGTCAACCCGCTTTAATATACATAAATATGTATGTAGTTATATATTATGTATATTTTGTTTTAAGTAAATACATGTTACGATGTTTGATTAATATTGAAGTGATTGGAAGGTCCCATAAAAAGACCTTTGGATTTTGATTAGAACTAAAATATACTATGTATCGATGGTGTTGCGGAAAAAGGGCAAATCTCACAAGCTTTTAAACAATAGCTTGGCCGTTCGTACGCTTTTGATGATTTGTTTAATTTTAATGATATAATATTTCGGAAATCAAATGGTCTTACTGTCTAAAAATGTTTGTTCCTCAAAGGGATAGATAGTATATCGATAGTACTATCGATGGTGAATCGAAAAGGGTCGATCTGAATTGCTTTCGATTTGACATGGATTTATCAATACATGTATGTATAGTGCGAGTCAAAATGATAAGGTCACTTAAGAGATTTGAGAGAGGAATGGATATATAGTTTTCAAAGAAAACTATCGGTGGTGGTTCCTTTCCTTAAACTAGAATGGTTACTATGGAGTAGCAGCGAGCGCTCTCAAGTCTATCGTTGCCATATTTAGATGTACAACGTGAAAATTTTTATCTTTCAGCAAGATAACGCTAAACTCAGTGTTGCCAAAAGCTGGTGATGAAAAAATGTTAGATCTTTATGGAAAAAATGCTAGAACATGCCAAAAATATGCCAATAAAATATGCTAAAAATATATGTGCTAAGACAAAGGAAACACAACATTTGGATTATGAAAACTAACAATATTTTAGCCAAGAAAATAATAAATTAATTTTTTAAAACATAATTTACTGCTTTTGTATGAAGCTGACTTTGCCAGATTAATTTGGCTTAACACGATTTGCCCCAATATTTTTCATCCTAATATTAAACATTTTTTTAAAATTGGTTGTATGATAAAAAAAATGCTAAAAGCATATTTTGTATGCTAAATCTCTTTAAAAAATGCTAGAACTAGGATTAAATATGCTAAATTGGCAACATTGGCTGCAGTACATGTTAGCAGATACACTTAAGCGTGGTTTGAGGAGAATAGAGTGAGTGTCTGTTATGGAATTGTAGACATGACCTCCAGATCTTTATATAGTGGAGAATATGTGGTGCTGCTCGTGTGGCAAGTTTATTCTGAAAATCGTCAGTATACATCGTTCGAAGAGCGTAGGAATTTTGAATGCTTGGAGGAATATATGGTTAGGAGCATTAGAAAATTTGATAAATTTAATGCCTAGTCGTATTTTTAAACCAATAAATAAAAATGGTAATTGTGATATAAAAAAAATCATTATTTTTAGTTTAATTGAAATAATATGCACTGACCTTATCATATTGACGCATATAACAATGTACATTTTAGGTATTTTATTTAAGAATAGAAACATTGTTAAAGAAATAAGAGCAACCTTTTTACAGATGAATAACATTTCAGCAGCAAGACGGTATAATATTATCCTGCTTTTGAGAGGACGATCCCGCCTAAAATTGTTATCCCGCTTTATCCCGCTTTTTCGAGTTTTAACATTTATATGTAGTTCTGTTTTTTTAATTATTCCCAAAAATCTCGAAAATGTTTCAACTGATCAAGATATATCACTCTTGTGTTGATCGAATAAAACTCATTGAGTTAAAGGAGCTTGAAAAAAGTGTTTTTTTAGACATTGCTTCAAAACTCAATACTTGAAAATTTCTAGTCCAAAGATACTTAATTATTTAGGATTAAATTCGTTCAATATAATTGTCAATTAAATTATTTATATTTATAAAGGAATTTTAAAAGCATGTAATAATTGAAAAGACAAAAACAAATTATTGGCTGTACAAGGGTCGAACTGTACACCATGATATTTCAAGATTAACTACGATCTCATGAACAGAACTCTTGTTATACCTTTCACAGTGTGAGGGTGTTGAAGTCAAGTATGGTACGTAGTATTGAAAATTATTGATTATTGCAAAAATTAAATTGAACGACTTATTAAGTTAAAACCAAACTCAAGCCAAAAAGATTTTACATACCAAATAACGTAAAAATAATGTGTTTTTCTTAAAAATCCTATAACTCATCTGCATTTTATTCTATTACATTGTACTTTGTCTCAATTTAATCGGAATAAAAAAATCTTCAAAAGTGTTAATAGCGACGAAAGTGTAAAACCAGACGCCGCCGACTATTTTTTCCTAAGCCGCCGCCGCCGACTTTTTAAGATGGCTTGTTTGTCTGATCACTACAATGCACTTTGATGTTTTGGAACTCAACCTATTAATCTAAGCAATTTGACCTATATATATATATATATATATATATATATATATATATATATATATATATATATATATATATATATATATATATATATATATATATATATATATATATATATATATATATATATATATATATATATATATATATATATATATATATATATATATATATATATATATATATATATATATATATATATATATATATATATATATATATATATATATATAGCATTTTAGTATGAAATTACATTTACAACAAATCTTCTATTTATATTTTGTTGGCACAGCTGATTATTTCGAAGATAACAGCAAAAAAAACTAAAATTTTAGCCAAAATAAAATTTAGTGACCCGTACCAACACACCAGTACAATTTACGACGAAGTAGCACTTAAAAAAAAAATTTTTTTGTTCCACGTAAATCGTGACCAAGTATAATGTAATAGCATAAAATGCGGCTGAGTTATAGAAATTTTAAGGAAAATCTATTATTTTTACGTGTATTTTGTATGGAAAAATTTTCCACGCTTTGGGAAAGTAATTAAAAGTAATATTTAGATCTGTAACTTTCAGAGTAATTTTTTGTGGGGACTACAAAAATAAAACTACTTGAAATAAAAATCACCCTAATGTAGCTGCACCTAAAAATTTTCTTTCATGCACATGTATACTTATGCGGGATTTAGACGATGACTTTTTTAAGCTTGATTATTTTTTTTTCAAGATTATGGTCAAACGAGGTATAAAGGCGTTTAGCGGCCCAGCAATATCGGTTAACCGTATTTTTACCACGTCCGACTTTCAACTCTGAAAAAAACAAGCTAAAAGGTCATCGTCTGAGTCCCTTATTAATCTTTTTTACCAGGAGAAAAATACAAGGCAAAGCCCTTTCAGTACGAGCTCTTCTATTAATTTTAAATGTCTAGAAATTGATATCTAGTTTTGAGCAATGTGATCATTTTAAATTTTGTAAATTACTGGGAAAAAGGAAGATTACGGTTTCACATAGAGTTTTAGTGCAAGCCAAATTTGTTCTTAGTGCTATACAAATTTTTATTAAATATATTTTCTATTGAAATTTTGCACCACTCCATACATACATATATAGGAATTTATGTACTGAATACAAAGCAAGAAAAATATATTGGGAGTCCCAAATTCCAAGAAAAGATTAAAAAAAATCCTTTAATGGGACTATTTACTATACTTGAAGTTCGGTGTAAAAATGTTTACTGAATAATTCACAGCAGATAAGACCCTAAAACAGGCTTTTCATTTTATGATTTCAGTCTTGCGTATGGAGAGAAAATGCCTTAAAGTTGATATTTGTATAATGAAAAATATATCCAATTTTGTATACTCTGGTTACCACAGTAACCAAACTTTAAAAAAAAAATCTGTAATATGATACACAAGAGTTGGCCTACTTTAAGATCTTATGGCACCCTTCAAATTTCAACCTTAGGCCCAACTACACTCTTTTAGAGACATGTGGCTTAAGGCGGCCTCTTTGGAAGCTACTATATATCCATTTTTTATATAATTTTGATCATTTGTATTCCACTATGCGAGGTTATGTTCAATACTCCAAAAACTGCAAATTAAGGTCCAAACCAAGCAAAGCATTTAAACTTAATTTTACCGAACGCCAAGCATAGCTTTTTACCGACTTCCAAACGATCGGTGAGACACTAATTAATATAAAACTTCTCCCTTGTTTGGTGAGGGTCAGGGTATTTGAATACCGGTATTTTCCAACAGAAAACAATTACGGTATCGGTAGTGATACCGGTATTCAATTTTAAACGGCATTTAATCGGTAGCGGTATTAATTACGGTATCGGTTGCCAACTTTGTGTTCTTTATATCGTTTCTAATCTCCAACTGCTGTTAACTTTTTTTAACGTCCTAAACTTTATAGATAAATTATATTTAAAAAGTTTTTTTGGAATTCAATCGTGGCTATTCGGGAAAACGCGTCGAAGTAGTGAAAATTTACATGATAACAAAAACATAAACGCATATATTAAATACAACGGAGTGTGTAGCGGCACAGAAAAGAGAATTATTGCATTCTGTTGGTGCGTTTTTTTTTTATTTGACGTGAGAATAAGCCATAAGCCTCTGCAACATTTTTTTTAATTTTTTTTTTAAAGAGAAGTAACACAATCAGGCAATTAATGCCTACCAATTAATTAATTAATGTGTTACCTTCTTTGGGAAAGGTGGTGAAGTGGGAGAGAGATAGAAAGCTTAATTCATTTACAACTCTGCTATTGCGCGTTTTCTGTAGAGCAGTGTTGCAAGTCCCTCTGGTGTCAAGTAGAGGCATTGAGTTGTTTTTAAAGCTGGTTAGCCGTTTTATTAGTCGTTTCACTTCGCCAACGAAAATGGCTAAAACAATGGCGAATAAAAATTAAAGAGCAAAATTATCTACATGTTACTTTTACATTGAGCAGAGATACATGCCCGCCCATACAAATCAATAACCAAACTATACGCCTACTGAAATTAAATATCTCGGGTTTCATCTTGATCGTCATCTAACATGGAAATCCCACATAAATGCAAAGGTGTCCCAAATGAAATTAAAAGTAGATCAAATGAATAAGTGGCTCATTGGAAGGAATTATACACTAATCCTGGACTGGAAAGTTCTGTAAAACTCTATTCTAAAACCAATATAGTGCTGCGGTATCCAGTTATGGGGCACTGCCTCGGCAACAAATGTAAAGAAAATTCAAAGGCGACGAAATAAAGATCTATATGTTTCGATGGTTAAGACTGTGTTTTCAAAACATGTGACAAGATATGTAAAAAAAACTTGAGTTGCCCCCAAATCTCCTAGCCTGAAACATCATTAACTTTAGTGGCCACACTCGGCTGAGAAGGAGGGACACTCTTGCTCTCAGCCGAACACGACCGCAGAAACAATTCTTTTTTGTCTGGCATTGGCAGGACTTACAAATTAAGATTTTAGAGTTAAGATTTGATTAGTTCAATTTTATTGAATACTACTCGTATAAATAAAAATAAACCGAAGAAAATTCCTTAGGAATATATTAAGCTGCATTGTTCTGAACACAAATTGGGATCGTGTGTATATTTTTATTTCTTTATGAAATTTTAAAAACAAATATTTTTTTAATTTTTTATGAAATTTAAAATTTTTAGGTTTAAACTTTTACGATATCTCTTAAACTAATAGGCAGATTGAGAAACAATATTCGCTCGGCTTAAAGATAATTTTGTTATCGAATTCTGTTTTTCTTTTTTACTAAATAGGGCAAACCCTTCTCCAGTTATGCTATTATATGTCGTGCAAGTTTTTAGTATATGTAGCATAACAATGACTGACACTAAGGCTAAAGAATTTCACTTATTACTTTGGATGTGAGGTGCCCTTTCCAAAACTCCCAGTATTCCAAATATGCAATAATAAATGATTACTAGAAAAATACTTATTCAAACTTCAATAGGACGTACTTTTCTCAAAAATGGTC
Organism: Panzeria rudis; assembly: GCA_956483635.1. Taxonomy (NCBI): domain Eukaryota; kingdom Metazoa; phylum Arthropoda; class Insecta; order Diptera; family Tachinidae; genus Panzeria; species Panzeria rudis. Next base: position 13,344,849 of record OY101449.1, read on the forward strand.
GATATGCTTTATTTTAGAAGGTTATAAAATAGAAACCAGAATCGGTATGGAACTAATGCTTTGGCCATGTGATGTGCACACAAGTGTAGAATATATACATATACGAGTATATATGTCGAATTTCATTAAAATCGGAAATCATAAAAATCAAGACCGTGTCGAAATTTTTTTTTGCAATCAGCCTATATAAGTTTCGGCATATCCGACTATGGCACTCTTACTTGTCCAATTTTCATGTTTCTTCGTAACTGATTGATGTGTGCAGTTTTTTTAAAAGAAAGTTTCGTGGAAAACAAATGGAATTCCATTTTTAAAAAAATTATTTTTTTTAGTCTTTATTCAAATTGAAATTGCTCAAGAAAATTAGTGATATTTTTAGGGTTCCGTTCACCAATGGTGTACCCTAAGCTCCCGGCCGCGTATCTGTCTGTCACAGGCTTCTATCTCGATAATCGTCAGCAGTACGTAACTGAATTTTTCACAAAATATTTGTAACTATCGCCGCCACAAGAATAAATTTTTATAAAAGTTTTTGAAATTTTTATGAAAGTTGAAAATTGAAGGGTGTTCCAAACCGTAAAAAGAAAACTAGCAAATTTTCACAGCTAGTGCAGCATTTAGAGGCAACATAAACGCATGCTAAAAACAAACAAGCTGAAATTTAAAGGGTATTCTATCAGGTAATGTAATTCCGAAATTACGCTGTATCGTATGAACTGTAATAATTAGACACTTGAAACAAACAAAATATAAAACTAAAGGGTATCCCTTCAAGGTAACCGAAAAAAATCGCCAAAATGATAAAAGCGCTGAAACGAAAAGCACAAAAACCAAAAAAATCGCCAAAATAAAAAAAATAAAACCAAAAAAACAAAACTGCCAAAACGATAAAATCGCCAAAACCAAAAAAAAAAAAACGCTAAATTAAAAACAAACTAAATAAAAAAATTTTTCAAAACGAAAAACAATCACCAAAATAAAAAACGCTGAAACAAAAAAAAAATTCAAAATGAAAAAAATCAACAAAACTAAAGAATCGTCAAAAAACGAAAAAATTGCTAAAACTAAAAAAATCCGGCAGAAAACGGAAAAATTCGTCAGGAAGCTCTAAAATAAAAAATATGGTAATTTAAAAAGTCGCCCAAAATATAAAAAAAAATCGCCAAAAACGAAAAAAGGTATATGTGTACATGGTTTTCGTACGGAGCTCTTCGTGAGCGAATCAAAGTCGCGCTTTACTGAATTTATTTTATTTCAATAAAGAGAAAAAATTAAAATCCATTTAAGGCCTATAAAATGCCATAAAACACTCTACACAACTGTAGTTAATTCTTGAATTTTAAATTTCAGTGTCAATTGTATTTTTACAAAATCATTGTAAAATGTTTATGAAGCTAAATTTGTTTCATAAAACTCTCATAAAACTTTGATAAATATTATGAATAAGGCAGTTAATATTTATTCAGCTTGCTATTTTTATATGATACTTTTTTATATATTCAAGGTTTTATTACTTATTAATTTTGATATAAAAGAAAGAGAGTTTTAGTATTCGTTATTCAGTTACCTAAAACCATAGTTTAAAATGAAGTTCTTTGTCATCTTGTGTGTCTTAATTTCGGCTATAGCCGCTGTTTGTGCACAGGGATCCCCCTTTGATTCTGCTAAACAAGGAGTAAATGCGGTGCATTCAGGATTTTCTGATGTGATTAACAAGTTTAAACCAATTGGTGGTGTTGCTGCAGGTAAATAAATTACTGGTTAAAATTATATATGTCGCTATAAAAGTAAATTTATGGTTAAAACATATAAAACTAACCAATCACTTTTTCTTACCTCTGTCGTTTTTGACAAAAAATTTTTATGAATTATGCCTCTGGCAAAACTACTATTAGTGCAAAATCTTAGCTCACTATTTTTCAGTTTAGTAAATTTATAATAAATTTTCCCATTTTAAGTCGCGTTATTTCGCAAACCGGACAAAATAGTGTGCTAAGATTTTTATATTAATAGTAGTTTTACCAGAGACATCATACGTTTTAAATTTGATCAAATTCGGAAGGGGCAAATGTCCAAAATGTCGCTCTTGCTGGTTGATTATAAATGTTTTTATCCTTTATTGAAAAATAAAAAAATGTCTGTGGCAAAACTATTTCATGTTAAATTAATTTAATTTAGGTCCACAAGCACCTGGAGGTGCAGCTGGAGCTGGCCAAAATGCTGCTGGTAATGGTTTAAACCCTGATAAATAGATTACTGGTTAAAATTAAATATGTAGCTATACACAGAAAGAATTTTGCTTCATAAGACTAATGAAACATTTTCATTCGATTTTTTTCATTAATTCAATGAAAATTTCACAAATCCAGTAACAATTTTACAAATCTAATGCAAATTGCATTAATATTGTGAAAGAATTTCATTGGTTGAATGACATAAATTCAATGAAAAAATTTCATTAAAATTCAACCAAAGAAATTCTTTCATAATATTAATGAAACTTCGTTGGATTTATGAAATTGTCATCTAACCAATGAAATTCTTTCACAATATTAAAGAAATGTTCATTGGATTTTTGAAATTATCATGGGATTCATGAAGACATTGGTTTTATAAAGAAAAGTTCTTTCAGTGTATAAAAGAAAATTTAGGGTTGAAACATATAAAACCAACCCAACCACTTTTTCTTACCCGTTTCGATTTTGGCAAAAATTTTAGTATGACTTATGCCGCTGGCAAAACTACTATTAGTGCAAAATCTTAGCTAACTATTTTTTATGAAGTTTCCCATTTTAAAGTCGCAATATTTCACGAACCAGGGAAAACAGTCAGTCAAGATTTTGCACTAATAGTAATTTTGCCAGAGGCATAATTCGTCCTAAATTTAAAAAAAAATTGTAAGGGGTAATGTCCAAATAATACTTTTGTTGGTTGATTACAAATGTTTTTACCCTTTAATAAAAAAAATGTCTGAGGCAAAACTATTTAATGTTAAATTAATTTAATTTAGGTCAACAAGCACCTGGAGCTACAGATGGAGCTGCAGCTGGAGCCCCTGCTGCTCCTGCTGCTGGTAAATAGATTGCTGGTTAAAATTAAATATGTACCTACATATAAAAAAATTTAATAAGAAATAAATAAAATTTCTATAGCAAAACTGTATAATATTAGATTAATTCTTTGTTATCTTGTTTATTAAGTCCAGGAAAAAAAGAAAAATTTATTCGCTTTTCTTTTCTTTTATAAAGCAAAAAGTGTTTCTGTTAAGAAACTAGAAAAAGGCGATTTTATTAAAAAATAAATTCAGTAAAGTGCGACTTTGGCTCGCAGACGAAGGGTTCCGTACAAATACACATACATATATCCCATTTCGTTTCCGCCCTGTTTTCCTCATTTTGAAAATTTTCGTTTTGCTTTTTCGTTAAAGTTTAGTTTTTTTTATTTTTGAAGTTTTTTTTTTGGGTATTTAGCAATTTTGTTTTTTGCTTTTGGCGATTTTTTCATTTTTAAAATTTTTGTTCGAAATTTTTTTGGTTTTTGCCAATTTTTTTTTGTTTTGTAGATTTTTTGGTTTGGCGTTTTTCTGTTTTAATGGTTTTTGGCGATATTTTTGGTTTTAACGATTTATTTTAGTTTTAGCGCTCTTTTCAGTTTTAACGCTTTTTCGGTTTTTTGGATTATTTTCTGTTTTTGCTGATTCTTTTAGTTTTAGCGATGTTTTTTCGATTTTGACACTTTTCGGGTTGTCGATTTTTTTAGTTTTTGCCCTTTTTTTTTTTTTGCTTTGGCCCTTTATCGTTTTTGTGATTTTTTTCTTTTTTTGCGATTTTTTTTTCGTTTATTGACGATATTTTTAGTTTTAGGGATTTTTTTAGATTTCATTGCTTGTTTCGTTTTTATGCCTTTTTCGGTTTTTTGCTTTTTTTTAGTTTTTTGTGGATCTTAGTTTTAATGATTTTTTGCGTTTTAGCGTTTTTTAGTTTTAACGATTTTTAAAATTTCAAGAGTTTGTTTGCCTCTTACGGTTTCCAAGACACCGCAAATTGTCTAAATTACATAGTCAAAATTACATTAAGTGATAGAACACGCTTTAATTTTTATTGTTTTAAATATATATCAGTAATAATTACTGTAGTCTGTTCTACAGACTACACTAATTAACACTAACTTTGGAAATAAGCAAACTTTTTACAGATGAACAACATTTAAGCAGCAAGTATTTTAGGTGCCGGTGTAATACAATATTTCTTTGCTTTACAGCGACTTTAACATTTTGACTCGTAGTATATAAAGTATATGTGTCATTCTCATTTTGAGTGCACATTTACGGTTTTTTAACTTTACCAATTTAACTAATAAAATAATGAGAAGCTACGAGTCATATCACAGTTTTCGCTTTATTCAATGGATTCTGAAATAAAATTATATTATTCGATTTTTTTAAATTTTTGTGTATTGAGTGTTACATTTGCTTTCACGGTTGTTCTTGGAATGACTTTTGCGAAAAAAAATACATCACAAAAAGGGAGTATAGTGTTTGATTGACAGCACTCTATACGAGTATCTTCTATTTAAAAAAAATTTTTAATAATGGCAGGACGAAATTAAAATTTATGACCATATTTTTAATTTTGACATGGGTTCAGATAGAAACCCTAAAAAGTATTATCTTTGTCTTTCAAATAAGACTGATCTCAATAAAAATCGACCGACAATGTTAAATGCTATAACAATTTTAAATGATTATTCGTACCAAAAGACGACCTACATAATACATTCTTCGAAAATATATCAATCCATAGTGGGACAGAAACAAAATATCTTGAAATCAAATTAGACATTTTTGAAAGGATAATACTCTCCATATCGTTTCTGCCCTTCTGCAGCTGTTAAATCTTTTTAAAGTCTTCAGATTTATATATGTATTATATTTTGTTAACGTAACGCTCAATATATAATATTACGAAATTAATATATATTTAGAACACACACTATATTATGAATTTAAAATAATTCAGTTTTATCATAAACTCCTTATTTATGCAAAATTTTCAGTTAAATTAAATAAAAATTATGGATACATTTATTTGATTTTTCAACATTGAATGAATATCACAGCTTAGTTGGAAAACGTGTGAATGTATTCAAATGCCTTTTACCCCCTTGACTTGAGATTCGATATAAACGAATGCTCACTGAAGCGAAGAAATTGCGAAAGAAAATTGTTCGCTATTTGTTCGCGAATCTAAAAAAATTCGAATGCTCGCTAAAGCGAACTTCTCTCGATAATTTTTCGAATGTGTGACAATAGCCTAATGGATGTGCTAAAATCTGTCTGAATGCACCGTATGTTAAGGAATTAAAATGATTGAACAGAAAAGAATTTGCCACGATAGCCTATTTGGGTCGCTGAACGCGAATCTGCATTCCAGTTCTTTTATCAGCTTTGGTTTTGTGTTATGTCAAAATTGAAGGCACTTTCATGACTGGAAACACGTTCGCTCTATTAAAAAAATTCGACCTATTAAATAAATTAAAGGAAGTTCTACAACAAATTTATATTTAAGCCGAGCAAACAGTATTTCTAAATCTGTACATTAATTTCAGAGATATCGTAACCTAAAAACTAAAAATTACGTAAAACATTTTAAATGTTCTCCCACTAAATTGCGAATACAATCAAAAGTTGTACACCAACTTCAACAGAAGTTGGCTCCCTTGGAATATATTAAGCTACATTGTTCTGGACAGAAAAGAAATGGGAAATTTTTAATTTTTAGGTTTAAACTTTTACGATATCTCTGAAACTAATGGGCAGATTGAGAAACAATATTTGCTCGGCTCGTATTTTTGGCATAACAGTGACTAACACCAAAGCTAAAGACTTAATTAATTAACACTTACTTTGTATGTGTGGTGCCCTTTCCAAATCTCCTACCCCATCAGTTTTTTGTTGGATTACGCGCATTTACTATAAAGGCATGCACACGAAGTTTGTAGACACTCACAGTTATAGTATTCCAAATAAGCAATAATTAATAATTCATTTTTATGGAGGGAGCCTTTTCCTTGCTTTTACGCCACCACTTTTCAGCTGGATTGCGCTCATTAACTATAAAGGAATTCACGCCAAATTGGGAGCATCTCACTGATATAGTATTCCAGATATGCCATGATTAATAATTACTTTGTATGGAGGCTACCCCTCTCACCGATTGTATATTGGTGAAAATGGTACCACCTGTGACGTATACCATTTCATATAGAAAAATGATTTTTAAATCGCTTCACAAATGACTGAGCAATTGGTGAACATAGAAAAAAAAATACATACATGACGAACATATAACCTCTTTCTTCATTGAAGTCGGTTAGAAGAAATTCTATGGTATTTTACACAAACCCATCGATTTGCGGTATGAGACTTGAAGAAATCGAAATTCAAACTTTTTACGATCATTCTAATGTATATAAGGCCAGTCAAATTAGAGAAATCGGAGGAAATAATTCCCGGAGCTAGGAAAATTGGTAAATTTATTTCTTAGTACATATATTTAAAGAAACTCAAGAGTCCCGTGTGGCGGGTGAGCTAGAGGGAGGAGGGCCCCCTTAAGGTGATATTTGTTTTGTTTTTTCCACAGGTCTGAAATTATAACTTTTAGCAGAAATTTCTGCATTAAAAATTTAAAGCTGACAAAATTTCCTACAAAACTGGTTGTGATCGTTTTTGCTTAAGACCAGCGATGCCATTTTCAGCCTTTTTTACGATATGACAAAAAACGATATGACATACTGTGTTGTCATATCGTATGTTTTTTACGATATGACAACACTAAGATAGCCATACACGGTATCGTCATATCGTTATTCAATCTTCAATATGATGAACTTTTCTCAAAAATGGCCGAGACGCTCAATTTAGAAGGTTATAAAATAGAAACCAGAAGAGGTATTCAACTAATTCTTTCGCCATGTGATGTGCACACAAGTGTAGAATATATATGTCTAATTTCATTAAAATCGGAAAATAAAAAAATCCAGACCGTGTCGAAAATTTTTGAAATTACTCTTTTCGGCATATCGGCATATCCGACTATGGCACTCTTCTTGTTTAATTTTAGCGTTTTCCTAACTGATTTGTGCACTTTTTCTAAAAGAAAATTTTGTGGAAAAAAAGTTTAAAAATTTAAAATTAATTTAAAAATATTTACCTATTTTTAGTCTTTTTCAAATTGAAACTGTTTAAAAAAATCAGTGAAAAAATCGCTATGCTCCCGGTCGTCCATCTGTCTGTCTGTCTGTCTATTTCAGGTCCGTGCCTGAATATTTGTAGCTATGGCCGCTACAACAACAACTACGAACAGTTTATGAAAGTTGAATATTAAAGGGTGTTCCAAAGCAAGCAGCGAAGCATGTTGAAATCTTAATGCAATAACTTCATATACAGACACTTGACATTTTTAAAGTAAGTGCGGTATTATACAGAATACACGAATAAATACTGAAATTTTAATTATGTAAAAATTAAAGGGTATTCTATCAGATAATGTAATTTTGACGATGTAATCTGACCAAAGAGCTGTCGCTTAGAAACGGTAAAAGGCAAACTCTTGTAGTTTTCTCAGCCAGTGCAGCATTTTAAAGGCAACATTAACGAATGCTAAAAACAAACAAACTAAAACTTAAAAGATATTCTATCAGATAATGTAATTTCGAAATTAAGCTCCATCGTATGAACTGCAATAATTAGATGTTTGAAACAAATAAAATTAAAAATAAAAGAATATCCCTTCAAGGTAACCGAAAAAATAGCCAAAATGAAAGAAGCGATGATACGAAAAGTACCAAAATGAAAAAATCGCTAATAGTGTTTTCACATACAAGGTTTTAATGCAAAATTTGGTTTTAACATTAAAACCAATCATTAAAACCTGGCTTTACTATACAAAATAATTTTGTTAAAACCATCTTAAACCCCTTTTTACTTTGGTTTTAAGTAGATTTTATGAAATACAACCTTGTTTTCGCTGTACTAAATTCAGTGCTACCAAGTCAAAAAGATTGAAAGCAGCTTATATTGTTAAATGGTGCTCATGGTGTATCTAAGAGGTGAAATCACTAGAGCAGCTAACTTTACTCTTTTAAACATCAAACTTGTTCAAGTGATAAAATGATCATAATATCTTCACCGCCTTCAAACTTTTGAACTCCATATAGAGAATCCCATCCTTACAAGAGCCAACTGCGCTGATAGTTCCACCCGTTTTTTAACGTTTTTTGAAAACTATTGGAGTAGTTTCAACAATAAATATTGTTGTAGATATGGATGTACCTGTATGTTGTGCCCTGATGGCACTCAATAAAAACAAAAAAGAAATAGTTTAATAACGAGTGAAATAATGTAAATTTTATAAATAATGCCTGCAACAGCAACAACGATAAAAATATGGAAAAGGAAAATAAGCTTTTGAACAGAATATAAGGAAAATATTTTTATCGGACTATGAGTTAAAACCTGGTTTAAATAAATTTGTAGTGTAAACTCAAAAGCAAAAAAAAAACACCAAAACTAAAAAACTAATGCAAAAACGCTGAAACAAAAACACATTTTTCAAAACGAAAAAAAAAATCAACAAAACTAGAAAAATCGCCAAAAATCCAAAAAGAATTGCTTAAACTGAAAAATTTGCAGAAAACGTAAAAATGCATCAGAAAACCCTAAAACGAAAAAATACGCTAAAATTAAAAAGTCCCCCAAAACAAAAAAAAAATCGCCAAAAACGAAAACAGGAATATGTGTACATATATGGTATTCGTACGGAACCCTTCGTGTGTGAGTCAAAGTCGCGCTTTACTGAATTTATTTTATTTCAATCAAGAGAAGAAATTGAAATCCATTCAAGGCCCTATAAAATTCCATAAAACACTTTACACAAGTGTGGTTAATTCTTTAATTTTCAATTTCAGTGTCAAATATATTTTTACAAAAACAGAACCAACAAGAATATGTTAAATTATTATTATAGAATTTAAGTTTTATTTGATCAAGACGTATTTAAACAAGAACGGCCTTAATCATAATAAATTATGAAATCTTAGTAAAGGTTTTATGAAGCAAAATTTTGAAAAAAAAACAGTAAATATTTATTCAGCTTGTTACTTGTATATGAAATTTTTATATATATTTTAAAATATATTCAAGGTTTTTATTACTTAGCAATTTTGATATAAAAGAAAGAGAGTTTTAGTAATGGTTATTCAGTTAACTAAAACTATAATTTAAAATGAAGTTCTTCGTCATCTTGTGTGTCTTAATTGCGGCTATTGGCGGTGTTCTTGGACAGGGAGCAGACCCTCTTTCTATCGCTCAACAAGGAGCAGATCGTGCTCGTGATGCCGCTAATGGTATGATTGACAACGCTAATAGTATGATTGGCAGCTCATTAGCTAGTAATCCTGCTAGTGGTTTAGGCGCTGGTAAATAGATTGCTGCTTAAAATTAAATATGTATCTATAAAAGAAAATTTTTGGTTAAAAAATATAAAACCAACCAACTACGAGTATCTTTTACCCTTTTCGATTTTGAAAAAAATTTTGTATGAATGATGCCTCTGGCAAAAATAATATGAGTGCAAAATATTAGCTAAAATTATTCATGAATTTTCCCATTTGAAAGTCGTGATATTTCGCAAACCGGGCAAAATAGTGAGCTAAGATTTTACACTAATAGTAGTTTTACCAGGGGCATCATGCGTATTAAATGTTATGAAAATCGGAAGGGCTAAAGTCCTGGTTGATTGTAAATTTTTTTATCCTTTAATAAAAAACTGTCTGTAGTAAAATTATTTAATGTTAAATTGATATAATCTATCATAGGTGTACCCCCAGGATTATCTTTTCCTTCTCCTTTCGGTGGTAAATAGATTGCTGCTTAAAATTAAATATGAACCTACATATAAAAGAAAATTTAATAAAAAATAAAAAAAAATATCAATAGCAAAACTATTTTATGTTGTATTAATTAATTTTTTCTTATCACGTATGTTAATTTCATAACAAAAAGAAAAAGTTATTTCTTTTGTTTGTTGTTCACAAGCAAGGTTGCCCTTAGGAAATTTCAAAAAATAATACAAAAGACTTATTCTATATAAAACCAACGAAAAGATCAAGATTTTGGGACCGACCCCCTCTGAATCGAACGAAACTCGGTACGGTAGTTAAGTTTTGTTCAACTGTCATTTCACCAAACACATTAGGGGAATATTTCCAGTGGTTCCCAAGTTATGATGCATTTAATGTATGATAAAATACAAAATTTGCTTGAAACTGCTTTCATATAACCAGTTATAACCAGTTATATGAAAGCAGTTTCAAGAAAAGTTTGTATTTTATCGTAAATTAAATGCATCATAATTTGGGAACTACTGGAAATATTCTTCTAATTTTTATGGTGAAATGACAGTTGTACAAAGCTTAACTACCGTACCGAGTTTGGTTCGATTAGGAGGGGGTCGGGCCCAATCACTTGTTGGTTATATATGGAATAAGTCAAAAAGGACATTTAAAAGAATAAATTACAATTTAAAACAAACTAAAAGACACACTTTAATAGCAAATTGAATTAAAAATTAGAAAATATTTTTTATTTATGAAGAGTTTGTGTTACAGTAATAGAAATTCCAACAACCAATTATAACTAATTTGGAATAAGATTGAAAGAAAAGTTAAGTTATGTATTAACAAAATAATTCACTTATAGTAAAAAATTGTGGGCTGCTTGATATTAAAGGTTATTATATAAATATTAAATTTCACCGCACGCTTTTTAACTATAAGTGAATTATATTGTTGATACATAACTTAAGTTTAAATTTCAATCTAATTCCAAATTAATTAGTTATAATTGATTGTTGGTATTTCTATCGCTGTAACATAAACTCTTAATATTTAAATAAAAATTATTTTCTAATTTTTAATTCAATTAATAAAGGCGTGTTTTTAGTTTTTTCAAACTGTAATCTATTTTCTTAATTTTAAGTCTCAAAACGATATCAAAAGTAATTATAATCAAAAGCCTCGATTTTCAGCATATCTTACACAGAAATAAAACAAGTAAAAAAATGTTTAAGTTAAATGGTTTTATTGTAATGAAACATAATAATGATGCAGAAAATGCACTAAAAGCTAAAAAATAATTATGTAGCACCAGGTGCCAGCTACCACACCACACCACTCTCCTCACCAACATAGGGCATTGATCAGACTAAAATAAAACCGTGAGGCATTGTTGACTATAGATAACCGAAAGTCGATGCGCCCCACGGTTTTACTTTAGTCTGATCAATGCCCTTTTATTTGATATCCATATTGAGGTGTTTATAGACAAATAACTTAATCAATATTTTGTGGTGGCGGCCATCTGTGATTTGCAATAATACTGAATACACATAATAGTAACGTCATCTGATCAATCGGTCATGAAAATTAATTGTGTTCCCCAAATTTCAGATCAATCGGTTAACAGAAAAGGGCTAAGACTAAATATTACTTTTTATGGGCGTGGCGCCGCCCCATTTTTAAATGCAAAATTGTATAGTCACCGTAAGTAAAGGTGTCCAGCAAATCTCAGATCAATCTGTTAACAGGAGGGGCTAAAACTGAGTACTACTTTTTATTGGCGTGGCGCCGCCCATTTTTTTTAATACAAAATTGTGTAGTCACCGTAAGTAAAGGTGTAATTGATTAACAGGAAAGGCTAAAACTAAATGTTACTTTTAATGGGTGTGGCGCCGCCCACTTTTTGAAATACAAAAGTGTAGAGTAATTGTAAGTAAAGGCGTCCAACAAATCTCAGATCAATCGGTTAACAGGAATGCGCTAAAACTAAGTACCACCTTTTAAGGGCGTGGCGCCGCCCACTTTGCTAATCACAATATTAAATTGCCACCAAAGCTGCAGGAGCTTACAAAATTTCAGATCAATCAGGTAACAGGAAGGGTGTAAATTTTCAATTACCATATTTGACCTGACGACACAAACGCGACAAACTCCACAAACAGCGTAAGTTAAATAAAACCATTTAAAAAATAACAAAACCCCCGGTATTCAATAATTGTTTTTTTAAATTTCCTGTGATAAAGAATTCCACTATATTGATAACAAAATTTAAAAAAATATGTATATAAATCAAAGAGAATGTTGACATGGCTGGGATACGAACCCGGGCTTCGCGGACGTAAAGCATACTCTCTACAGCTGAGCCATGTTCCAGTTATTTTTTTTTTATGAGATAAAACTTGTTTTAAGTACTTATGTATGAAAAGAAAAGAAATAACCGGCGTGTGAAAGAAATACATACAACGAAATATTGTATCAAGTTAATGACAAATGTTATTGAAATTCATATTTTTTCAATAACATAATGTTATTGAACATAATTCTTGTTTTTTTTCCTGTGTATGTTTACATTATAATTTATTTAAATACGCCCTACTGTCAAACATGGTTTACCTGCATGTTGCATAGAAGATTTTATTTGTTACAAGTAATTTTTTTGTGAGGTTTTTACAGATAAATAAAGACGTGTCACCCAAATCTATACAATTAAATGATTTTGTGTTGATTAAATACGTTTACTACCTGTTACAACGTAACTACACTTATCCGTTGAATTATTTATACGTAGCGTCATGATGCAGTAATTAAATTGGTAGTTCTTTCCATTTTTGATATTTTAGGAATTTAAGAAAAATTAGTTTTGCATAAGAAAATCGTCTCTTGTCTTTAAATTAACTCGTAGCAAATATGAAGACTCTTATGTAATTACTAATTACTTTGTATCATGTACAAATCCCTTCCACCTACCCCGCCAGTTTTTTACCTATCTTCTTATCTTTTCTTCAAATTAACTCATACCAAATTTGAAGACTTACTATTATAGCTTTCTATGTATCAGGTAATTACTAATTACTTTGTAGGAGGAGAACCCCTTCCCTCGCTACTACCCCGCCAGTTTTTCAACTAACTTCGTATCTTGCTTGCAAATTAACTCATATTTAATATGACGACTCCTACTATCATAGCTTTAAAAATAGCAAGTAATTGCTAGTTACTTTGAATGTGAAGTACCCTTTCCCTCGCACATATCCTGTCACTTTTTTACATAGCTCCGTGTTTTGTATTCTAATTAAGTGATACCAAGTTTAAAGATTCTTGCCATTGTATATTTCCAGATAGCAGATTATTATTATTAATTAATTAATTGTATGAGGAGTACCCCTTCCATCGGACCTACCTTGTCAGCTTTTCACCGAACTTCATATATTGTCCCTTTAAGAAATTTATTATTTGACATATTGTCGTAATTATTTTTTAAATAAAAATTATTTGTTGATGGTTATTAAGCAATTGCCTATATGCATTTCATTGGCGCTTTTACCAAATCGTCAGTAGACTTCAACCACAATTTTGAACAGTTACAAACCTTTTATCTTATGCACAGACTTTCAAAAACCATTTGAGAATTTACAAACGATAATATTTTTGAAAATCACAAAAGAATAAAATAAGTGTACTAGGTTTAGAAACTTATACAAAACCCAGCAAATATTTTATATTCGATATGAATCTATTTTATCTAACTCAACATTTTATATCCAAACTAAAGGCCGTTTCAGACTACAATACAAGTATTAATACTTTTTGGGAAAATGAGAGCCTGACAAGATAAGTTGTTATTGTATTTGAAAAATTTTCAACAACAATTAAAAAATGTTCTTCAAAAGTATTAATACTTGTATTATAGTCTGAAACGGCCTTAACTAATACCAAACTCGAAGATTCTTACTATTACACTTTTCCAAATAGCAGGCTATTATTAGCTAGTTTATATGTGGAGTACCCTCTCCCTCGTACCCACCCTTCTGTTTCTCAACTAACTTCATACATTCTCTTAGAATTAACTCATACCAAAATTGAAGCATCTGACTAGCATAATTTTTAAGATAGCACGTAATTACTAATTATTTTGTTTGGGGATTACCCCTTCCCTCGCATCTAACCCGTCAGTTTTTTAACTAACTCCTCGTTTTGTATCCAAATTAACTAATACCGTACCCCAGATAGCAGATTATTATTGGCTACTTTGTATGGGAAGTTACCCTTTCCTTCACAGCCAACCTTACTTCGTATCTTGTCTTTGAATTAACTCATACCAAATTTGAAGACTCTAACTAGCATAGTTTTAAAGATAGCACGTAATTACTAATTGTTTTGTATGGGAGTACCCATGCCCTCGCACCTACCCAGTCAGTTTTTTGCCTAACTCCGAGCTTAGTATGATTCATAGCATGCCTCATACCAAATTTGAAGACTAGTACTATTATAGATTTCGAGATATCAGATTATTATTAATTACTTTATATGGGGAGTACCCCTTCCTCTGGTCCTTTTCTACCAATTTTTTTTAACTACTCCGTATCTTGCTCCCAAAATAGTCCATATTATATATGAATAGTCTGACTGCAATAGCTTTCAAGATATAAGATATTTCGTTTGTGTGAGCCTGGCACAACTCACTTTTATGTCCCTCAGACACATATGTATTGTCATCGTAACCTAGCGCGTGTGCATAGTTTCAAGTTGATCGAACATCTTGAAGTTGGTGTCGTAGCATCAAATGAAAAATAAATCAAGCCAAAGCGGTCTCAAAATAACGTAATGACGGCTTCGAATAGGATGTACGATGGACGAGGTTTGGATAGATAATAGCGAATTATTTGGTACAGTCCTCCATCATCTAACCAATCCACATGTCAAACATCATCACGCATCCCGGGATGTAGCCTGCATGCTTTAATCGATTTTTTATAAATTTGGAAACTGAAAATTTTTAGTTATGGAAAATTTTTAAGAAAAGCGTCCAGCAATTAAGTTCTATTTTTTTCAAAATTTACCAACTTTCCACCCCCATTTTAAAGTCTTGATTTTGATTTTTTTCACAGCTACATGAATTGAGATAACTGAGAAGTTTCTGCTGCATATTATCATCAAGTATTTTGTTAAAAGTCATAAAATATATATATATATATATATATATATATATATATATATATATATATATATATATATATATATATATATATATATATATATATATATATATATATATATATATATATATATATATATATATATATATATATATATATATATATATATATATATATATATATATATATATATATATATATATATATATATATATATATATATATATATATATATATATATATATATATATATATATATATATATATTAAATTTGGGCATCCTGTTACCGAAAATATTTACGAAATCGGGAGCGAAGTCGAGGCCAAAAACCAAACATTTAAAATTCACAGCCAAATGTCTATGAAAATATTCGAGGTATTTTGTTGAACTAAATTGGATTTTCGTTGCCTATTTATAACATTTACAACAAGTTGAAATACATTGAAATCGGATAATATTTGTAAAAGTTATGTGGCCAACAAGACTTATCATGCCTGACACCCTGCACAGTGGGGCAAAATCAAAATATTTGGAACATACACCAGACCTTTATAAACGGATAGTTTTATGACAATACGGACATAGCAGAGGAGTGTTTCTGTTTATATTTTAAATATCAGCTATCTAACTTGTCCGTGAGCGGAGCTATGAAGTCTTAAAGTAGGGCGTTCGCCCATGTAAAATATGTTACTGCATTACATTTACATTTCAAACTTTGTTTGCTCTATTATAGCCCTTAATAAGATCTAAAATATACATCTTTGGCTGTATACTTATCACTTATAGTTAGTGAGTTATACTCATTGAAATTTCTCAATTTTTCAAAACTTTGGTCCTGTATTTTCCAAATATCGGATCTAAATATTATTCGATTTTAAAAATATTTTCTTCGTTAGTTAAAGAACATAATTTCAAAGAATAAAAAAATCATGAAGTTCTGCCGTCTGAGTTGACAAAATATTCAAAATTTAAATTGAAATTTGAAAAAATTTTGAATTTTCGACAATTTTTGGAAAAAAAAAGCACCATTACCCTTTCACATATATATAATAAAATTCTTTTGGAACATATAGCAAATGAATACTTATCTGAGCAGTATCTGTACAGACGTGGTTCGACGGCAAACAAATAATTTAATTTTCTAATATAGTTGGACCTGGGCACGTCCTAATACGTCCTATTTTAGATCGAAATTTTGAATTTAGCCCAATTGTTCTAAAATCTTAAGCAGGGATTCCAAAATCATTGCCATTTCAAACATCATTTGAGAATTTATAAATAAATGATTATAAAATAAAATAATAATATAAATCATAAATAATAATAAATATATAATAGATATAATAATAATATAAATACTTTTATTGTTATCCAATGGATTTCTAATTGTATGTATAAAGGTGTAGAAAAATAAAATAGATGCATATCAAATAAAAAATTGTTTGCTAGGTTTTGTACGAGTATAAGTTTGAAAGCCTACTATGCTTATTTTTGAAAATCATTTATTGATAAATTTTCAAATGGTTTTTGGAAGTCTGTACATAAGATAAAAGGTTTATAACTGTTGAAAAATATGGGTGAAGTCAACCGACGATTTGATAAAGCACCAATGAAATACATA
This sequence comes from Panzeria rudis, assembly GCA_956483635.1. Taxonomy (NCBI): domain Eukaryota; kingdom Metazoa; phylum Arthropoda; class Insecta; order Diptera; family Tachinidae; genus Panzeria; species Panzeria rudis. The sequence continues at coordinate 13,361,521 of OY101449.1, forward strand.
TAGACAATGCTTAACCATCAGCAAATAAATTTCATTTAATAAAAATAATATTATGAAAATATGTCAAATAATAAATTTCTTCTAGTTATGCATTCTAGTATTTTTAGCTGTGAAAATCTTTAATTTAATTCTTATTTCTATAATTATTAGTATAATGGTTCTCCACTATGTTTTCCCTGGTGATGTTATATAATCCCAGCAAAAAATAAATGAATGCGTGCAAGATGAAATAGTGTTTTCATGATTTCTGAAGAACTTGTTTCTGTGATTGCATTCTTAATACCGTCCTAAATCTTAATAAAGCTATAGTTTTTGAACTCATGAAAAACGCATACGACACTGATAGACAATCATGTATAAAATATTTCATTAATTATCTGGCGAAAAAGGCATGAAAAAAGGAACTAAATCATCACATTGACACATTTTCCAAGAGTAAATACTTTAAAGCAAGTTTTATTTCATTATAAATTAAGTGGGATATGGCTCGGCTGTAGAGAGTACGCTTTACGTCCGAAGAGGTCGGGTTCGTATCCCAGCCGTGTTAACATATTTTTTAATTTATATTTTTTATTAATATTTCGCATGCATGCAAAATCGGGTTAAAATCATCGAGTTTTCATCTGTCTTAAGCACTCATTTAAATGACGAGCAGTTTATTTAAATATGAACGCATGACCTCCAGTGACACGCTAATGTTAAAATTATGCGTTTTTCACCTGAATTTGAACGCATGCAGTATCATTAGAACTCATGCTTTCATTCGTTTTTCTGCATGTCTTTTTTTTTGTTGGGATAATAATCTTGGTTCGTTTAAATGAATGTGTTAGCCGCCAGCTCAAGGTGGCACATTTCAATTGTCAGAGTATAAGACCTTCTGCTGACTTTTCGAAAATCGATGAGTTAAAATCCATTTTAAATGCATGTAAATATTTGCAGAATTGATCGTGGGGTTTCAAGGGGAGGAGGTGTAGGGTTATACATACGTGTTCACCAATAATAAATATAAGTTGGTCTGTGAGTCCCTTTTTGTTAAGATCTGTTTTGGTAGCTTAAATATTTGTTTCGGGTTTGAGCACCTTCCTTATGGTGACATTGTTACCTTTTAGGTTAAACACTTCCAGCTTTTTCGAAATTATTCTAGTATTATTTATTATCTCTCATAATAACAAGACCATTCCATTTTGATAGTGGCCATAGCTCTACTTCTCTTATTGATTATTGGCTGTTACTCGTAAGTGATAATTCAATTATAAGCTTTTCTGATCAAATCCAATGTCCCACGTTTTCACATTATGCTTTGATTTTTGCGTCGTTTTCTATTGACATTGACTCTATTGTAAAATGCATAGAATTTTTGGACTATGATTCCGACTGAAATGGTTTCATCGGCTTTTTTATCTGAATTTTACTTTTATGCGTTTAATATTCATAGAAAAAATTATTACCTAAAAATTTTCAAACAAAGATTTTTTCAAAAAATAAATTTCATTTACAGCAAATAGTCTTTATTTAATAAATCTGTGAATTTTTGTTTGACTTTTATTTGGGACGCAAACACTAACAACAACAACAACAACAAAAACACGCTTTTGTATCGCTTGTTGCTCAGCTGTTTTTCATGTAGCACATGGCAAGTGGCATTCTTGTACAGGGCTTTGATTATCCGTGTTAGTTTTTCGGGGACACCCTTGCACACCAGCGAGTTCCATATAGCGTTATGGATGAGTGTGGCAAAGGCCTTCTCAAAGTCTATAAAAATCGGGTATAATGGTGATCTTCATTCCACTAATTGTTCAACGATAATCCTAAGACTGTTTACTTGCTCAATACAAGATTTTCCGGATCGAAAGCCTTTACCTACACTACCAGCGACAGTAGCAACAACACTGTAGTGAAAATCCTACTTATTTTAGTAAGCTCAATTAATAGACTGTCGCCATCTCGAGATTGGTCCAAATTTTTAAAATTTTTATTTTGGACCTGTTGTCCGTCCGTCTCTTTGCCTGTCTGTATGTCTCTCTGCTTTAAGATCGGATTTTTTTCTTTGTTACAAAATTCATTGTATATTTTTCTAATCATTTATTTGTCTTACCTCTTTAATTTCATTTATTTTAGTAAAAATTTTGTATCTGTATTCATTTTTATGAGCAGCAATAAAATGCACTTAAAAAACAATTCATGATAAATCCATTTGTCAACAATGCAATTAAATAAAATACACAACAATCTGCAGGAATATTCGTACAAAAAAACTAACATTTATGCATAAATCATTGTGGCAATAGACATAAAATGTAAATGTTTTTCAAGTATTTCGATATTAATAGTTTTTAGTTTTATCACCCCATAATTAATCCATTTATTAGCTTTTGTTTTTGGAAATAACACCACACCACCACCTGTGTTTTGTCAACTGGCAATAAAAATAGCATACAAACAATTACAAACAAATTGTTAGTATGAAAAATCAGACGGCCGAACGGAGAGACAGACGGTAATTATAAGAATGTAGTTAAAACCATGACTTGTCATAGTGTTGAGCGCGGAAAAAGACAGCGAGAATGTTTCAATAATATCGTAGAATACAAAAAATAACACGATTCTAATAATGGTTTCTGTCAAAAAGCACCAAGAAATATTATAGCTGTAGTAGCATTTTAAAAGTTTACGTTTCACAGAAAAAACTATCACCAAAAAATTTTCAAACAAATGTTTGTCTAAAATAAATTTTCATTTTAGGTAAATGCTATTTACTGCATCAAACAATTTTTTGATTGACTTTTATTTAGTACGAAACCACCAAAAACAACAGAAAATCCTGTTTTCTTTATCGTAAAAAACAACCACGATGGCGACATACACATAAATACACAACCACAACAACTATTATAACAAAAGGAATGCGATTGTAACAAGCTAATGTTCTAGCGTCAATTCTCATTAATTTTTTTTAGAGAATTTAGATAAACAGAGTTGAACACATTTAACAGTGTGAAAATTCATAATGCTTAATGGATGATGATGTTATTATATAAAACTTAAAAATATTAAATAAAAAATTTTTATTGACTCAGACAAAAAGATTTTTGATATATTACAAAAAATCCAGTAAATATTTTTATTTGATTCAGTAAACTATTTTTTTTTAAATATGGATATTTTTAGACAATTTTTTTTTAATTCAAACAAAAATATTGTTTGATATACATATTACCAAAAATTCAATAAATATTTTTGTTTGATTTAGTTAAATATATTGTTTAGAATTTTTAAATATTTTTAGATAAATTGTTTTATAGTTTTGAACAATTTGTTTACTGAAAAAATCATTTTTCAAAGACATTGTTGAGACATTTTTGTCTGCATGTACAAATTTGCTTATAGTTAGTTCCGTTTCTAGACAAAATATTTACTAATTCATTGAATTTCTTTACTGAAAATTAAATTTATTTATTTTGTGTCTGGCATTTATTTTCGGGCGAGTAGAGCGGGCTGTTGCTTTCGATTTGACATGCATTTTACTCTATGCCCAGTTTGTATTAAAAATACATCTCACAAAAACTGTAAAAATAATATTTATGTATTTAAGAAAAATGAAAGATAAATTGTTAGTGTGTAAGAAACAACAATTAAAGACTTAAAAACTCCAGTGTTATTTAGCAAAATATTTCACTTATTACATGGGATGTTATAGTTTTTGTGCTCTTATCAATTTATTAGCACAGCTTTTTCCATAAAACAGAAATATTTTCTTGGTTCTTTGAATAATTCAACATATTACACATATTTGTATGATTATGCATTCCACATAACAAAAGTTTTATTAGCAACAGATGATATCAGTTTCAAAGCTTGTTATATTTCATTTGCTTAATTAAGAAAATATTCAGCTTATTTCGAGTATATAAATTTTCTTTTTTTAAATTAAACATGTTTAACTTTAATCTTGAAATCTTATTTCGAAACGCTTATTCCTCCACCTTAACTCAAAGAAAAATAAAATACTTTTGTCCACGCAATATTATTTCCTGCTGCACTCCTGCATTAATTATACCGTCTATTCATATACGGGGCATAAGTTTGTATGTGTGTATGTATATTGGTGTGTGTGTGTGTGTGTGTGTGTGTGAGGATAGTGTTGGCTCTACTGTGTGAGTTTGACTTTTTAGATGTCTCTTGTTCATTTCCCTATCGTATTTAATTCATGCCACACGCATCTTCCGGTTAAAGTTTAAAGTTGTAGACTTCAAGAGCGTTGTTTATACTTTAATAAAATTTGTTAGTTCACCTAAAAGCAAGAGGAAGAAAGTTTCAATCTAAATAAGAAAATACTTAAAGTTTTTCCGATAATATACTTAAGCTAAATGTGTGGAAAACCTATGCGTAACCAAGCAATTAAATACATGCACAATGCCCCAGCCCACTTTTCATATGCACATTCAGTAAATGCGAGCGATGTTTAGCCTGCAATATTAGATTAATGTTAGATAAATTACACTGTATAATGAAAAGGAAAAAAGAAAATAACAAGGTTCTAACGACTGATTCTAATAGAGGGGACCAAAAAAATACACACGTGTATAGGCATTTCGAAACTATAGGTCTGAGTTTCATTTTAGGCAGCATTAAAGTTCTTCCACTTTTCACATTGTAATAGTGAATCGGCATATTAAATCTTTTGCATTTTAGGTATTAAATCTTTTGCATTTTAGGTATAGAGTATTCTGAACTTTTTCTTGTAAAACACTACAAGGAACATTTATGCGTAACACTTAAACCCTCTTGGTCTTTTTCTTACTTTTATTAAAAAACAGCAAAAAGCTACGCTTAAATGGCAATGTAACGGGTCAAAATGTTTTACAAAAATATTCTTCATAATTTCTAATGTGAGTTACTGAATGGTTGAAAGCTCAAAATTTAACTTAAATGCCAGAAATAAGTAAAAATTTATAGACTAAATTCCCACTTAACATGAATTTTTCTTAAAAAGTACAAAAAAGCTAATAAACAGAAAATTTAGAGAGTTAAAATATTCCACAAAAATATTTCCAATAGCATATTACATTAATTTGATTAGCATTCCCTATACCTAAATTTAAGGATTTCATAATTTTTTATAGCGATTCACTCAGTCCAGTTCTGTAACCCGAATCCGCTTAAACTTTTCGTTTTGCAAAAATAGTTAATCGCCTACTTAATGTATTTTAAATCATATATAATAATTTAGAGCCTGTCCCACGATGTCGACAAGTCGATGTCGTTCTCTTATTTATTTTAAAAACAAATTTAAATTTTTTATTATTGTTTTCAATGTAAATAAGATAACGACATCGAGTTGTCGACATCGTGGGGCAGGCCCTTAATTTCAGTCATGATATTTAATCTCCAAAAAATAGAAAACTACAAAAAAGTCTGAAAAAATTTGTGAATTTAATTTTTCTAAATCGAATTGTTTTAAATCTACTCTATTTACAGAACATTATAGCCCTTAATAATGTTAAAAAGGGGGAACTTTATCTCTTCCGCTAGAATCAGTTGTTAGAACCTAAAAACTAATAACAACAAAAGTTTGTTTGTCATAACCATAAAATACTTGTTATGACCATAATATAGTTGGCACAATTATAATACAGCTTTAACAAATATAATGTTCTGTGGAATATAGAAAATATCTGGAATCAGGTTCTTGAACCTAAAAAATAATAACAATAAAAGTTTGTTTGCCACAACCATAATATATATGTCATGACCATAATATAGTGGTCACAACTGTAATATAGTTTTACAAACAGATTATAAATCATGTTCAATTCATTTTGAATATAATGCTACGAAGTTTAACCTGCTATAGTCACTTTGGCGTAAAAAGCTAAAATTAGTTCGAAATAATCACATTAACTAAATTTAACATAATAATTATAACTTGTCACAACTATAATAAAGTTTTAATAAACATAATATAGCTTCTCAGCCATGTTACAACTATATAACTGTTCAGCATGTCTCGTGGAAAATGTCAAAGTTAGCGATTGGCTTATCGGTGATTATTGTCTAAGTTGGGTTATCAGTTTGTTCTAAAGGACTGAGAATATAGCAAAACAGAGAAAACAACATGATGCAAGCTTTTAGCAATCAGGTATTTCGTAGGGCGAGGGTGGACTTCTGTAGCTAAGTTTAGGCCTCTTACTTAAAAAGACAAATTGCTTTATTCGTGGCTTTTTCTTGTTGCAGTGCGCACGAAGACTGGACAGAAGATCCTACACAGAAAAGAAAATTCAATCCGTCGGTACTTAAGTTAATCCCAAGCGGTGTTAAAATTACGGTAATCCCGGATTTCCTGAATTCAAGTACAGAAAGATTGATTCAAGTGCCAAATACTTAATTTTAGCCTGGTTTATTTTTATTCATGTAAAAAAAGTCCTTATTCATGTAAAAAAGTCCTTATTTTAAGTACGATTAATTTTATAAAGTTTATACACAGCCGTACTCTTACTGTGTTGGTGTTTGTTTGCTTTGGTGATAGGCAAAATTCACTGTTGTGCACTTGTTGTTGCTTTGTTGTTGTTTGTTTTCATTTCTCGGGCATAGCCGACAAGTAGCGACAAACATCGTATTACATGCTTGATTCAAGCCCGTTGCGTACTTGAATCAATCTCGCCGCATACTTGAATCAATCTTACTGCGTACTTTAATGAATCTCGCTGCGTACTTGAATGAAGCCCGAATCTGTCTTATTTTTACTTATTTAATCCTAGAACAGACTTGGAATTTATATTTTTAATACTTAGCTAAATTTTATATTTTTACTTGCTTGTTTCGATTTAAAATTTATTTTTGTTTATTCCTGGTATTGAACTTAGCTTATCAGGTTTGTAAACCAATGCCTTAAACAACTCAGCTAAATCAGTAGATGAAAGAACGACAGCTAAAATCCAGTATACGCCAGAAGCATGTAATACGACGTTTGCCGGTTATTTATCGGCACTGCACAAACAAACACAATAACCAACAACAAAACAACAACAAAACAACAACAAGAGCACAACAGTAAACAAATACCAACACACTACGACTTTGTACAAAGTTTATAAAAATAATCGTACTTAAAGAAATAACAATTTTTTTACATACTTTAAGAAATTTGTACGTGATGCAAGATTTTTTACATCATTTAATAATTTTATCTTGTTTTCGGCTTGCTTTAAGTACATTTTAGTGTTAATCGTACTTAAATTTATGAGTACGACTCGTACTTAAAGTAAGTAGAAAATACTTGAATTTAGTACGGCGTTTTTCTTTCTGTTAGAAAATTTCATTGAATTTATGGCAACGACATTTTGTCCTTTTATGGAAACCCCTTTAAGTTTTGAGAAAACATTTTAATGGATTCTTATTTCAAATATTAAAAACTAAAATTTTAATTTAAAGTTTTTTAATATCATTATTTCAGTGAAATATATTTCATAGTTTCTATGAAAAATTTCATTGCATTTATGAAAGCCCGATGATCACGTTAATTTTTGCTTTTATAAAAAACCCACCTTTATCAACAGTTGTCAATCAAAAGCGAACAATAAAATTAATTTTGTATGATGATGATGGTTATTGTTGTACTACTTATTAGTATTATACACACTTACTGCCTTATTCATAAGTATAAGCAACAAATTGTCATAAGCCTTTTATAAATATTTGATAATTTATTATGAATAAGGCCCATAGAGCATATTATTTTGAGAGTGATGCTGACTTAAGTAGTTAAGACGTTGCCTATAAAGCAAATGATGAAAACGAAGAGTGTTAGTTCGATACTGTGAGCGGGTCATCAACATTATAACGTCTATATTTATGGCATTGAATAGTCAATAAATTAAAATAGTTAATAAAACAGTTTGAGTAAATGAAACCTACTTAATAATAAAATATTTTCATTAAAATAATAAAAAAAATGCATTAAAAATATTTATAATTTCATTGTAATAAAGTAATGAAAAATTTCATTCAAATAATGGAATAATTTCATTAAAATAATGAAATAATTAATAGTAGTACTAATTCGGTTTGCTAGTCTGATTAGATATTCTAATACTCCACTCTTAAAAATAATTTGAATTTATATTAATTCAATTATTGTGAACTTAAGCCGAATAACTTACACACATTTTCAGTTCAAATAATAATTACGTACAAATATTGAAATAATTAATTTTATTGAAATAATGAAATAATTTTATTAATATTATGAAATAGCTGTATTAAAATTTAAAGATAATTTTGTTAAAATAATGAAATATTTTCATTCGTTTAGTGAAACTTTTGCATTGGATCAATCAAATTATTTCATATTTTCGGTGAACTTTTCGTAAAAATAATTTTAAGCAAACTTCTTTCATTAATGAAGTTTTTCATTCGACTAACATCGAAATTCATGGATTTAATGAAGAAAATTATTTAAGTGTAGGTCGCGGTGCTTATGGTCTTTTTAAAAAAATCACATTTTAGATGTACGAGTATACAAATTTACTTTTAAAATTTATAAAAATCTACTACAGTTTTAGTTAAGCTGTTTTGCTCCCAGTTACAGCTTAATTCTTTTGATTTCTTCCATTTCCATTACTTGTTTTGAAATCTTTCTTGTAATTATTTCTATTACTATTCTGATTTTAATAGTAAAAAAAGAACATTCTTTCTTAAGTCAAAACAACATTTTTTTAACTCAAAATCCCAGTTAAAATTGTCCATCCATCTGTATTCATTTCGGAAGTTCATTTCAAATTTAGTAGATACCAAAAGAATTAAAAGATGTTTGTATTGTTTTTCTTTTTTAACTTTTTATATATTTTGGATAACAATTTTTATTTTATGTTTTCCTGCTCAAGCATCATAGTATCCAGGGTATAGTTAATACAATATTTACTGTAACATCCTACATTTGCTTCATGATTTATATTTTTACTAAAGTCAGAGTAAAAATGAATTTGCATTTTCTTTGTATGCATGGCATTGCATTGGTAATTTGAGAAAATTGTTGACTATAAAATTAAGTTTTCTGTAAAAGGCTGGTCTTATTGCTGTGCTATGCAGCATGCATAATAGTACAAGTTAATATTCAAAGCAGCCAAATAGGAAGTTTAGAGTCAAAAAATTAATAAAGAAGTGTTCAAATAATATGTTTAGTTATTACTTATAGCCCCAAGAGAGAGGAAACCCTAAGCAGGTGTAACCGCTTTACGATTTTATTGGTTTTAATTTCTATTCATATTTTTACAAGCTTCCGTTTCCTAGTGGTAACATTTTTGTTTTTACCAATATACCCTCATGTTATAAGAGAGATTCAAGTACTATGTCCATTGTTTACGATATTGTGACAGACAGTTGTTGCCAATTGGCACACACCCGAGTAAAATAATAAAAATATAGAAGAAAAAAACTGTTGAAATAGACAAAGACATTTTTGCAAAATTATATTCCACCAGCCACCATCACCACACTTGTTCGTTCATAAGCATAGAAAGTACAATATTTTAAATTTGTAGTGACTGGAGTGACTACAACAAGCACCAGAATAAATTTTATGCTGACTTTGAAACTTTTTCGTTTTAATTTTTTATTTTTTCTTTAATATTTCTCTTATTTATACCAGCATTTTTAATACATTTTTTTTAATTCTATTCAAGTTTTAATGTAGATTTTTACGATTTCATTTTGAAAATGTCTGCATATGTTGCCTTAGATTTTTGCTTGTTTTTTCATTTGTACTCAACTTTTTGTTGCAACTACAAAAATTTTGTTGCAGCATAAAAGTAAATGATGTATAAAGTGGGTGTTTGTAGGAATAAAAAATATTTCATATTTTTTAAACTAAATGAAAGTAATAAAATTAAGAGTATGTGTGGTAATAAAAAATTTTATAAACATTTTAAAATTGGGTGTGTATGCAACTGGAGTTTTAAAATGTAAACTGAAATAATTTCAATAAACTAAAGAAAATCCTACAAGAAGAGATAATATTTTATAAAGACGCTTCCTTGCAAGTGAAGAATAACAAAAAAATCTTGTTAAAATTTCTAGTTGAAATATAGAAAATCTTTTAAATATATAAAATTACTAGACATTTTTATTCGAAATTTTGCACTAAGCCAACCAATAGTCGTATAACGGACATTTTAAGGACCTCTCTTCACCCTTGACTTGCATTTGAAGCTCCGCATAACCGAAATAAGCTCACCTATAACCTGTGCTGGGAAATATCGCAGTTCATTGCGGTCGATCGCAAAAATAATAATAACTCCATATATTCAAAGTTCCTACACCGATTAAAAAGAGATGTATACAAAAACAATAACGGAAGACCTCAGCTTTTAGAAAATTACTCTTGGTCGTTTTTGAAAAAATACTATGAGTTGCAAGGAGTCAAAGTCAACCCTTCATATAACTTTTACAAATGTTAACCAATTTCTAATGTTAATTTTTTGTTAAGAAAAAACACACTTCACACTCAAAAAAATGATAAAGGAAACATTTTTTGGTAGACCAAATTTTTAAAACATATTAGAAAGTATAAAATAATATGTCTAACCACCAGGAAGATTAAAATCGCAATACAGATACTGAACCTATTACAAATTGTTGGAAAAATCTTTTTATTTGTTTCTGCAAGCTGTTTTTCAATAGCTATGAATTAAAATGTAAAAAGGAAAACGGGGCTCGCATATAGCATTGCACAATTGGGACTTTTGCTAAATAAATAGTAATAAATTTGCAACATCAAAATTGCTAATTGGACTTGGGGCATCTTTACAGGAGAAATTAGGCTTTATCTCGGTGATTTTGTAGAGTTAGCACGAACAACGCAGAGCTGCAGTGTGCCAATTAGTGAAATAATACGTTAAAGCCCCACGTTGGGCTCCATTTGAATTTGTTATGTAATGTTAAATTCTATCCTTTCATAAACACTTACCAACATTTCCAACCGACCGTGCTTAGGGGTCGGTTTATGAAATTTCACTTTGTTAAATGTGTTCAAGTCTGAATGTTCATCTAAAAAAATAAATGAGCATTAATGCAACGACATTAATTGATTCACATAAAAATCTCCAGTAAACAAACTTGGTACAATCGCATTCCTTTTGCTATCATTGTTGTTGTGGTTATTTGTGTGTGTGTCGTCATCGGGGTTGTTTTTTACGATACAGGTTTTCTTGTTGTTTTTGGTGTTTGCGTGCTAAACAAACAAACAATTCATTGATTATGTAAAGAACATTTACTGAAAATGAAATTTATTTTTAGACAAACTTTTGTTTGAAAAATTTTTGATGATAATTTTTTTTGTGTAATGGCTATTAAGTCAGTAAACGTTTAAGCCCTAGTTTTCTTAAATTAAACTAAAATCTAAAAGTAATTTAAAGTCAACAGCAGTAAATCACTTCCACATATATTATCCGTAGTTGAAACAATAATAATGTGGCAGCACCATGATATATGTAAAAAATATGTGGTTTCGTGGTGTGATATCGATGAAAAACATATGGTTTGTATTGCTAGTTTAAACGCCCAATTTTATGCGTTTAATATATGGTTTATATGTTTACTGATTTACAGATTTGCTAGTCTAAACACATTATAAACCAAAAAGAGAGATTAACTTGCACTGATTTATTAGCCCTAAAACGGTAAATAACAAACAATTGAAAAAATTGTACTTTCTAATATTTTTTTAAAATTACAAATACTGATATTTTCTAACAAATTTAAACTTTTTTAATCATCAAAAAACACAGTATACAATTTTGTCAAGACAATTTGTATGAAGAGCGTATTAGCTGTATTTTCATTATTGGTTTTTAATACATAAAAGACTGTCTTACACAAAAAAATATGTAGCTTCGTTTATAAGACTTAAGAACAGCTGATTTCACTCTCAAGCTTATGACTTTTTAGTATAAAATATTTTACAATACTCTAGACGGTCATGAAGAAAGAAAAAATGTAGTAAATAATTGAAAATCACTCACATATGAACTTGCAGATGCGTCTTTAATTTTTTTTCAGTGTACCCAATTTTCCAACAGTAATTTGCGTCCATTGTTGTATTGTACGAGACAAACCCATACCGATTCAAACTTATTTTTAATGTGTTTTATTTTCAACAAATATTTTGTATGCAAAATAAGCAATTGCATATTCCCAGCGGTAAAGTGCAGGAGTAAAGAGGCCTTCCAGAAGGCCTTTTAAGAAGAATTAATGCCTTCCACTTGCAATGCCATACTCATACATTGTTTACCCATGCTCTCATTGTGGCACAGACCTTCCACAGTCGCTTTCCAATGTAAAGATTCTCAAAGGCCCCTTCTGGAATGCTTCTTAAAAGGCTTTCCACACCATACCTGACAAAAGACCTTGGCATAAATGCTACTTTCTAAGTAAGATCTGTTAACAAGTAAACGGAGGTACATGTTCTTATATCAGTATGTATTTTTAGAGCGGCTGCAATATTTTCTAGCCGACTTCAAAAAAGTAGGAGAAGAAATACGTTCGTCATCGATGTATTTTTTTTATGTTCACCTTTTTCTCCATCATTTATAAAGCGATTTCAAAAATTATTTTCAGTATGAAAGCGTATACTCAACAGAAGGTCCCATTTTCACTCGCAAACGATAGGATTGGCTGGAGGGATGCCTCCCATAGAAAGTAATTATTAATTATCGCGTATCTGGAATACTATATTAGTGAAAGTCTTCAAACTTGGTGTGAAATCTTTTATGAGTAATGAGCGTAATCCAGCAGAAAAGTGGGGAAGTAAAAGCAGGGGAAGGTCTCCCTCGCAAAGTAATCATTAATTATTGCATATTTGGAATACTATATCAGTGAGCGTCTAAAAATATAGTTTAAATTGCTTTATAGATAATGCGCGCAGCTTAGCAGAAAAGTGCTGGTGTAGGAGCTGGGGAAAGGCTCCCTCCTTCATAGTCAATGCTCGTAATCCAACGTAAAAGTGGTGGGGTTAGAGATATGGCAAGGGCACCTCACATACAAAACAATTGTTAATTATCGTACATCTGAAAAACTATATCAGTAAAAGTCTTTAGCCTTTTTGAGAGTAACTTGAGAGGCAGTAGGCGTAGTCCACAGCGACGGATGCAATGGGATGGGATATTACCTTCCCCCAAAATCGAAAGCAATATAGTATAGCTCATTTCTATTCAATTTCTAAAAGAAAGTTAACAAAATAGCATATTTCAGTTACACGTCCACCACCCAGCTCTAACATAAAAAGCATAATTACAGCATGTATGATATCTATTGTACGTTAATTTCAGTCTTATATACAAATTACTTGCGAAAAAAGAATACGGCGAAGTTTGTTATTTCTAAAGTACAGGGGGCAAATTACGGTATTCGATATCGATCGAAATTTGTATTTAAATTGTATTGAAATTTCGATCGATATCGAATGCCGTAATTTGCCCCCAGTTTTTATTAAACAAAACGATAATTCTAAAAATAGGACATTTCTTCCACCTTTCCTGCGAAAAGAAGGGAGTTTGAAATGTGTATCGTAAGAAAAATTTAAAAGTAGGGGCTTGGTATGTGCATCGGATCTATTAGAAGGGGGAGGTTAGGCTTTTTAGTAGCCCTTCTTTGTAAGAAGGGACAAATTTTAGTTTCATAAAAAATAAGGTCTATCACGGCTGCAAGAAGGCCATACATTTGCAGGCCTGTTTAATTTTACCGCTGGGTATTATTTTTTTTTATTATATGTATGTATATTATTGCTAACCAAATGTAAGTGCTCCAGAGAGTGCATGTGTGTGCGTGTTTTAATGATATTTATTTGATACTAGAAATTGTAAAAATGTTTTTAAAAATGTTATTATTTTTTTTTTTTTTGAAGCTGCATATTTGTATTCATGTACAATTCGGTTTCGTATTCACAAAATGTTTCCATTTAAGAGTTTTATTTTATTTTTATAATGCTTTTTTCTAGTTTTTAGTACTAAAAATTTTGTATGTTTTTTATACACACGTATTTATTATTTACCATAATTTGAAGTAGTTTATTTTGGTTTTTATGTTTCTCAATTGTAATTATTTTCTATTCATAAAGAAAGTAAAATTATGCAAAGTTAAAACTCTTTTTTAAGCGTTAGTAGTAGCATTGCTGAATTTCTGGACCAAAGATCCAAAGATCCATGGAACTTTTGCTAATTTTATATTTTTTCCAATATATTAAACTGTTCTTTTTATGAAGACAAAATTTATTTAGAAACATGTAGCAAATTTAGTAAATGTTTAAAGGGAAGAGGAAACATTTAAACAACTGGTACAGCTGAAACAATATGCCCTTTTTGGAGATCACCACAACTCCATCATTAAAGATGATTCTGCTCTCCATGTTTTCCATTGTTTGGCGGTGTTGGCTTTATGTGTCCAAACACCAATCTTCACAACCAATTCATTGTAGAAAATTGTATAATATGAGGGTGTTTTTACTCTCGCTATAGAAGCATCGATGGTAAAAAAAACTGCACTGTGCCGGACGCGTATAAAAACATCCATTTGAAAATGAGGTAACGATGTTCTATTTTCAGTGATAACACGTAAGTGATACGACACTGATATGTGTAAATAAATCAGTGATGCCAAAATGTAGGGAAAAATCCCTACATGTGGGTAATTTTGTCACTGAAATAGGAACGCACGGAAAATCGGGCAGATACATACACATTCTATGTTGAATAAAAGGACACATTTAAGCCACCAGTGCTTCCCAGGTATTTTAAAAACATCTACTGGCAACACTGGTATAAATAGACATTAACTCAGCCTAAAATAAAGCACGTAAACTCTTAAAACGTCAATAGAAGTAAAATTTTTCTTTGGTCGAGTCTACCAAAATCAGTTGTTAGAAGCTCGTTGTGCACATTAACTTTTTGAACACAGGGCCTCAAAAAAAAATTTTTATTTGAAAAACTACGTGTAACGAATGCTGGTAATGAATACTAGTTTGTTTTGAGACTTCTCTAGAGTTTTTCTTTTCCCGGACTTTTTCATTTCCCGGGAAAGCGGGATTGATTTTTCAATTTCCCGGAAATTCTCGGGAATTGCCGCCCAATACAAAACGATACAAAATAGCATTTCACTTAAATTATTTGAACAAAAACAAATACCAATTCACGAGATCTATTAAATAAGTTTATGAATGCATTAAACGTTAGTAAAAAAAATTATAAAATTTGAAGTCTGTAGCCGTGCATGCTTCTTAATTTAAATTAAAAATTTTTTTTTTTATTGTATAACTTCTGATTAACCCGAAGTAAAAAGAAATGTACTAATTTCATATTTTTTTATAATTTTCCTAGCGTCTTAAGTAGAAAAGATATTGCAATGATGTATGCTTTATTTAATAAGACATTAATGAGCATTTCATACTGCTAAAGATATCTTTACATGGTAATACAAGGTATTAAAGACTTTGTAGAATCAAAATATTATGAAATCCTCTTCGTGCTTAAAAACAGAGAACAAAAGTCTGTTGTAAGTATTTTTCATGTTAACACCTCTGGTATGATGATAATATATAAGTTTCTAAAATGTTTTAGAAAATAAACATTTACCGAACGCTTGTCAAATTTTGTATCCGTATTCTCTCCTATTCAATACATTTTGCGTTTACATGATAAGATTTTTTCATTTTAGACATATCGTAATACATGTATTACCATGTAAAGACACCTTAAGCAAAACTGAATTGAAATAATTAAGTGGCGGAAAAGTGACCACCTGAAAATTATATTTTTTTCGTTTGTATCGATTTTTAGTTGAACCTTGTGTGAACCTGTTTTTTTTTTTTGCAAAAATTTATAATTTTTGAAAAATTCAAAATTTTTGAGCTTCAAGAAACTCATGAGTGGCTTAATATAACAATCTGATATTTTCAGAAAATATAGACTAGTACTTCTTTATTATGCCCACTTTCGCTATGTCCACTTAGTGACAATCTGTTCTTTTCATTTCTTCACGAAATATGATTTTCTGAGTGCTGCTCTTAGAAAAATATGAAAATAAAAATGGAGACAAGTAAAATCGGCTCAAAAATAAATATTTTTTCTTTTACTTACATATTTTTCTAAATAAAAGCAGCATTAAAAATATGTGCTTACAAAGAAAAGTTACCATAATAATATTTAAAAAATCCCGGGAATTCCCGCACATTTTTCCCGGGAAATCCCGAATGAAAAACACTAGACTTCTCTGACAAGATATCTCAAGTTGAAGATGAAACTCTGGCAGGAAGGCCAAATTCGGACTGGTGATCAGAGCTGCCAGTGCGTATTTTTAGGGTTTTTCCATGTTAGATTAGTTTTCCGGGAAAGTCCAGAATTTTTGGGCACCTCCACGCTGGTTTGCATCCTAGCTAAGTAGCTTGTAACTTGCCTAGTTGGCTAATAACCGTGGTAGCTTGAAGTGTCTTCCAAGAGATACTGGGTTTAGCTGCTGACGCACAGTGGCTCTAATTGGAAAAAAGGGTATTAACTGTGTATCTTTAAAACTTGCGATCCGCTGACAGAACGAAGCATGTAAAAATCATAGGGGATGACCTAAGCTTTAATAGTATTGAAATTCGAACCACCCTGTTGAAACCCACTGGGAGATGCAGGGTGTCAAAGTTGACTACCTCGTGCATGAAAATCGTTATTGGCCTCATAAGTTTCACAAATATTATACAATTTTTTTTATAAATAGACAAAGAAAATATATTTTATTTTATTAAGATATCTTTAATATTTTCGGAGATAATTGGCTTTGAATTTTAAAATTTTGGTTTATGGCCTCGATTTCGTTTCCTTTTTCGTAAATAAGTATATCCGGTAATAGCATAGCCAAAATTTAAAAAAAAACGCCGGTTCTGCCGGACATTCTGTTTGTGCAAATTCTGCTGCTGGTGCTATTGGTGGCGGTACTGATTCAATCTTTGTTGGTTTTTCTGGTTCTGCTATAGAGTGATTCCACGTAAAACGGCTCTATGCAAGAAAAAAATTATTTTCTCATTTTTAATAAAAATCTCTAAATTGATGTTTTTAGAGAATGATAATTATAGAAAAGGTAAAAAATACACTATTTAATATATTTTAATCAATGTGAAGCACTTTTAAATGATCATGCAAGAAACATTTTGCTCTCCCTCTTTGTATGTTTAATATATATTTCAGATTTTCTTTTATTCCCATTCTCATTTTGCTTTTTATTGAATTAAGAACAAATAATCAGCTAAAGTATTCTGCTGTCTAGAATATAATGGATAGCAAATAATTTAATGTCTTATTATTTTCTTATGAGTTTATCTTCATATTATTTACATTAATTAAATCAATAATAAGTTTTATTTCTTCGAATTTTTAAATTTTCGTACTAGGTCACACCCGTCGGTCACACCTGTCTCATTTTAAAAATGGTTTGTTTATGAGAAAATTTTTTTTCAAACAGTAAATATATAATACAATTAAAGACACTTTGAACAGATATCTATACCAAAATTTGTGTGTACCTTCTAGTCAAAATTTTATAGAATTTATACTGAAAGTCATAATTCTTTAAAACTAAGATTTGTAAGGTCACACCCGTCGCAGCTTTCTGACGACCATTCTGAGCAGAAATCGTGTTCTATCAGTGTATACCCATTATTCAACGACTTTAAGGTGAATGTCCTTGCGAGCCGCAACGTTTTTTAAGTAAAAAATTTTATATTCTTGATTTATAACAAAAAATGTATGTAAAATGGTCACACCCAGCTAAATGGAATTACTCTATAGTTGCTTCCGCTCTTGTTTTTAGTCCTGATGTTGTTAGTTCAGCTAGTACGTTGGCTAGTGATGCTGGTTCATCGAGTAGTGTCGGTGCTGCTGATAATGATATGGCCGAGGGGATGGAGATGTTCAATTGCACTGACGCTACTGACAGTGCTGTGGCCTCCGGTGGCAGGAATAATCGGCAGAATAAATATGTGGCTAATAGTGTCGATGGGATTAATGATGGTGGTTATTCCATGATAGAGTTGAAAATTGCCACTGCTTTACTGATGTAGGTGGTGTTGTTCGCTGATGTTGTATATAGAGTGCTGGCTCGTAATGTGACTACTATTTCGTTGAAGTATGAGGTTCTCTTGATGAAGCTCATAGCTGTGAATAGGCGTTTGAGGGAACGATTGATCACGGCTTTGCGGCTAATATTGCTGTCTTAAGAGAGCAAAATGTTGAGCCAATGGTGACACGTCCTTTTGCTCCGATGGTTTCTCTCAAACCGGTTGAGTCATCGTCAGCGGTGGTTAAGGTGAAGGAAGGGTGGCAATACTAAAAGAGGTGTAGTAGAACCGCGACAGATGTACATGTCATGTCATGACCCAACGCGTTATATCGTGTTTTTTTCATGTTATATCTTATCATGTCGTGTCATTTCTTGTCATGCCATGTCATGTAAACATTACTTAATATGCAGTCTCCTTATTTTTCGGTAAATGAAACGTAGGAAACTTTGTTCCCACCCGGTGTCCCACGATGTGCTTACTATTTTTGTGTTGTACAGTGTAGTCTTATATGGCGAAAAAATTCGCCAGAGAATTTTTGTAGTTTTATTAAAAACTATATTTTTAAGTGCATTTCATTTGATTATTTTTTATATGCCCTTGTTTTTTGGTTTTAGCGAAACGATGCTCTCAGTTTTTTTATATTGTATTTTGCTACCACTTTAGATTTTAAGCTAAATGAAATAAATATATTCTATTTAACACAGAATACGTAGAAAAATGCCACATATCCCTTGACACTTTATTTTTAATGTCTATATCTGTCCTGCTAATTGAATTTAAAGGCATGGCTTTACAGACTTGCTCTTTGTCCCCAAAAAATTCTAAAATATTTCAAAATTGAATGTTTAGAAAAAAAAAACTCATTGAAAGCTTTGGAAATAACGCAATGTTCTATTAAACAAGAAAATAATTTCATTTACACAATTTGAATGGTTTGCAACACTTTTTAAACAGCCACTCCAATATTCACAATTGTGAAGAGGCTTGCAAATGAAAACACAACTTGCGCTCTTGAGCTTCCTTTGTGTACTTTCAAACACACACTAGAATATAAATGTTAAAAAAAATTCCCTGTAGTCCCTGTTGTTACCAACGTCATTTTCATTATTATTGTCTGCCAGATAATCAATGATTTGTCGCTTATAAAATACATTTACAAATAAACATGGTGACAATTTTGTGAAAGTTTGTGCTACAAAATCTTATTGACGACAACAAGAGTATCAAGTGCATCGAAGTTGTCGTGTTTACAGTTTTATTGCTGACAACAAGAGTAACAACTGCATCGAAGTTGTCTTAAGTATAGTTTTAATGACGACAAAAATATTAGCATTTGCATCAAAGTATTTTTTTTTAAAGAGAAGTAACACAATCAGGCAATTAATGCCTACACTGAAAATAATCCATGCTGTATTTTACGAAAAAAAATTTCGTAGCTACTTTTTTCGTATTATATACGAAACTTTCGAACATTCCACGAAAAAAGTTTTAGTATAGAATTTTATTATTTAACGAAAGTAACGAAAACCATTCGTATTTACTTTTTTCGTAAAATGTACAAACTTTCGTACATATTACGAATTAGGTTGAGTCTAGAATTTTTTTATTTGACGAAAGTAACGAAAACTTTTCGTAGCTATTTTTTTATTTTTATTTTTTTGTTAAATATACGAAACTTTCGTACATATTACGGAATAAATTTGTACACCAGAATTTTATAGTTTTACGAAGGAAACGAACAAATTTACTAGTACGTTTTTTCGTAAAATGTACTAAAATTTCGTACATATTACGAAATCAATTATGGACTATATAAGTTGTTCTTAAAATTACTGAATCATATAAAATTGACCCGTATACATATAAGTTGTACACAGCGTTACCATTGAAAATGTTCAAAAAGGTGCACAAAAAGGGGATTTTGATAATAAAAATGGTACAAAAAGGGGATTTCTGCGAAAAGAGGGGGCAACTTCAATAAAATGTAAAAAAAGTTATGTAAAAAAAGTTATTTAATTTTAAAAATAAAGTTTAAGTAACTTAAACTGCAGCTCATATGATTAGGTTTAACATTTTAGCAATAATTTTGGTAGTTCTATTAAAAACGATTGCTCAAACTAATAAAATTGAAATTATTAATAAATAATATGCATTACGTGAAATATGTGCAAAAGAAATCATCGGGAATATCCTACCATTATCAAATAATTGCTGCAAAACAAATTTTGTCTAAGAGCAGTGCCTAACCAGAATTAGGTTTCTGATTAATTTTATAAAATCTTTTCTTTAAAATGGTAATAGTTTTCGTAAAGCAACTACAATAATTCGTAATATTCTCTAAATATTATCTTCCGTTATGAAAATATTTCGTAAAACCTAAAATTTTATTTTGCTTTTTACAAAACTCTTTCATAATATATACAAAGTTTTTTCGTAACATACAAAAAATATTTAGTACTATTCTCTAAATATTACCTTAAACTATGAAATTATTTCGTAAAATGTAAAACTTTTTTCTCTTTTCTACGAAACTTTCGTATTATATAAAAAAAAATTATTTCTTAAAACACAAAATAAACCCGTAAAATAAACACAAAAATTTCGTTCGTTTCGTACATTTTACGAAAGAATTTCGTGGTGCGAAATTACAAAATATTTCTTAAAATAAACGAACGATTTCGTTCATATGTTGCATAGTTTTTTTTTCAGTATACCAGTTAATTAATTAATGTGTTACCTTCTTTGGGAAAGGGATAGTGTAGAGGGAACAGGTGGTGAAGTGGGAGAAAGATAGGAAGCTTAATTCATTTACAACCCTGCTATTGCGCGTTTTTTGTAGAGAAGCGTTGCCGCCCTCTGGTGTCAAGTAGAGGCATTAATTTATTTACGCTGTGTAGCCATTTATTAGTTCTTTTACTTTGGCGACGGTTCTGCTACAATACCGACGAAGGAGGGTGTTATGAAGTGAATTAGGATATCTCAGTATTAATCGCTGCCGGTACTGCCACGGTGATCAGTGCAATGCCCTCATCACTTTAACAATCCAACAACAACCAACACAATAACACGCCAATGCACTTCAGAAAAATTCATTATGTTGTTGGCTTGCCTGAAACCAGTCTTGAACTTAAGACCTCAGGGTTTGTGCGGTAACCATTCAGCCAACAGCATCCTCAGGTTGTCGTGTATACAGTTTTATTGCCGACAACAAGAGTAGCAACTGTAGCAAAGTTGTTGTGCTTCCATTTATATATCACACTTTTTTAACAATACTGTAATAACTCAAAATTTTAATTTTATCACTTTTTACCGAATATCGATATTAGTATTCATATCTACCAACTGTAAAAATTTTGTATTGTTCTGACCACGACTTCACCAAAAAAAAACGAGTTGCACCTTTTTTCGTAAAATAAATTGTTTCAAATTAAATTTAATTTGTTTAAGTAATATGAGTTGTGACTGTTTTCATGCCTCAAATATTTCAAATTATTAATTTTTATTTTGCGTTGATACTTTTTTGCCAAAATTGTTCGAAATAATTTTGAAACAATATTGTTTTTATTGAAAGAAATTTTTCAAAATCGATGGAAGTAAATAAATATCTCAAATTTTCTCTACCCCGACTAACAAAAAAAGAAAGAAAACTAGTATACTATAATAATTTCCGTATTTTCTTAAGAATGCCATATTCATTTTATCCATATTTGATTCAACTAATAATATAATCAGTTTTTTTACTCTACTGTACCTCAGTAGACCTACCTACTGGTCTATCGTGGTAGCCTATCAGTGTAGACGTTGTGGGTTCGATTCGAATATTACATTTTAAAATTTTATTATTATTCATTGACTACAACTTTATTAATTAGCATGTTACTAACGCTGTCATCAATGACTTTTGTGTACCTGAAATTTATTATTTCGGCTTTTTAGTTCCATATTTGTATTAATGTAAATTCAAATTAATGCATTAAGAGCGGAGTGTTCGAATATTCAAATCGGACTAGCAAAACGGATCAGTACTACTGATTTCGACAGGCCGCTACACCATCTCAGCTAGGGATGTAACGAATACCGATACCGATACCGATATATCGGCGATACTTCAGATTTTCCGATACATCGGTATCGGCGATATTTTACTGTCGATACGACGATACTTTTTAAAAAAATTTCAGAGTTTTTTCAGACAAATTATTTATCTTTTGTTAATTTTACCATGAAGTTAATTCATTTCGTTATTTTTTAAATCTTATTAATATCAATTTTAAAAATTAATAATATTTTATGCTGTTATTTTGTAAAAAAATTATTTATTTTTTTAATTTTACCATGAATTCAAATTCAATTCGTTGTTTTTTAAATATTATTCCAACAAAAAAAGACACTCCAAAGAAGTCATGAAAATGTAGAATTCGCGATTCGGAAATTATTTATTTTTTGTTAATTTTACCATGAATTCAAATTCAATTCGTTGTTTTTTAAATCTTATTCCAGCAAAAAAAACACTCCAAAGAAATCATTAAAATGTAGAATTCGCGATCCGGAAGTTTTACGAATTTGGACAATTTCTAATTAGTTTTACATATCCTTGCCATTGCAAGAAGTTCTGTTTTTCGATTACCAATCACCCAATTGGAAGAGATGGTAGGACAAATTTCTTTTCCGTGTTCTATAATGATTTTTCCTCTAGGAAAAAGGATAAAAAATTACTCATTTTCATAATTTTTTTTTAATGCGAATTTAAATTGAAAACTGTATTTTCATGTAAATTTAAGTGAATAAATATAAACTTTTAGAAGACGTTTAATAATTAAGCTATTAAGTTATTTAGAAGAATATTAGTTGATAAATGTCCTTTAAAAATCGATTTTTTAAAAAGCATAGAGACTATTTTTTAAAATGATAAAGGAATTAAAAATTTTTTCTTGCTTTTCTACTAATTATCTGCATATTTTTAATACAGATATTTTGGAAGCAAAGAAAATGTAGCTCCTTAAAAATTACTTCCAATTTTTTATACTGGTTTAATATCATTTTTAAATATTAATAATCTCTTACACTGTAATTTTGTATAACAAAAAAAAAATTGCACTTGAGTTTTGTTAATCTAAACTTGAACTCAATTTCAATATTCGTATCGGCACCGGAATCGGTATCGGCGATATTTATTTTTAAATATCGGTATCGGTATCGGATCGGCAAAACGGCGTATCGTTACGTCCCTAATCTCAGCATTCTTGTTCACTTTTAGCACTTATGAAGGTGGATGATTTTTATAAGGAAACATCGGCTATGTAACTAATTTTTGTCACGAAGTAGAATACAAGACTTTTCATGTAAATTCTTGCCCTCATTTTATTTCAACTCAATTTTTGGTTAGCCGAAACTTCCCTTATCTGATTTAATCCAATGCTTTTACACTTTGTTTTCGCTTTGATGGGCTTTGTTTGAAAATATCTTCAATAGTTGGCTTGGAGCGTCGTCAATTCGTCGTCGGTGATAGATTCTTGTTTCGCACAGTCATCGATGATTTCTCAAAGACTTTGCCTACTGGGTTATTTAAGACTGCATGCCCACTTCACCAAGACTTTCGTTAATGATATCGATTTCGAATATACATATCTGGAACATGTATCGTGTAAAACTATCGAGAATGTCACTCAAAAATAGATCGGAAAAAGTTTAACTGACGCTCCGTTTTGTTTCAAAAAACATTCGATTTCCAAAGTTCGTTAGCAATATTAAAAGTGAACGAATATCGACCGAATTTCGATTTCGCAAATGGCATTTTTTTTAAAGATTATTATCTTTATTTTTTGATTTATTTATTTTTTAATTCTTTAACTTACACTGGAGTCAATCAGATTTGAACACGGTACCTCCAGGCTAACAGACTAACACACATCCACTGGGCTATCGTTGCAAGTTTTACTCTATTCAATTATGGCACATACGTACATATGTGTCTATTTTTAATTCTTTAACTTGCGCTACAGTCAGACAGATTCGAACACGGTACCTCTATGCTAACAGATTAGTGCACATGCACTAGGCTATCGTCACACATTCGATCTTTTATTTTTTTTTTTAGATTAGCGGACATATGTCGAACAATTTTGTTTCGAAATTTCTTCGCTTTAGTGAGCATTCTTTTATATCGAATCTCAGGTCAAATGGGTACATATATGTGTATCGGGGTGTATGTGTCTGTATTTATTGAATTTTTCTCTGTATTATTGTGTATGATATTGGTTTTTTATTGAATTTAAACAGAGACATTGATTTTCAATTGAATTTCCTTGAATACTAAATTGAACGGAAGTTAAAAAAAAAACAGCTACAGCAAAAACAGATAAATGATAAATGCATCATAAAATTGTAATTTCAATTTAAATATTTTAAAATATTGTGGAAAAAATTAATTACATTTGCAAAAAAAAAAACAATTATTGAAAATCTTGTTATTAACTAGTTTTTTTTTGCAAGGGTGAGTTTAGAGTCCAGTAAAGGGTTTAAAAAGCTGTCAACCATGCTTTATATACTGCTCTGGTCAAAATGGTGGTGAAACAGATTTTTCAATTAAAATTTCTGCCTTAATTTAATAACAAGTTTGCCAATTCATTTACTGTAAATTGACCAAATAAATTTTGTTAATGTTATTTAGGAAATGCTCAAAGCAAATTGATAAAATCTATCAATTTAACAAATTGAAATTTTAATGAAAAACACAAATGCATTCAATGTAAATGCAGCTTATTACACTGAAAGAATTTCGCTTCATAAAAACAATGAAACGATTTCGTTAGATTTTTTATGTAATTCTAACGAAATATTTTACTATATATGAATGTATATGAAATCTCACGTTTTTTTGGAATTGCTTTAATAGTTTCGTTAAAAATTTTCATTGGATTTATTGTAATAACATGTTACCACTTTATACAAATCATTTTAAGTTTTGGCAAAATGTTTTAATGATACTAAGAAAGCTAGAAATGTATAGTCTTAAAAATTAAAAAATTAAAAATTATTTAACGTAATAATTTCAATAAAACGTAATTCATAGTTTTTATAAACAATTTCATTGAATTTATGAAAGAAATTAATCAAATATATGCGTAGTACATCTTCTTTCATAAAAAAACATCCGCTTTTATTTTAACCGTCATTAACCGAAATCGAACAACAAAAATAGTTTTGTACGATAATTGTTGTACTCTTTCTTATTATTATGTACTCATAGAGCTGCCATAGACTACTAACTATACCTGACATCATACAACAACATAACGAAGATTATATCAAAGGCATAGCAAATCTTATTATATTTAATTTTTTCTAGTTCGGCTATCTCTTTCATATTATCTTAGTAATTGAACATTTTGCATGTAAAACTGCACAACACATGATAGCAGCCTGTTTTAAACGTCAAAATTGAGTGCTCTGTGTAATATTCTGTGTTATATTCTGTGTGAGGTGCGCTTCACTGAAGTAGCTAAGATGTTGCCTATAAAGCAAATGTTGAAAATCAAGATTCTGAGCTCAATACTGTCCGCGCTCATCAACATTTTCTGATGTTCTTAGTGTCCACCATAGGTGTGTGTAGCATGGAATTGATACAATAAAGTATAGTTTTATTAATATAAAAAACTCATTCAAAAATGTATAATTTCATTAAAATTACGAAAAATTTCATTAAAGTAATGAAAAATTAAGTTATGAATTAAGTCCAACTGTATGGTTTATATCCTGACAAAAATGAAAATGTTATCCATATGTAATGAAATATTTCATTAAAGTAATGAAAACTTTCATTAAAATAGTAAAAATACTTGATTTAAGTAATAAACTAATTTTATTGAAGTAATAAAATAAGCAACTACTTTCATTAGTTTAGCGAATTTGATGAAATCTTAACGAAACTTTTTTCGTTAATCCAACGAAACGTGACGTTAGTCGAGTTTAAATGACGTTTTTCATTGGTTTAATGTCAAAATTCTACGAATTTATGTAATTTATGTGTCGATTTTCTACAGCAAAATTTGCATCTAGAATCATAAATTTTATCAATGAATACGAAGAGAACGAGAGTAACGTTCAGTACGCTAAATTTTGGTTTAGATTTTTAAAACATTTTAGATTTCAGGATCCTTTGAATGTTAAAGAACAAACTACAACGTTTATTTTACTTTCTCCTATTTTTAATATTTTAAATTTAATAAGTTAAAATATACTAAAAGATGCTGTAAATTTTAACTTAAACTTTCACTTAAATAACATTTTTACAACCTCACCTTTGTTTTTATTAAAACATATTTTATATAATTAAATTTTGTATTTTAATACAAATATTTCTGCATCAATTGCTTAAGTAAAATATTGAATTTATAATTTATAATTCAAGGTAAATAAATCTAAAGTAAGGTATGTATGTGTAATCGGTCCATTGCTGTATTTGCAGCTATCGTTAGCAAGAGATAGAGGCATAACAACAACAAAAAAACACTTACACACTTAGGAAACCCTTTCGAAATCCAATTATTCATCTGATGATTACATGAGAATGTCTTTATCACAAAATACACTCATCTGTACACACACACACACACACACACACAACGGGTCCTGCAAATACTTATCGTCCTTGTCAGCAATACTTACATACCTTAAATTAAATTTCATAAACAGTTAAGAAAACTCGATTAAGGGCAGAAATATATACATTTCGGTTTTGTGTTAACAAATTTCCCTTTTTTTTAATAACTAAACCAAAAGTTATTTGTTTCCTTTTTTCAACACTGTTTCCCTTACCGACCGACTGACTATTTTATTTTTCCACACATTGAGAGATCTCGGGTTATTTTAGTCATACACTGTAGATATAATATAATAATAGCAAGAGTAAACGGAGCGAGCAGTAATGATTTTGTTTTTTCCCATGTCTGTTTGTTGAACAATTTGAACAATATACAAAGTTGCCAGGATATGATATAAAATATACAAAAGCAACAGGAAATAAATAGAATTCAACTCAGACAAACACGCAGGCATACAAATCTTATGTATTTTACATACGAATATGAATTACACATCACAACAATCTCAAATCAACAGGAGCAGCATACTTCTGCTATTCTTGTTGTATATGCATGTGTTTTTGTCGATATGCAAAATTTGTTGTTGCTGTTGTTGTTGTAAAGTTGTTTAAACGGATATGAAGGACATTTACTTTAATAGCAGATAAGTAATAATTCAGGTAGTTGCAGGAGCGGATTAAAACAGAATATTTTAAGGATACGAATTTGAAATAAATCTAGTTTTTACTAAAAAAGCTTAAAGGAAAATATCATTGCGTTCAAAAGAAAACTTGTGGATAAGTTATGACTAGGCTATGACTCCACTAGGAGGGAGCACTTACTACGCGGTTAGTACACGATAACTCACACTATTACTAGTCTATGACTAGACATTATAATTAGAATTTTTTGGGCTATCACTAGATTTTTATCTATCAACATAAATATTTCTGTTGCGTATGCTAATACACATCACGTAAGTGAAATAATTAACAAAATAGCTACATTAAAGTCGTGTTGTTTTAACTTGAAATAAATGCGATTCAACATGATTCGTTGTGTTATTTCAGTATTCAATTCACGTTGTTTCAACTTGAAATAACTTTGATTTACTGTACGGGATTATTAAATCAACATGAGATATAGTTATTTCAAAATGAAAAATGTTCTTTAAAGGCTATTGCAAAATCATTTTGAATTAATATGAAATAGTACATGTAAAGCAAAACTACTTCCAAAAATGTTAAATTAACCTTGTTTTCGACGGAAAAATTTCATATTAAATTTTTTCCGTATACACGTTTTTATTAATGAATATTGTTTGTACTTTTTTCTGTGTATGATTTTGCAGAAAGTGCTTTTATTAGTATTTTTTTAATAGATACATGTATGTATGCATATGTATGTATACATGAATGTATACATATCGTCACAGAAAATGCAAAACGTCCTATCTAACATTTAAGAAGTGTTACAAGAGAAGCATAAAACTTGTTTGCATGAAAATATATATTGATAATTTGTTCAAAATATTACAATAAATGTATAAAGTTGTGCGTAATTTTTTACTTGTATTGTAAAATTTTGCACTAATTGTCAATATAGTTTTCATTTAAACAAGTTGTACGCTTCATCTGTAAAACTTTTAAAATGTTAGATAGGGCTTTAGCATTTTCTGTGACGATATTTATTTTGATATGATTAACATATTCCCCGAGTTAACTATTTTAGTAGGATATATAGATTTATACAAAATAATATAAAAAGGATTTAAGTTGTCCTCTTCTAATACTGAAATCAATTTCTTATATTTAAATATATGTATAAGATTTGTTAGTATTGAAAATTCTCAATAGAATTTTGGTTAGATATATTTTAGAGATTTCAGTTGCACCTAACAAACACTGTTCTCTATGTTGTGTTTACTGTTTTGTCTTGCATATCCTTTCGTTTTTGCCCAATAAAGTCCTACTTGCCATGTTCTTCGTTTTATGCTTCAAAAAATTTGCATTTAATATTGGTTTTATTTTGGCTAGACCACAATAATTTTTTTATTTTTAAGAAAACCCTAATTTATATTGGTAGTGCAAAATAAACCACCAAGTTGAATGGTGATGGTAGAAGGTAGAAAAGCAGCAGGATATTTCAAAAATACAAGATTTTGCTTTCTGTCGTTTGTCTATTGCAGCTTATTAAGATACACAATTAAGACTTGAGGTTTTCAATGTCTACTCATATGTAATACAGAAATTTTCTATGTATGAACTTATTTAAATTGGAATGGTTTGTATATTAAATAGCCAGTTTATTGTCAAGTCTTAATATTTTCCCTCCTGCTCCTTTTATGCTCTTCTCATATATTTGCCAGTTTAGATGTTTGTTTTTCGTCTAGGTCTATATAATCGTATTTTTATTCAAATCATTGTATGTATTTATTATTTAATTGGCCTAAAGTCGTTTTAGCTTTTAGTTATAGGCTTTAAATTTATATTTGTTTTGGAAGGTATCTTTAGTAGTCATTGCAATTTAATATTATTTTAAATATATTTCTTTAAAAATATCAATTTATTTTCAGTTAATTATAAAAGCAATTATCTGAAAAAAAATTAAGAATGAAATTAATTTTAAAGCAAAAATTAATTATATTTGCATTTAGAAATAAAAGGTGTAGACAGAAATGCAATATTAATTCAATTAATAAACAGCTCACTGGACTTGACTAAAATTTGGGACATAAATACTCGTGGTAAATTAGTTAGGACTTCATATCAATGTTTGCATTGCTGAGCACTTTGATCTCAGCTGTGTTAATTTTCCTAGCAAAGACTTATAACTTGAAGTTACACAGAATATATCATTCCACAACATTCTTCTATTTAAATTTTTAACAACAATTAAAATTGGGTTCAATTAATTTTGTAATTGAATCAATTACAGATATTTATTAAAAAAAACTCTTGCTTTTTGAGATTCTGTGACTTAGAATCGAACTTAAAAAAATTCCAGATTTTTTTTAACTAGCAAAGCACTTAACAAAAATATGATGTATAGATATTCTGATGTATAAAAATTGTCTTTCCTCTTTAATCCAAAGACTTGAAAATTGCTAAATAAAAGTCATTATATCCAAAAGGTGTTTAATTTCATCACAAATAAATCTCAAAAAGTTGTCATAAAATCAAACATCCATAAAAAGTTGAAAACAGCAGGGTTTTTCAACTCTAATGAGACCAATCAATACTTGTTTTTTTTTTTCTTTCTTCTTTTGCTCATAGTTCATTACAAATATTTAGTGTGATTTTATTACCAATTTACTGTCATCAATCATTTTTATTAAGATCAAAATACGAAGACCAAAAATTGTACGTTTTGTATCATAAAAGTTGTTGTTTTTGGTGCATTATCTGATGACACATGAATATTTATTTCGATGGAAAAAAACAAATTTAATTTTTTTGCGCTTAATTGTTAGCGGTTGCTGTCATTAGCGGCTTCTCCTTTTTCTGTACTCATTAATTTGTTGGTTATTTTTTTTTTCTTGTTAGTTAATTTAATTAGCTTCAAAAACTGAAAAATATGTAGAAACAAAAAAAATATAAAAATAAAACAAAAGTTAACTCAATTGACAGCTGTCACGTGCTATTTAAGTGTCTTTTGCACATACTGATCATAAAAAGTTTTAAAAAATTTGCAACGAAATAAATGAAATCTAGTGTAACATGAGAACGAAAGACTGGCTGACTTCAAACTTTGTTGTTGTTTCGGCTTGTTGCTAAAAGTAATTAACAGTTTTGCCTTTTTGCTGTTGTTACGAGTATATTTGGAGTTTGTTGTTGGAATGTATAATAAGCAAAAATGTTTCAAATATACCGCAGCACAGTGTAACGGAATTAAAGATAATAAAAAACATTGTAAATTTTTTTAAAATAAAGAGAAAAAGTGGTCATTGTTAAGAAATGGTTAAGAAGTGTAACATTTGCAAAATAAGATCGCTAATAAAAGAGATTAATACTTTTTACAGAATACTCTGGGACTACATAATAGCTGGTCTTAGACAATAGTCATAGAATGCATATCGACTATACATAGACTAGTCACAAACAAAGGCAAATTACATATAGTCGTAGACATTTATCACATATAGACATAGAGAAACAGCAGGACAGAAACTAGTGCCATAGTAGAGATATATACTAAACGTAGATACAGGCACCGACAAACACATAGACATAGATATAGACATAGAGAAAAACATAAGCACACACACAGACACACACACACACAGATCTTAACATAGAGAAAAACATAGGCATAGACATGGATAAAGACGTAGACATGGATATAGACATATACATAGGCATAGATATAGACATAGACATAGACATAGACATAGACATAGACATAGACATAGACATAGACATAGACATAGACATAGACATAGACATAGACATAGACATAGACATAGACATAGACATAGACATAGACATACACATACACATACACATACACATACACATACACATACACATACACATACACATACACATACACATACACATACACATACACATAAACATACACATAGACATAGACATATACATTGCATAATTCTACGAGTTTTTTGGCTGCAATACATATCTAACAACAGACTATGGCAGGAAACGAACCTATCCCCAATAACTATTGAAATACAATAATGGAACTGGATTGGTCACAGCATACGAAAGCCGGTCACATATATTGCCAGAACAGCGATTGAGTGCAATCCTCAAGGCAGCCGTAGAAGACGTCGCCCAGCCCATATATCACGAAGACAATTTGAAATCGAAGCATCAAATATGCAAGCTAGCTGGAATGAACTAAAAGACATCGCTATGAAATGATCCAGATGGAAAGATTTTGTTGAAGCCCTATGCTCCGCTCCTTATTAAGAACAACTGGAACATATATATATATATATATATATATATATATATATATATATATATATATATATATATATATATATATATATATATATATATATATATATATATATATATATATATATATATATATATATATATATATATATATATATATATATATATATATATATATATATATATATATATATATATATATATATATATATATATATATATATATATATATATATATATATATATATATATATTATATATATATATATATATATATATATATATATATATATATATATATATATATATATATATATATATATATATATATATATATATATATATATATATATATATATATATATATATATATATATATATATATATATATATATATATATATATATATATACATATATATATATATATATATATATATATATACATATATATATATATATATATATATATATATATATATATATATATATATATATATATATATATATATATATATATATATATATATATATATATATATATATATATAGACATTGACATTGACATTGATATTGGCATAGACATATTCATGGCTATAGACGGGACAACGCCATCGGATGCTTTAACGCTTTAAGGTATTGCTTCTGACCTCTTTCCGCCACAAAACAGTATCATCTGGAATAGAAAACTTTCAACTCGGTAAACTGGAGGGAATTGTGAAGACACTATGGTATCTACATGTGTATTTCACAGTACCTATTACACATTATACAGAACTTTTGCACCAGCCGGATAGTTTTCTATAATAATGATGGCGGTCGTGAAAAATGTGTAGGTAACGGCGGCGTATCACAAGGTCTATTCTTGAGCCACTCTTGTGGAATATTTTGTATAATGACATTCTTCAATTAAATGAATAAATATACATCCAGGCCCTACACACACACAAATAAAACAATTCACAATCAACATTTTGCAATGTTGATTGAAATTTTTATTATATTTCTTCAAAAATACACGATTTATTTAAAATTACCATTGTTTCATATTAATTTCGAACGAAAGACTCTTAGTATAATGTTAAATTTCGTTGATTTAACAGTTTTCACTGCTAAAATAAAATTGCTCAATATTGAATTCATAAAATCCTGTTTTATAGTAAAAACAATTTTTATCATTTTAGTGAATGAGTGAAAAAATCAACGTGACATTTCATTTTAAATCAACATGACTATAAGTTTAATCTCAAATAAATTTTATGTTAAACTATCAATCATCAATCATGTTGAATCAAAATGAAACTCATGTTGCTTGTGATGGTATATTTGAGGCTGTTGTGGCTGTAGTGCCTTGCACATTGACTACCAAACAAGTGATGATAGATAAGCCAGAGTTAAAATTTTGGGTAGGCAGCCAACTACAATATAAATTTTTCTGATGCCTCCTACACCAATACACATCACTTAACTGTTGCTTCAAATTGAAATAATTTATATTCAACATGGTTCTTCGCGTTATTTCGGTATCGAACTCACGTTGTTTCAACTTGAAAAACTATTAGGAATGTGCTTATTTGAAGTTCACAATTGATGGGATTTTGGCCTTCTTCTGAAAAGTACAGATTTCCATATTCAATAGTTGGGCATGGTAGGAGCCATATATGTATGTATGTACATACATATCCACTGCATTTCTTCGATGTATATATGCACGTAATTATATGTTTTTTTAATGGGTTATTGTATTAAATATTTAGCTGACTTAACACATTGTAGCTATTTTCAAAAAATAATCAAACAAGAAAATTTGTTAACTACATAATCATGTAAAATGTATAACTTTTTTGTTCGCTTTTACTTGCACACTGACAATATGGCCACAAACACATGTATCAAGCAAGTTTTTTGTTAATTAAAACAAAATAATTGAAAAATATAACAAAATGTTTTGAGTAAAAAATTTTGCTTGCATACAATTAAAACTTCCTGTGGAAAGCGTTAAATCAATTTTGTTTAAATTTAATTTTTTTTTTATAGTCAGTGAAGTTTGAGTTTCAACATAATTAGATTTTCTGAGATGTAAAGGCAAAAACAGGAGAAATAATATATAATTGTGATAATAAATGTTGTATGAAATATTATAAAGCCTTTAAAAACTATTTAATTAAATGAACAGGTTTATTTGAAAACGTTTCTTTGATATTTTTGATTTTAAGGATATTGATTTAAAGCAGACAACTTCAAGCTAGTTAAGTTTTTATTTTTGAAAAAAAAAAAAATTTTTATATATCTGTAAATCCTTCATATGTATATATGTTATGGTTCTGTGAATTTAGCCAAGCAATTAACTTAAACTTTTTGTGAATTATGAAAATTGTTCCTTTTAATTTTTATGAATAGTTTAGCATCCTATAAAGTTGTAGAATTGTTTGTAGTTTTTGTGGGATTTTTTTTATTGCAATTCTTGTAATATTCGGCATAAATTCTTAAGATAAAACAGCTAAACAGAAGTACAAGGATTTAAGTTTTACAATATTTTTCTTAAGTCGTGGTGTATTGGTTGGTTTAAGTGTTATATAGCTCTTTTTTTAACGATGATCATAAAAGTTTATGGTTTTTAATTTAAAACACATGTTTTACATGATTATAAAAATTGCGGAGATGCTGATGCATGTTTGTAGCAATGAAAAACTAAAAACAGCTTCTAAAGCAAGAAGAGAGAGAGAGAGAGAGAGAGAGAGATAGAGATGATTTACCAAGTGATGAGTAAAATGGAAAAGATACCAAAAGTGTTAAAGAGCAAAATCAAAATGACTTTGTACAATAATGTGGTATTTTGAGCAGAACGCTTTTTAGCAACTCACTAACCAAGCCAATAAACCATTAGATTTTTTGTAGTGATAATGAGAAAATATTGTCAATAAAAAAGCAGTCAAATGTCCTTAAAGATTTTTCAATGCTTAAATGAAAATTGTAAAGACTTTATGTCAAGGCGACCCAGACATTTTGTGATTCATTATTCAAGAAACTAACACTTTTTATGAGTCTAATCACTTTCTTGAAAGAGAAATATAAAAGTAGTATTGGTTTTATATTTTTATTTTTATTCCCTTTTTTGTTGCTCTTTATTTTTATAACACACTTGAGATTTCAATTTTATTTCAGTATTTTTTTTGCAATTTTATTTCGTTAAATTTCAACATGCATAGTTACAAAATATGGTACATGATTTTATTTTGTCATTTATAAGCAAAAAAGCAAAAGAAAAAAAAGAAATAAAAACATTTAAAAAAAAGTACTAAAATAAAAACGCACCAAACTCGTAAATTTATGACGAGCATCGTAAAACCATCATTTTTTTATGACTTGAACGGAGTCAATGAACATGTTGAACCAAAACCACCATATACAAACTAGTTGGCATTTCAATTTAAGTCTTTTAATGATTTTTGCTTTTGTAATTTTACAAAAAAAAAAACTTCCTACAAACTACATATTATATATTTTTTTAGTACACTGTAAAAGCTGAATATTAAATTAAATTGATCAGAGAGTTTAGTTGTAGATAATGCCACTTTGTCTTTTATAAAATAGTTAAATTTTAGAAAATATTTACAATAAAATTGTCCAAATATTATAGCATAATAGTAGACCTTAGATGATCGCTTTAATTTGGGTTTAGGTTGAATATATTATATCATGGCAATATATCGCAACAGTTCCTCTAAAGAGGATAAAATCGAAATTTTAAAATTTTCAATAAAGGCAAAATACTGTGTATATTATCACAAAGAGGGATATAACTGCATTTTTTCGAAAGAGCAGAGAAGATGATGTAAGATTTTTACAGTGGCTAGATATGGCTACTGTATATCGATTTCTGTCAAAAAGTGAAAATTGCAAAATCTTTAATTGACTCCCTTTAGAGGAGCTAGTGCGATATCATAACATTCTAGTTATACAACAATATCTTCATATACATATGTACATTGTACATATATAACAGTGTGTGTAATTTTTTAAGTCATGGAGATAAAAGAACAAAAAAAAAGACCCGTGTCTCCAAGTTTTGCCCCAAGTCATGACACCGAGGCCCCAAAAATCTGGGGCCTCGGTGTCATTTTTGCAAAAAACTGATCGTTTTCTCAAACTATATCTTGCAAACCGTTCGGAATTTCGGTTTACTCTCTGAGACAAAGTTATAGCTCTTGTCAAAAAAATAAAAATTGTGAACATATGAAATTAAAAAAAACTTCATCTTCAAGATCAAAATCGCAAAGAACTTTAAAATTAAAACAGTAAAATTTTCCCCTCTTCAGGTCCATCGGTAGCAAACCGTTCAAAATTCAAGGAAACAATCAACTACAAAAATGTACCTTAATAATAATTAACTTTTTAGAACATATAAACTTCCTAAGATTGATTCTTAACACCGTTTAGGTAGCAGCAAAAGTGAAAAATCGAATTTTTTAAGCTTTTTGCGATTTTGATCTTGAAGATGAAGTTTTTTTTTAATATAACCATATACGGACACCACTATGTAATAAAAGACCAAAAAAAAAGACCCGGGTCTCCCAGTTTTGTCCCAAGTCATGCTCTATTTTTATGGGCCCCCAAAAATCTGGGGCCTCGGTGTCATTTTTGCAAAAAACGGATCATTTTCTCAAACTCATATCTTGCAAACCGTTCGGAATTTCGGTTTACTCTCTGAGACAAAGTTATAGTTCTTGTCAAAAAAATAAAAATTCTGAACATATGAAATCAAAAAAAAACTTCATCTTCAAGATCAAAATCGCAAAGAACTTTAAAATTAAAACAGTAAAATTTTCCCCTCTTCAGGTCCATCGGTAGCAAACCGTTCAAAATTCAAGGAAACAATCAACTACAAAAATGTACCTTAATAATAATTAACTTTTTAGAACATATAAACTTCCTAAGATTGATTCTTAACACCGTTTAGGTAGCAGCAAAAGTGAAAAATCGAATTTTTTAAGCTTTTTGCGATTTTGATCTTGAAGATGAAGTTTTTTTTTTAAATATAACCATATACGGACACCACTATGTAATAAAAGACCAAAAAAAAAGACCCGTGTCTCCCAGTTTTGCCCCAAGTCATGCACTTTTTTATGGGCCCCCAAAAATTTGGGGCCTCTGTGTCATTTTTGCAAAAAACTTATCATTTTCTCAGGCTCATATCTTGCAAACCGTTCGGAATTTTGATTTACTCTCTGAGGCAAAGTTGTAGCTCTTGTCATAAAGAACAAAAATTGTGAGAATATAAAATCAAAAAACTTCATCTTCAAGATCAAAATCGCAAAGAACTTTACAATTAAAACAGTAAAATTTTCACAATTTTGATGGTAAATTTTCGCAATTAAAACTCATTGTTTAAGAGTGTAGCGTTCCATGGTTAAAATTTCCCGAGTTTTCTTTAAATAAATGCCAAAGGATGACACCTCAATTCTTGACATTTCACCATTTGTCAGCCTATTTACATCCTAAGCTCAAATTTGCCCACCCTTTAGAATTAGCGAAATATCGATATTACGGCTTATACAATTTTTTCTTATAAAAAAGAGACCATAAGCTCAAAAAAATACATAAAAATAAAGCATCAAGAAAATGGTCGAAAAATTAGCAAAGCCGTTATAATTCTATTTTTCGAATGTATTTTTATAAGCCAATGCCATTAACACCTCAGCAGCGTGACTATATAAAACATCGTTAACACAAAGTCAGTATAAACACCATAATCTTTTCTCGTGTTGATGTATCATACATATGTATGATGACAAAATGTCATCACTTGTTTTATATTGAAGTTGTGGTCCTATGTTCCTTATAGGAATTGCAGGATACAAGACATTATGCTAAAGTGGCGTTTTCTTATGGGCTCCAGCGAAATACAGCACTAAAATAGTTTAATTCCCCATAAGCTAATTATATTTGTCATAGTATTGATGTCACAATTCTGATGTCAGGGCGTCATCTATTCGAATATGAATCTTTCTATGCATGCAAACATTGAAGCGATGTTGGCTTATGGGATAACATAGGATCCAACGAAATTCAGCACAAACAAATTCCTCAATTCCATAGAAGTAAATCGGATTCTTACAAAACTGAAGGAATTATTTAAATCCCAGTGGCT
The DNA here is from genome assembly GCA_956483635.1 of Panzeria rudis. Taxonomy (NCBI): domain Eukaryota; kingdom Metazoa; phylum Arthropoda; class Insecta; order Diptera; family Tachinidae; genus Panzeria; species Panzeria rudis. The sequence goes on from OY101449.1 coordinate 13,399,263, forward strand.
CCAATTGGAAAAAATGGTAATATATCTGTATATTTGAAACTTGCGGTCCGATTACAAAACGATGAATATAAAAATCAAAGTAGAGGAGCTGAGCTTCAAGAATGTGAAAATTTGAAACACCATGTTGAAACACACGTTGAGCTACAGGGTGTCAAAGTTGACTACTTCGGGCATGAAAAACTTTGTCGGCCTCATTACTTTTACAAATATTATCCGAGTTGTACAACAAAGTCAGGGCCCAAATAACAATGTTCTGATGACTGATTCTGGTAAAGGGGATTTAAAAAAGAATATACGTGTTTTAACGTTTTGAAAGATTACGTGTGGCTTTTGTTTTAGGGCAAGAAAATGCGCTCTCGCCTTTGCACGTTATTATTTTGTAATCCCTAGATTTTAGGTATGTTCAGCACTTTTATCTATAGCGCCACGAAAAACATTTTTGTATATCACTTTAACCCTCTAAATTATCGCTGCATGGGTCCTTTGGTTCCTTTCTGCAAAAAAGGACCAAAACCTCTCCTTAAATGACAGAAAATTTTAGTTGAACGCCAGAAATAACTCAAAACTTAAAATGTGTTTTAGGGTTAATTTCGTACTTAACTCCAATTAATGTTAAAATATTTCACAAAAGTGGTTTTTGGGTATAAGATGTGTTTAGCATTTTTAAGTAGATACGAGCAACATTTTTGTAGAACATTTAAACCCTCTAATTCTTCGCTGTATGGGCCTTTTTGCCGCTTTCTTGCAAAAGGGACAGCTAGCTCCGCTTAAACAACGATATAATGGGCTGTGATGTCCTACAAAAATATTTATCATAAAGTTATACTAAAAGTCTTCAAAGACACTAAAAATAAAAATTTTATTTGAACGCCAGAAATAAGTAAAAACGTAAAACGTGTGCTTCGTACTTATTCCCAATAAGGGTTAAATATCCCACAAAAACGGATTTCGGTTAGAAGGTGGCTTAACATTTTTACGTAAAACGCTACGAGGTAAATTTTCTTGGAACATTTTAATCCTCTGACACTTTGGTCTATGGATGTTTTTGCCCTTTTCTTAAATAAGGTACAAAAAACTCACCTTAAAAAGAGATTTACCGATCTGATATATTCTACAAAAGTATTTGTAATAAAGTTATACTATAAGTCTCTAAAGACACCAAAGCTCCAAACTCAACTTGAACGAAAGCTATAAGAAAAAATTTTAAATGAGTTTACGGGCTAATTTCGTACTTATTCGCAATTAGTGCTGAAATATCCCACAAACCCGGATTGTATGAGGCTAGTTTGTATTGAAAGTAGGTCTTCATAAAATTTCTCTCTTAGTCAACGTACAAAAGGAAGCACAAACAAATTTACAAATTTAACAAACGAACACACATACTGCTTAAGCCTTTTTCGGCTTTTCTGAAGAACCACCCAGGGTCTTGGCAGGAATCGAACCTACGACCCCCGGATAATAGTCTAGCACACTATCCACTATACTACGGGGGTACCCAGAAAGAAAAAATGAGAATTGTAAAATCCAATAATGTTATTCTAAATAACAGCAAAAAAAAGAAAAAAATCGATATTTAAGCGTCATATGTGCTAGGGCGATAGTCTACCTCCAACAATATCTAAAATGTATTATATTTATAATTTTCTGTATATTTTTTTTCGAAAATCTCAGTTTGTGCAACAAACAAGTTTGAAAATATATACACACACACACGTACACTTATGCACTTAGACTTGATGCTGCTATTGCTGATAAATATTTTCGCTTTGTAATTAAAAATATGTTTGAAATTAAATACTCTTGTGCGAAGTAATAAAAATGTATATAAAAAAAAACATATCTATGCAATAATATTTTTTTATTATAGCACTTTTCATGTGCCCAAGCAAATAAAAAAAGCAAAAAGAAACTTTATAAAATGTATAACAAAAATTATTTAGTTATGAATCCTTTGAAGTTTAATATTGCAGGATATTTAGCCAGGATTTTTATTTTTATTTTTTGTTTGTTTGGTATTTTTTTATTATTAAGCATTTTTGTTAAATATAATAAATTGCTTTGGAGTAGCAAAAAATAAATTTGTTGTTGCAGGCTTCATGTTTAAGAAAAAGTAAATTTAAAATTATACTTTTTTTAGAAATTCGTGCTACATTTATAATAATTATAATTTTTATTTCTTGACTATTTATTACAACATAGCAATCCTCTTATGCTTAAGAAACTTCAACGTATTTAATATACGGGCATTTTCTATAAATTTTTAATCCCAAAAAAATATGTGAAAAAAATTCGGATATCTAAAATTTTGAGGGCAAAAGTCTGTCACGTATGATTAATATGATACAGGGGGTAGACCGAAGGCGACAGGAACTATGTTCCAACACGGTGTCCCATGACGCCGTGCTTTCTTTTTCTTCACTGTTAGTTACATATTAAATATTGAGTAATGCTTGTTTTGAGTTTAAAACTTTTGATTTTATTTTAACTTACAGATTTTTGAATATCAGAAATATTGAAAAGTAAACCAAATATTGTAGTCTTCATAACATTCAATGTGACCTGTAATTTTCGATTTTTTAAAAATCAAACCATTGAGGAAATTAATTTTGCGTATTGAACGTTACCCTTCTTACTAAGCTGCTCCCTCTCTCTCTTTCTCTTTCTTTTCGTTGATAAGCTTCATGATTTTCCCTTTTAGATATAAAAAGCTTCAACAATTAATATGAGTAATGAAATGTATGGAAAGAGAGTAACATTCAGTACACAAAATAGAATTGTTTCCATCATTTCGTTTTGAATAACTCCAAAGCCTTTGATAATAATAAAAGAATAATGTTAAAATAAGTAGAAAACATTTTAATTTAATTTTTTTTAAGTATGAAGCATATTGAGGAAGAGTAACGTTCAATACACATCCAATGCACCGATCTGGTGCCTGTTTCAGTTGAAAGGCTGTTCATGACGAACATGTTTGTTTGTTTACAGATATCAGCAATGCTAAAATAATTTTTTTTTTACACTAAAAAAGCCAAACAACAATAGGAAACTCACTCCATATTTTGCCTCCTGTCGGGACACAGCAGCCTTAAAATATATTATTGTATCACTTAATCTGTCAGGTTATGAAAATTTGCTAACAAATCTTAATATTTTATTTCAGCTAAAATCAAAAAACAAAGTAATTTATCATTTTATTTAAATGAAAAGCACTTAAAACTCAAAAGCAGAGAGAATAAAACAAAACGGCTAACCAAAACTTTTCTCGTCTTTTTAGCAACGAAAATTAAAAAAAAAAGTTATAATAAATGAAAGAATGGAAAAGAAAATGTGATTAACATAAATTAAAGTAAAAGTTTTAAAGAAAAGAGGAGGAAAACGTAGAAAAAAATCAAGGAAAAACTTTTTATAACCAACATAAGAAGGCAACGAAATATGGCGTCTAGCAGTAAGAAAAAATTTTTAAGGGCGAAATAAATTAAATTAAATAGATTTAAATTTTTGAAAAGAGAAAAAAATCTTTAAAATTACCATTAAGGTTTTCATAAAAAAAAAAACAAATAAAGTTATTAAAATATTTAAATAAAAGAAGAACTTAATTTTGAAATTTTGTTTTATTAAAACGAATCCAAAAATAAAAACAACAAAGGTAGAGAACAGTTTAGTAGTAAAACTCTCGTTAAAAATCACTTAAAAGTCCATCATCATAAATTTGTCACAAAAATACTGTGGAAAAAAGCAATTGTGACAAAAATGTTCTCATATAAAAAAACGATGCATGCGGAAAAGTGAGTATGAAAACCAACAACACTTTCGCCCGCCACCGCCTTTTAAATCTGTGCTCTGTGTTTTGGTACGTGCATTTTTTTAAAGGTGCCATAATATTTTATATATTGCAACGCGTTGCAGAAAAAAACCAACATCCAATTTCATTGAGTTTTTAGTTCACGGTGCTATTTACTTTTTTTTAGTTTTTATAAAAAATAAATATATGCTGCAGGTAGATACAGTTCTAAGCACTAAATGTGTTTGTGATGAATCTATTTTTCATGATGACTAGAAAAATCATAAAAACTATTTTGCATTAAATTGGGGGAATAAATTCTATATGGAAAAGTGTTTTTGGATTTATTTTTCATGCAATTTAAAATTTAAATATTTAAAGAACGAACACACATACTGCATAAGCCTTTTTCGGCTTATGCAGTATGTGTGTTTCCAATTCCTGCCAAGACCCAGGGTCTTGGCAGGAATCGAACTTGCAACCCCCGGCTAATAGTCTAGCACACTACCCACTACACTAGGTGGGTACCCAACAAAAGACTTTTGAAAGAAAATAATTAAAGTAAATTTTTGTTGAACAAAAAGTATTAGAATATTTGTGGTAAAAAAAACTCTTAATATTGAGTTATTCCACCTCAAATCAACTAAGAAAAAGAGTGAAATTGACCTCACCGTCTTCGATCTTTTTTTAAACATAACAAAAAACACGGATAAAAACTTTTTCTGAGTCATCAAGATTTAAGAAATAAATCAAAAAAGTTGACTTTACTCATATAATTACAAATATCTCACGAAATTTTTGAGTTAAAGATGTCAGTAATATAGCGTTTGAATGGTAATAAGACCCTCTTCATATTTATGTAATAAAAAATTTTCTTGGAGTACATTAAAAATTAAAAAAAAAATTTATATATCCAAAAATTAGAATCGCTTTAAAAAACATCAATATTAAAAATTTCAAAAATGCATATATTTTTTTTCACTTGTATATCTAAATAAGACTTTTAGTCCTAAAGTGGTAATATAATTATATCCAAAATTAAAGACAAACATTAGAAAAATTAACAAAATTTTTAATTATTAACACTATTTCTTCAAAAGGGCAATATGAAAATGTTCCAAGAAAATTTAAGGTCACGTCATTGTGGAGGCGGTTCGATAACCTTTAAAACGGTATGTTGCTGAGGTCTGTAACTTAAACACTTTTGGCGATATTAACAATTTTTTAAGTAAACTCAACTTTTGTGGATATATGTATTTTTGTTTTCGCTACGCTGTCCGTCTATCTGTCTGTCCGTCTGTCTATCACAGGCTGTTTTCTCGAGAACCGTAAGAGCTACGGACCTGAAACTATAGAAATCCCAAAACGAAAAATCGCCAAAATAAAAAAGCGCTCAAAGGTAAAAAGTTCCAAAATTAAAAAATCGCTAAAACGCAAAAAATCACAAAAAAAGATTGTCAAAAAACTAAAAAAACGCCAAAAACCGAAAAAGTCGTCAAAAAGCACTACAACATAAAAAATCGCTAAAACCAAAAATATCATCAAAAAACGAAAAAAATCACCAAATATGGAAAAACTCACCAATACGAAAAAAGCTCAAAAAAACGCCAAAACTAAATAAATCGCCAAAAACCAAAAAAAAAAAGCCAAAACGAAAAAAATTTTAAAACAATAAAAATCGCTAAAACTAAAAAAATCACGAAAAACCGAAAAAATCCCCAAAACCGAAAAAGCGCCAAAACTGAAAAAAACGTAAATAGATCGCTTAAACTAAAAGTATCGTCAAAAAGCAAAAAGAAAACGTTAAAACAAAAAAAAGACGAAACCAAAAAATCGCCAAAAGTTGCGAAATAAAAAAAAGCGCCAAAACCAAAAAAATTCCCAAAACAACGAAAAATAGTTTAAAAATAAAAAAAAACTAAAATTAAACAAAAAAGCTAAACGCAAAAATTACCAAAATGAAAAAAGGAACCCTTCGTGTGCGAGCCAAAGTCGCACTTTACTTAATTTATTTAATTTTTATGAAGTCATATCTCCACATCAGAAAGAGATAGAATTCCAAAATTTTATATACATTACTCGAATATACTAAAAAAAAGTTCTGCATAAAGTTTAATACAAATTGAAGATGGAGAGATCCACCCGTTAGTTGATTTGAGGTGAAATAACTCTATTAACTTTTTATTACACTACAAAATCAAAATAACAACATTCTAGGGACACGAAAAAAATAAAAATTACGTAATGCATTAAATTTATTGATTTGCCAGTACCATAATTAAGGCGACAGACCTTCGGTTTCAATGTCGAAAAACATACACAACAGGCTTAATTGGATATTGTTCGGTAGTGATTTGGCCTCAGAGGTGTTTCATGGTAATTCAGCATGATTTTACAATAACCTCCAAAGAACAATTTTCCTTTTGAAATAACTATATTTCACGTTGATTTAATATTCCAGTACAATTAAACGAATTTGATACTGAAATGAAATTAAGTTGATACTGAAATCATACGAAGAATCATATTTAATCCAAGTTATTTCAAGTTGAAACAACGTGAATTCGATACGACAATAACACGAAAAATCGCTTTGAATCAAAGTTATTTCATGTTAAAAGAACGTGAACTTAATATTGAAATAACACGAAGAATCATGTTGAATCAAATTTATTTGAAGAGGTATCAGAAAAATTTGTGTTAAATTTGAAGCACTCTGAGACCACTTTCTTGATAGTAACCGCACTAATCACTGCAGCCGCAACAGCTTCAGACTTTACTTTAGATATACACTAAATAAATGTCATCATAAGTAACATGAATTCCCGTTTAATTCAGCATGACAACAAAAAAGTTTATTAAAGTTCTAGTCATATTGATTTAAAGTAAAATGTAACGTTGATAACAATGTTATTTTAGCAGTGATATATATTAAATCCAAGAGATTTAAGGTTAGAATAATAATTTTTCGTTTAAAATTAATATGAAGCAATGGGTAGTATGAATAAAAAAAAAGTATTTGCTTTTTACTTAAAAATTTTTTAAATCACAAAATTCTGGAAATTATTGAATATTAAACGAAGAATTTTGGGTTTTAAAAGAAATTTTTAAGTAAAAAGTAAATACTTTTTTTATTCATACTACCCAATGGTAATTTTAAATCAGCAGCAGAAAATTTTCGCTGGTAATGCGAAATTTGTCGGCTATTTACATTCACGCAACACGAATCTCAAAATAAACAACAACAACAAGTCACAAAACTGAGCCCAACAGTGCATTGCAGCTATAAACGAAGCAGCTAAACACCAACAAACATAAACAATAAACTATTTCTCATAAATATAATATGATTTCGAATCAACATTGCGACATGTTAATTTTACATTGGTTTTTTTTTCAGTCTGTACGCTTCTGATAAGATTTTCGAAAAGCTCATTGCCTTAACCACGCATCAACAGCATTTTATTATAAATTGTTCACTTTAGTTAAACTATTTTTACTACGAGTTTAATAAACTTCCTACTGTTTTTAATTGTTTGTTAAATTTTTCGTTTATATCATTTTAACCAGATGATTTTTGTCAGGCTTTATCCATAAGAAAATGGCTTAATTGGCACCACATAAAATATTGAAAATTGTAAATTATTTTTAAACACCTGCCTGCTTGCGATTTTTATTACAAAAATATTTCTAGTTTTTTTCATTTTCTAATGCTGCGTAAATTACATAAAGCCTACGGCTGTCCAACTGGCATTTTTTGAACATTTAAAGCTATGCCGCATTCATTGCAACAATTTGCCATAATTTACAAATCATTTTTGAGATAATTTTGTTGTTTCTCCCATAAGCGCGCATTTGCTTAAACTTGCATTGATTTTGCGCCACCATAAATGCAGTGCGTTTTATTTAAATGGCGCTACTTGATGGTAAATTAGATAATTTTTTTTTGCTGCTGACTTTAAGTGGGTGTAAAGTAATAAATTAAGAGTAAATGTAGGTGTAGAGGTATGAAATATAATATTGCAGGTAGAATTTGTAAGAATGTATGTATGTAAGTATTTGAATTTCTGGTTCTAAAAACATTTTTACAATAAAGCAAATAAAACAATGTTGCAAATTTTTTCTAATTGTTAAGAAATATTTAGAAATTATTTTCAAAATTCATTGACACATTTTTAGTGTGGCTGAAGTTTAGCTTTCCATATTCTCTATTACGAAAGTGCAATAGAAACACTTTAAACGTATGAAACTATTTCATACATTTTTTATTAATAGCATAGCATGATTTTATTGTTTAGTTACCCTGCACAGTGGAGCAAAATCAATATACAAATTTTGGAAAGAAATCAGCCTTTCTAAAAGTATAATCGAAATAGCAGGCGCGTAGCCATATTGAGCTTTTGTGAGGGAGACTTTTAAATGAAACATAGACTGAAAAGATAGCAATGTAAAATCAACATGTCGAAATTGTATTAAATTTATGAGAAATTAATTTTGTTTTTTAATTTTTTGGCATTTATTTGCTTTGTTCATAGTTACAATGCACTGTTGTGCTCGGTTATGTGACTTGTTGTTGTTTATTTTGATGTTCGTATTGTATAAATGTAAATAGCCGACGAATTTCGCATTACTAGCGAAAATTTCCTGCTGCTAATTTAAAATTACCACTGTTTTATATTAATTTTAAACGAAAAATTATTAATCTAATGTTAAATCTCTTTTATTTAATACGTTTTAACTGTTAAAATATTATTGTGATCAACGTAGTATGTATATCTAGCGAAAAAAAAATGTTAAGATTTTTATTTTTCTGACAAGCATTATCTAATTTTTTTGTTGTATTTGTACGAAACTTATATTATATAATAGTCACTTGTCGGCTGAGTCGTGCGCCGATCACAGCCGTATACATCGGCGGCGGCGCAATTTAAAAACAAAATTCGGCGGCGGCTGCTAAGCCAGCTATGCGCCGAACAGCTTCGTGCTCTGGCACACTCGGATGTAATTTTTTGATGTAATTAACATGACTATAACTTTAATTTAAACAAACTTTTTTTAAATCATATATTAAATCATGTTGAATTAAAATTGAAGTCAAGGAACTTATGATGGTATTTATTTCGTGTATATCTAAAATAAAGTTTTGAGCTGTTGTAGCTGCAGTGGTTAGCGCGTTGACTACCAAGCAAGTGGTCAGAGTTCAAATCTTGGCTGGGACAGCCATGTTGTGTAAAAAACAGCCCCTTTCTAGGGGTTTTTTTACTATTTGTTAGAAAAGAGCAAAAAATTACAGTTATGTGGGAAGTTAGAGGGTTAATATATTGCACAAATATATTTGCCTTAATATTTTCTACAAAGTTGCTGAGCATACCCTACACCTAAGATGTAAAGAACATGTAGTTTCATGTACCGATATTCTGCACGATCAGGCCAAAAGAGGAAAACTTTAACTCCCGAAAATAAAATTCCGATGTCATCTTGGAAAACGTCGACACACGTATATTCTTTTTATCTCCTAAGGGTTTTCCGCACAATCATCCTTGTGGAATATTTAAAAAGATTTTAATTATTAGGACAATAGAATAGAATAGTTTTGTAAATAAAATTAGTATGTTTTTAGACACTGAAACCGAAGGTTTGTTGCCATAGTTATTAGTCCTGGTGGATCAACATTGAGGGAATTTTAACTCCCCATAAAATAAAAGCCAGACGTGAACTTTTACAACGCAGATACATGAATATGATTTCTTGACCCCGTCTGAAGGAAACCATTGTAAGAGCCTTGCTATTTTTGTATTTGTTTTTTTTTTCGTGATGTACAGTGCTATTAAGCTCTTTTTTTACTTTGATATTGCTTAAACTTCTCATTTATTTGAATGCAAATTGAATATAATAAATATCTATGTACAGTGGAGTTTGGTTATAATGAACTCCGCGGGACCAAGCAATTCTGTTCGTTATAGGCGAAGTTTGCTATAACCGAAATAAATGATTTTTATCCCAGATATATAGAAGGCAATTGCTGTTCATTTAATTCTAAATAGGGTTATAAAATATATTTTGTATATTAACTGAAAACATACACGTTGCTACAAAATTGTAAAAAATTGTGTTAAATAATTTGCCTCTGTATGGTAGTGGGTAGTGTGCTAGCCTATCAGTGTGGAGATTGTGGGTTCGATTCCCATCATAGACTCTCGTCCGTTTCACTACAACGAAGTAAGGTCTTTGTTACCATTCTCGTTTAAAATTAAGTGATGATATAATTCGTAATTTTATTTGTAACATTTAGTAAATACAATAAATAATTTATTTGTTGTTGCCAGAAAAACTAGCGACTTTTTTGTTCGTTGTAATCGTATGAGTTTCCATGCAATTTCATTTGCATTGCGGTTATAGTGAAAATTCGCTATAGCCGGAGTGCGCTATAATCGTTTTTATGAGATAGCAATGCAAAACTGTTGGGACCGAAAAAGTTGTTCGTTGTACACGTTAATACCGAATTCCGTATAACCGAAGTGCACTGCCTAGCAATAATAAATTTGGTACAAGGAAGCAGTAAGATTAATTAGAGGGGGTTCGGAGATGCGCAAAAGCACACAGTGCATCCCATCTGCCTTACGAGGATGCAATAACGTAAGCGAGTGAAGATATTCACCACACACATGACGCAGTTGGTCCGCTATTTACGTTTTTTCATGTTTTATAACCCCAAAGTTTCTTATTCAACTCACGCTTGTTTATAGTGCATCCTCTCTCGCTTACACAAATATGGATGCGAGTGTTGTTTTTACTTCATAATTTCATTTTGTATTCTTCGATTGAATTATGTATGAAAATAAATGTGACTCGGTAGCTTAGTAGTTAGTGTTCTAGCCTACCATGCGGCGATCTTGGAATCGATTCTTGATTGAATACGCGAACGATAAGTACATATTTAATAAAAGTAAATTGTAGTGTAATATAATTTCCAATTGTATTTGTACCATTCAATATATAAAGAAATATAAAAACAACATAAAATAATGGCAAATAAAAAATTAATCCAAGTGTAGGTAAAATTGTGATATAAAGAGCAAAAAAAAATTTTTAATTTCATACACATAAAAATGACGTGAGATTAATGCATTTAGGATGCGCAGAAAGAAGCTCATGCCTGAAGACCGACCAAGTGGGACATCCCATACAAAAATCATGTAATACCGAAGCAGGTTGGTAAGGGAGAGTACCGATCTCTCTCCCTTACAAACCTGTTTCCGGTCGGTAGACGGATATTTTTGCTGGGTGTATATTTCTGTAAAATAGTTTTCAAACTTGAGTTGTTTGTTTCTATATTATTTGTTATACAATTATAAATATATAATACACAATTTAATGTTAAACATCCAAATGTATATTACAAATTTTCCTAATTTACACTTTCATATTTTTATTGTATAATTTTAGGTAAGCCGAAATATAGAAACACTGACACGCAGCAAATATCTCATATCTAAACAAAACTCCACACAAGAAAATTATTGGCCAAAATCTCATTTCGATTTGGTTCGTTAGCAGAAATTAAAGGTAATCAAAAGCATTAAGTTTTAAGAGCTAAAGGAAAAAAATATTGCATAATTTTTCTAAAATAAAATTTTAGATATTTTCCTTTGCAATAATGATGGTCACTTATAAAGTAAAGAGTTTTTGTACATTTTGCTTCCTTTTTTTTCTCAATTTAGATTATCTTGCCTGTTGAGTTTTCAAAATGCCTTAAAAAATGAAGCTTCAGACAGTTAGTTTTTATTTGTAACCATAAAATGTTATAGTTATGAATGTCGTTTTTAAGTATTTGTCCTTTTATCCTTTATTTATATTAAAACTGCAACATTCAAGTCCAATGGTCAAGCTTTCCTCCTACAAAAGAAAAAAAATTTTTTTGCTAAAAGTGCTTATTTTAGTGAAATAATGTTATTTGATAAACGTTTTTGTTTTTTAGCTTTTTAAAAAAGGGGTTTATAAGCACTAGTTTGTGGATTATTTTTGCAGTTTTTTTTTTCTTTAGGGTAATAAAATTTTATTTTTATTATAACATTTGTCTTGCTGACCAGTTAAGGGGGGGTGTCCTGATTATAGCTTAAAATACAATTTAAACTGCAAATTTTCTTGAACAAATGTGAGTCAGACACGGCACTTGAGAGTCAAGGAATAAAATAATAATGCTGAATGAAGCTTTAAGGTCAATTTAATATCAAATTGAGCCATTAATTTCTAAATTGTGAAAGAAAATAACAAATTTATTTTTTATAACTCTGGCAAAACTGTTTTCTTTTGCTATAGACAGAAAAGAGCTTAAAAATTTAAATTGTCCATCATTTTTAGCTATGAAAGAATATTCCTTCATTATTAATATAAAAGAGTAAGACTAACTAACGGCCCTTTTCACAATGTACGATTAAAAGTTTATGCCGAACTTGCCGCTAAAGCCCACGTTAACCATACATTGTAAAAAGAGAAGTAAGTGAACCATCAATTCGAGCCTAAACGACTAAAGCAGCGTCGCTCATACTGGCACCAGTGTTCCGAACATTAATCGGCTCGTATATGTATACTGCCGAATGAAAACACAAGTACTCACTAAAGAGTAAAAAATAAGCATAAACTTCATTCAATTGTATGAAAGCTTTTTGTTTTTTACGTTGTTGTTTTTCTTTTTAATAGGCACACAGTGAGTGGAATACTACTAACACATGCTCATAAACACTAATACTAAATTAAAAACTCATTTCTGTCGATGGCCAGCACTGGACTAAAGTTAGAGGCTTATACTCCTTTCCCGATGTACAGCCCATGGCAATTCGAATGCTAAAGAGATAAAAGGGGTAAAAAATGGTAAATTCGGTAAACCTATTACACAAAATCATTATTAAATCCAAAAATAAATGGATAAGTATTTGGTACTTTTTCCATATTTAGACATTTAGGGAATGAAAAAGGGTAAAAATGTAATTTTTGTACGTTTTGATACAACATTTATGTTCTAAATTAATAACGTTACAAATGAAATTTAAATTTTGTTCTTCTAAAGAAAGCCTCAAATACGATTTGGTACTTTTTGGAAATTCGAATTTAAAAATGGTACAAATTGTACATAGTTTTGTTAATTTTTGCTATACAACAGTGGAATGAATATTTTTTAATATGAGCTCCTTCCAGTTAATAGAACAGTATATTAGAAAAATCGGTCAAATGTATAACAATAATTTTTGAACAGGTAGAAAAAAATAAAAAAAAAACTTACAAATTTTTTATAATATACAAACTTTATTCCCGAAATTCCAATTTGTTCCCCTAATTTTTACCTAGCGGCCACATTTATATCCAGGATATGCACCAGCAATGCCAACAATCTACTAAATAAAATGTTATTCATGGATTTTTGACGCAATCTGTGGAATTTTTTACATGCCCATAAATATCTACCTTGAGTGAATAAAAACTTATAGTGACTTGGGCGCAAGCATTTTTCATGCAAAAATATCTTGTGTGCTTGAATTAGTTCATAATTAACAACTGTTATCGTCATAAGCTTTTTTTCTGAACACACTTTTAGTGTCCTTGACAAATTGTTTTTTTAATTATTCTATAGGATCTTACCCTTAGAGAATTTTTGCTTGAAGCTTTTACACAATCTTCTTGTAAATGTCATGTAAACATGTGTGTTAAGTAGCTGCTAGACAAATCAATATTTAGCTTCAATATATGAGTTTGTGTTCGTTCGCTTACAAAAATACGGAGGGGAAATATCAAAATGCTTTTCATTTTCATACCAAACGCACACAAACTCATATATTGAAGCTAAATATTGATCTGTCTAGCAGCCACTTAATGTTTACATGACTGTCCACAAAAAAACAAGTTTGATAAAAATCACACAGAAAAAATTAGTTTTTAGACATACGCACTTATTCAAGAAAACCACAGAATTTATATTCGATATGAAGCTTTGTAGACAATGCTTAACCCTCAACAAATAAATCTTTAGTTTAAATAAAATTGGGAGAATATTTCAAATAATGGCTTTAATAAATGACGTATGCAAGTGTATGTTTGTTGTGTTATTCAAACCGAACGGACGGTTCTTGCTTTAAATACTGAATCAAGTACTTTTTCAAAAATATTGCTTCTTTCTTTGTCATGTACCAAAAGTTACGAAAATTTGGGCAAATATAACAAAATTATACATGTTACATTGGGCCTTCAAACGTTAGGAAAAATGTAACAAATGTAACCAAACGGCATCACTGTTGTTTACCCATCGTTGCTTCGATACAATGAACTGAGGCCAGTATGATACAAAAAACAAGCCGATCATCTTGAAATCTGCTTTTTCTTTTGTTCATACATATCTATAATAGAAAACGTAAATTTAAAAACAGACGTTTAAAAACAGCTGTTACACCCCTAGTTGTGAAATTTGCAAAGATGTCAGGCACAGACAGACGAACATCGCAGCGAAAAGAATCCGGTTTTACCGTCCTTTGGCTAAAAGAGACTTGTAACCTTAAAAAATCTACGTTTCTTAAGTTTGCATTTTCAAAGAAATTTTTTTTAGACAAAACAACTCATAAAAATCCTTTGAAAAAACTGTTTTAAAATTGATCCCTTCAAAATGTGTTTTAGTCTTTAGAGAATTGATTTTTAAACATAAACTACATAAAGTTATTGATGTACGCCAGCTGGAAGCCAAGTGCATGCATAAACATGTTTGTGCATGTTTTGGATCATTTTTAGACCATTTTATTATCAATATTAAACATTTTGTATTATACATCATTGTATGGTTTAACAATACAGGTGTAGTGGGGCATGTTCTTGCTACTTATGGTGACAATAAACATAAAAAGGTTTAAGCCCTTGTTTTATTTTATAAACAGCATTTGCCATATACTACTCGTAGAGCCTGAAATATATTCCAACACATATTTTTAAATTTAGGAGAGAATGTCTATCTAATATTCTTTTAAATAAAGTTATTCATATAAGAGCTGTTAAAATGTAATTGCTGAGTTTTTCAAAATGAGAGTATGAAAATTATGAAAAAGCTTCAGTCTGAGAACAAGTGGCTTCTGAACAGAAACTACAGCTTTTGGCAAACGATGTGACTTATTTTTCAAATAAAAGCTTAAAAAATTTTTGTATTTTGTAATATAATTGAAACTTTTGGAAAAACTGTTATTTTTAAACTTTTGAGTTCTTATAGAAAGTCCCATATAAGTTTATGTAAGCATGTACGTCTGTATGTGAACAAAAGTTCTATAACATTTATTCAATATTTTGAAATAAAATTTTGTTGTAGGTATTGTTTCTAGTTTTTTTTTTGTTTATGTTTTCAACTATGAGTGTACCTTAGTTGTGCATGGTAATGACTTAAAACAATGGAAATAAAATTTCCAACAAAAACTCAATACACATTGTTTAATTAATATTTTGTAAAATATAGCTTTTGTTAGTGCTTTATTTCAAAAACATCAAATTAGTTGTTGATGTTAAAATGTAAAAACATAAACATAAATTAATCCCCTAACAACAATTTATATTGTTGAAATCCTGGAGCAAAAAAAAACTTGTTATAGGACAATAAAATTTACAAAACGAATTTTACATCATTTAAATAGCTTCGTGAAAACATGTGAAGACATATGTATGGGTGTGTTGCGTATGTGTGCTCGAATCTCCCTGAAGGCTGTTAAAGTTAAAAATGCAGAAAAAATTTAATATTTTCTAAAGCATACATTACGGTGAAAGGTATTTATTTATTTATTCTTATGTTCTAAAATAATAATTATAATTAATACTTTGTGTTTATTTTTTATGTTTATTTTTTAAAACAAATATATGAAATTAATCTGCTTATGAAGTACATGATTTCAATTGAAATAAAAAAAATAGAATCTATCACAATATTCATATTGTTCGAAATGCATTCATGTGTTTTTATTTTTTCAGATATTAATTTGAGATAAAATATTATTTTAGAAAACGGAAACATAATATTTCATAATATGTAATCAGTCGTTTTTGTTATGAAAATAATAATTGAATATTTTGATAGTGGAAAAAAATAGTTGTTTGAGTCGTACACCCAGAGAAAAAATTAATAAAATCCATATTGATTCAATAAGAAACATTAACGAAAGTCTAGTAATGTCGAACATTTTTATTTCAATATTGAACCATATGCATTTAAGTCGAAAATTATTGATTTACAGTATTTGAATAAAGTTTTTCTTTTGAATTTAAAATTATTGAATTAATATAACGAGTTTTTATTTTTGAATTGCCGTTTACACTAAGGGAACATTTTTAAAAATGTACTTTTTTCTTAATGCTATAAAATCTTTTATTGTAATCAATGTGAATAAGTACAGCATTAACCCTTAAACACATTTTAATTTTTGACATACTGCTTGAGTTCAAGTTCTATCTATAAACAACGATTTTATATAATTAAGAAAACATTCAATGCATACAGAAAAATATCATATTCACTACGGGTACCCCCGTAGTGTAATAAATAGTGTGCTAAAATATTAGCCGATGTTCGCAGGTTCGATTCCTGCCAAGACCCTGGGTGTTTCTGCAGAATGTGTGTTCGTTTTTTTTTATCGTTGAAAAAGAGATTAATTTAAAATTTTTCAGTAGCGATTTTGCTTTATAGGTTTTTCATGTTAATTCAACATGATTTTACGACAACCTTTAAAGAACATTTTTCCTTTTGATATGACTACATTTAATGTAGATTTAATATTACAGTATAGTTAAATCAAAATAAAGTTGATACGAAGAATCATGTTTTGTAATTTTTGTAATCGGTAGTACTCTATTAATGAGTAATGAGTGGTACTTATTTACCTTATTACTATGCTTGAAATTAAAACTACTATTTAGTTTTTAATAAAATTAGAACGTTACGAGCCTTAGCCTAATAATCAATTTGGATTCAAAATTCGTACATATTTCTATCATTATCTGAAAGTAGCTACAATTTGTTACGTATTAATAAAATGCGTAGACAACCACTTTTTGAGTCAACATGTCTTTGTATATGAGAACTAATTTTTGTCGCTTAAACTTGTAAGTCAACAATAGCTGAAAGGGTAAAGTTCTGGTCGTCATATCTGAGCGAGCATAGGTTCGTATCCCAGGTGTGTAAAGAATATAAAAATAAAAAAATTAAATAAAATTGAAAAAATATAAATAAAATATAATGTGTAAAAATTGTTTTTGAATTTTAATTTGTTTATTTGACTATTTATTTTTTAGCTTCAAGTAAGCCAAATAATAAGTAGTTAATTGCTGTGAAAATGTAAATACATTTGTAAGGGATACCCCTTATTTTTGGACTTGTCAAACAAAATTAAGTAGTTATCGAGTCAAATTGTAAGTAGTTACAGCTTAAATCCTCATATACTTTTTGGCCTACCAGTAAGCAAAGTTTTTGCTGGGTTAGCTCCAACTGGAAAAAACGCTAATAAATCTGTATATTTAAAACTTGCGATCCGATTATAAGACGATTAATTAAAACTCAGAGAAGAGGACGTAAGCTTTCAGAATGTTGAAATTTAAGTCACCTTGTTGAAACACGTGTACAGCTACAGGGTGTCAAAGTTGTCTAGCTATACACACAAACATTTCAGAGTGAAATCGTCGAAAATCAGGTTAATTTAACATTTTTCGGTAGTGATTTAGCTTTATAGGTGTTTCATGTTAATTCAATATTATTTGCGATAATCTTGAAAGAAGATTTTTCTTTTCATGTTGATTTAATATTCCAGTACAGTTATATCAAAATAAAGTTGATACTGAAACAACACGAAGCATCATGTTGAAACAAAGTTATTTCAAGTTTAAACAACGTGAATTTGATATTGAAACACGAAGATTCAAGTTGAACAGATAAAGAAAATGCAGTTCACTTTATTAAGATATCACTAATATTTTCAAAGATATTTGGCATTGAATTTAAAATGTTGTGTTTTTGGCCTCAACTTTTTTCTCTATTTCGTCAATATCTCCGGTAATAGCAAAGCCAAAACTTTCCAAAAAAAAATATTTTATGATTTTAGAAAAAATCCTAATTAATTGTTCGACATTTTTATCGAAAATGTTTCAAAATCTAGTTTTTTATTTTAAATATTTCAAAAGAATAGTTTTAAAAAAGACTTCAGTTAAAAATTTAAATCGATTAGAGCGTGCACGTTCCATCCAGCATTGTACGAAAATTATGAATTTTTCTACGAAATTCTACATAAATCGCCTAAGAAAAAAAAACGCCCATTGAGTTTTCAAATATCTCTACAAATTATATTAGACGGCTCGGGTCGCTGCATGCTTAGCAACTTGTTTCTTTCTTTAAATTATTTATATAAAAGTTCTCAAAATGCTAAAGATTATTTAAACAAAGCTTTTTAAAACTTAAATATTCTAAATTTATTTGGATTATCAATCTATACATTCAAGAAATTGCATCAATTTTCCGTAACTATTTAGCTTCATTTGTAAGTTTTGAAAAGTTCTTCAAGTAATTAACTAACTTCAGTGAGTGTTTTACAATTTATTTAAGTTTTTTTTTTTGTTCTCCAACACATTTAAATTGCAATTTGAAATCTTTTTCCAAAACATTAACATTTGCCATCATCAGTTCCCACAAATATGCTGCAATTCTTATTCATTGTTTTACATTTTCTTTCTTCTTTGGCATTTTTGTAATCTAATTCATTTTTAGAAACTTTGGAGATTTCTTTGGATGAAAACTTTTTATGTTTCTTACTGTGTTTATTATTTTTTGAGAAAATTTTCAAACTAATTTTAACTTTTTTATATTTGTTGCTGTTGTTGTATATAATGGTGATGATAAAGATGGCAAAGAAGAGATGATGCAATGAAAAAGGAAGAAAACTTCATCTTAGAAGGCAGACATATTGCAAATTGCAAATTCATCATTCATTTATTTCTTTTTTTTTTATTTTATTTTTTGGGTTGTTAAATTGGGAATTGGATAGCTACAAAAGAAAGTTAAGATATTTTAAGTTTTATTTGCAATATGGAATGATATTAAATTTCCTTCGACATTAATTTGTGATGCTATACTCATACATATTTATTCAGGCAAATCATGACTTAGGTGTGACGGGTTAGACAAACAGCAGTAAAAAGGGAAAAAACAGATTACATTGTACTACACAAAACATAGCATATAATACTATTCTGAAAACAGATGGCGGTAGAGTGAAACAAAAAAAATGTACGTGCATCGGCGTTTTGCAGGCTTACATCTGTTTCAGAGGGAGTTAAAGTTCCCCCCCATTTTGCAACTTTTTATAGCGAATTGGCATAAAAAATATTGTAATACTTACATATCAAACTTTAATGTAAAGCACTACTAGAAAATTTTGGTGGAACACTTTAACCCTCTAGCTCTTCGCTGCTTGAGACTTTTTTGTCGCTTTATTGAAAAAAATTTAAAAGAAATGGCAAAAAAACTGCCTTGAAACAGCGATATAGGGGCTGAAATAAAATCTTGTTTGTGGGGATATTTTAGCACTAATTGTGAATTCATTCGAAATTAACACTCAAACACATTGAATTATGATATTTGATGTATTTGAATAATTTTATTTGAATTTTATGAGAAATGTTTTTGTGAGACATTACAGCCCACTATATTACTATTTAAGAGGAGTTTCGTTTTGCGATATCAATGAAGGCAAATACTCATGAGCTTGGTATATAAACAGCAACATAAAAATTTCAATAATTAGAAATAATTCAATACATAAATATAATAAAAATTAGATGACTCTGCTGAGCATTGAACTCGTGCCATTTTAAGTTATTATTCGACTTGGGTCCAACTCATTCGAACTCGCTCAGCCGCTTGTCTTAGCTACAATCTATGATCAACCCATGAAAGTTACATGGGTTTGATTATAGGTTTGCGTCTAACATGAGCTGCTGAACGATTTCGAAGGAGTTGGCCCCAAGGCTAGTTGTTGTTGTTTTATGTCAAGTCTTTTACTCGCTGGTCGACTGCAGAACATTTTAAATGCGCTTAAAACTTGATTAGATGAACATTCACATAATTAAAAATAATGCTGGTCATCTGTATGATAAGCGCAGGCACTACTACATGTCTTGTTTATTTACTAGTAAGTACTTGACTTAGCTTTTGTTAAGTAATGCATACGGTTCGTAGTTTTTGTTGCAAAGTATGTTGTTTAGTATTTGCAACACATTACCCAGATTTTTTTTGGTTGCTAATGTTACAAAATTAATATGAAGAAATTAAAAGTATCGTATTCTTCATCATTAAATAATTCGGTTAAATAGATGGTACTCCAAACAGCGTAGAGCCACATAGAAATTGGAATAAATAAAACACAAACACACAGAAGCTGATGACGGAATGTAGCGACAAATTAATGAATATAGTTGCTAATTCTACTCATTTATTTCAGAGATATCGTAAAAGTTCAAGCCTAAAAACTTTAAATTTCGTAAAAAAATTAAAAATTTTTTGTTTTTCAAAAGTCATAAAAATAAAACTCCACTAACCATCGCATTTTTTGTCCAGTAGCCATGTAGCGTAATATATTTCAAATAAAATGAGCAATTTTTCATCGCAAGTGGTGCACAAATTTTGAATTTATTCACAATTTACTAAGAGATGTTTTAAAATTTTTAATGAAATTTTTCATTTTTAGGCTTAACATTTTACGATATCTCTAAAACTAATGGACAGATTGAGAAACAATGTTTGCTCAGCTTAAAGATAATTTTTTTATCGAGCTTTGTTTTTTACTAAATAGGGCAAACCTTTATCCAGCCATGCTAATAAAAGTCGTGCATATCTCGAAAACTACATCGGCTTAATTAAAAAATTGGGTGTTCGGCGGCCCAAATAACTAGAGAAACAACTTCAAGCTTTAGAAAATAAAAAAGTTTACCGAAATTTAGTAAGATTATGGGCTTTTTTGAAGATTTATTAGTTGTATTGTTTTCATTATTTTGCTGTTTATTTTATTAAATATACAATCTGGATAAAAGTCGGTAAGACAAAAGAAGAAAATGTTTTGTAAATACAATATTTATTAAGTTATGATTAATAAAAGCCGAAAAGGAGAATTTGTCCAACTTTTTTGGGCGTGCGACAGACATGCCTTAATTTTAACTGATTGACCTAAAATTTTTTTTAGGTTAGTTAGTGCATGAGACCTGAAGAAATCCAAATTTTAATTTTTTACGACCACTCCAATGTACATACATTCTAATGATGTTCTAGTTTGTTATTTATAATAATTTTGATTTTGTTGTTTATTATTCCAACTCATGGGTCTGGTATTTAGGAAAATTATATTTAACACTATTTTGGTTTTCCTAAAATATTCCCAAGAATAAAACAAAACAAAAACTAAGACGATATAAAGAAAACTTTGCATTACAGACACATATAAAGGACATAATGAATAAATGCGTCTAGTTGCTAAAGTATGTATATGTGTATAAGTTTTAAAATTGTATGTTCAAGTAAGTTGTAAGAATAATATTGCAGTAACAAAAATCCAGCTTAAAATACTCATACTCGTATCTACTATTTTTATGCAAAGAAAAAAAAACTAAGTAGTTGTAAAACTTTTTTAATGTGAAATTGATGAAAGCTTAACTAATGTTTTAAATTTACAGCTTACAGTTCATGCCACCAACACTACTACAGCTATCAAAACTATTTAGTTGCATAACAAATACACCCGAGACTCTATTGACAAGCTTCAGCAAGCTTTTAGCTCAGTTGCTTTTAATAAGTTCTTAGAAGTTTTATTACTAAGAGCTCGAAAACGTTAAGGATTTTATATGTAAGAGTTCTTTCTATATGAGGCAATTTAGCAAAGCTTAGAAAGCAAAGACAAAATTCGAAATATTTTAGCAAATACATAAAATATATAGGAATCCTTAGAAACTCATTATGAATAAAGACTTGAAAAAATTTATAGCATTTATATGAATCTTTCTTTTCTTTGCAAAATATGTGCGTTAAGAAGAAATTTTTCCAAAAGGATTCATGTGTGCATGTATCAGTTTTTCCTTTTTTTTACTGTCTGTGTAAAATGGAGGCGAAGGAGTAACAAACTAAAAGAAGGCGTTTGAGTTTTTTTCTCCTTAATTCTTTATGTTTTTCAACGAAATTTAACAGCAGCCTTTAAAGTTGATGTATGATCAGCGTTAATACCATCAACAGCAAGAGGCAGTTTTACTGCAATTTGTGGCAGGGCAGTGGTAATGGAGGAGTATGCTGCCATACAGCCATACACTTGAACAGTAGCACGTACGTATTTGTGTATTTGTGTTCATCTGAAGTAAAATTTAAGGTGGAATGATGGCAGTGGAATAATGTCTGCGTATTTGTGTGTCTTTATATTTTACAGTTAAGTTTGAGTATCACAATTTATTGCATGAAACAACATGATGAATGGCTTTGATAGTTAATGCTGCAACAGCACACAAAAGCAAAAAAGAAAAAAGTTAAATGTTAAAGCATATATGTATATGCAAAATCATGTATAAAATTTATACATACACACTTAGATATATTCACACAGTAAAATCAGCAATAAAAAAGCTGGGCAATTGTCCTAAAAATTCAAAATAGCCTATCATTTAAAAATATTTTTCATAAGAGGGAGGGAAAATTAAAAAGTACACTTTTAGAAAAAATTCAATGAAGTTCGACTTTGGCTCGCACCCGAACGGTTCCGTACGAATACACATATGTAAAACCCTTTCCGTTTTAACCTTTTTTCCATTATGGCAAGTTTTTGGTTGTGCTTTTTCATTTAACAATTGACTTATGAATTTTTGGTCGAACTGTATGGTTTTATCCAAAGTTATTTAATTAGTTTGGCTTAAGTTCATTTTTAATTTAATCTTTGGATCAAATTATTTTTTATTTAAGAAAGAAATTTTAAAGCATGTAAATATTGAACATTGAAAGAAAAATTTGGATGTACCGAAGGTTGAACTGACTGCGGTTTCGTGACTATCAAGTCTACTCGTCACTGACAGTGGCAACAACACGAAAATCCTACTAATTTTAATAAACTCAATTAATAGGCTGTCGCCATCTCGCGGCGAGTTGCACCTATTAATGAACTTTTTCTAAATGCTCGGAAATTCACTAACTGTCTTTTCTTAGCATGCTCAACTATTTTAAGCTTTTTTCATTTCGGTCTTACCAGCGTGGAATATCATCGATATTCTCAATGCTGGGATTTTTTTAATGTTTATTTTGCCCAAGTTTTTGGAACAGTACACATTCATGTTTAAGCTAAGTGCCTTTAGAGTTTTAATAATTGAGTTATGAATTTTTAGTTGAACTGTATGGTTTTTATCCAAAGTTATTTTATTAGTTTGGCTTAAGTTCATTTGAAATGAAAAAAGCTTAAGATAGTTGAGAAAAAAGTTCATTAATACGCTGCGAGATGGCGACAGTCTGTTAATTGAGTTTATTAAAATTAGTAGGATTTTCGCTACAGTGCTGTTGCCACTGTCTGTGGTAGTGTAGGTAAAGGACTCTGATGAGTAGACTTGGTAGTCTCGAAACAGCTGTCAGTTCAACCTTCCGTACATCCAAATTTTTCTTTGAATGTTCAATATTTACATGCTTTAGAATTTCTTTCTTATATCAAAAATAATTTGATCGAAAGATTAAATTAGAAATGAACTTTTTTGTTTAACATTATTTTTTTATTTTTTCGTTTTGGCGATTTTTTTAAGTTTTCGCGCTTTTTTCATTTTGGTGATTTTGTCAGGTTTTGACGATTTTTCGTTTTTTGCAATTTTTGCCGATTTTTTTAGTTTGGTGATTTTTTTTAATTTTGACGTTTTTTTTTGTTTTAAAATTTTGTCGTTTTTTCGATATTTTTAGTTTGAGCCATTTATTTTAGTTTTGACGTTTTTTCCAACTTTCACGTTGTTTTTATAGTTTTACCAATTTTTTTAGTTATAGCATTTTTCGCTTTGGCGATTTTTTCGGGTTTTGAAGATTTTTTAGCGTTGGTTTTTTTTTTGCTTTGGCGTTTATTTCGTTGTCTTGATTTTTCCATTTTTGTCAATTTTTTTTCGTTTTCTGACGATATTTTTAGTATTATCGATTTTTTAAAATTTTGGTGCTTGTTTTTGTTTCGGCGATTTTATCGGTTTAGTGATTTCTTTTAGTTTTTTTGCGATGTTTAAAGTTTTTGTGATTTATTGCGTTTTAGCGATTTTTTTACTTTAGGTGTTTTTTTCCTTAAGCCCTTTTTTCATTTTGGCGATTTTTCGTTTTGGCATTTTTTTTTATTTTGAAATTTTTTAGCTTTTGGGGTTTTTTACATTTCAGGAGTTTGCCTCTTAAATCAAATAATAAATTTCTTAAAAGTTTATCATTTGTAAATTCTCAAATGGTTTTTAAAAGTCTGTGCATAAGATAAGAGGTTTGTAAATGTTTCAAAGTTGTGGTTGAAGTCTACTGACGATTTGGTAAAGCGCCAATGAAATGCATATAGACAAAGCTTAACTATCAGCAAATATACTTCATTTAAAATAAAATTATGACAATATGTCAAGTAATAAAGTTCTTAAATGTATTTAATATAATTAATCTGGCTTTTAATTGCTACCCACAAGTTTTTGGAAGCATTTTATTTACCTGCATTAAAATTGTACTAAAGTTATTTTTTTAATTTTTATTGCTTCACTCTCTATTAAAAAATATGTTTGAAAAATTTTAACGATTAACGGACATTTTTTTATGAATTTTTAATTTCGTAAAATATATATGTATATGAAGAAAATGAGGAGAGTCAATATATTTTTATGGTAAAAGTCTATTACGTATGAGTAATATGAAGGAAAGGCGACAAGAACTTCGTTTCAACCCAGCGTCTTATGACACTATTTATATATTTTTTTATTTTATAACTCTGCTCAGGAATATTTCCTTGTAGCAACAGTGTTCTAAAATATAGTACAAAAACGAAAAGTAAGGAATTCGGATATAAACTTTCTTTTAGAAAGTTCGGTGCTGACAACAAAAAAAAATACTGTCGATGGTAATATGTACAAGCAATATTTTAACAAAATTAATCGAAACAAATAAAATTTTTTATGAGTGTGAAAAAATTAAAACAGCACTCTAATGGCATATTAAATTGAAGATTTTATATATTTTTAGAGTAATACAGGAAAAGGACTGAGAAATTAGATATTCCTAAACATTTAAGCCAAACTATTTTTCTAAAATGATATTTTAGAAGATCTCCTCAAACTATTGAAATAACTAATAAAACTATCTCACAACCTTGTTTATTTTTTTAGTTAATATATGGTTGAAGTCTACTGACGGTTTGGTAAAGCGCCAATGGAATGCATATAAACAATGCTTAGCTATCAGCAAACAAACTTCATTTAAAATAATATTATGACAATATGTCAAATAATAAATTTCTTAAAGGTTTAATATGTACATTAGTCCGAATTTTTTTTTTCGAAATTCCTTCATGAACATCGGTTTTCTTAATCTACTCTAAAAACCAAGAATTTTGGTGTATAACACTTAAATATTGATGAACGAGAAGTCGTCTATCAAATCGCTTTTTTGTTTTTTATGAAAAATGGATTTTTTCCAAAAAACTAAAAAATCTTGCTTTAGTCATTTACCTCTAACTCAAGCAATTCCTAACGGATTTGAACCTTTTTACATGCATTGGAAAGCTTTTTAAATTTCCTAAATGTTTCTCAAAGCAACATTGCCATTTTGTTCGATGGTTTTTTATTCATAGCATTACAAATTAAAATTTTCAAGTACGAACTTATAATTTTTTTTTCATTTATGCTTACCTTTTCTTATATAAAAATTTAACGAGGCAAAATTATTATATTCTGTAAATGCAGTGTGGTAGAAAATTTTAAGATAAAGATTTTGGTGTAGATAACAGGAGCAATCTGTTAAGAAAAACTGCACTTTTTTGCAAAAATTTTGATGTTATTCTAGGAATAATACATATCGGTTTTAAAGCGCCTTATAGTTTTTCAGATATTTTAAAATTAAGAATTACCTCTTATAGTAAGTTGCATGCTATCGAACATCGAATTTAGAGAGCCTTACTCTTATAGTTGTACAGATATAGAAAAATTAAGAATTAACTTATATGGGAGGTTCCTGTTTCCTCCTCGTATACCACTAATGTTTTGCTAGAAGTTGAATGTTATTGTAAGAATAACACGCATCGAATTTAAAGAGCCGTAGTCTTATAGCTGTATAGATATAGGAAAATTAAAAATTAACTCGTATGAGACGTCCCCGTTTCCCCCCTTCTATACCACCAATATATTTCTGGAAGTTGCATGTTATTCTAGGAATAGCGCATATCGAATTTAAAAAGCCTTACTCTTATATTTGTACAAATATAGGAAAATTAAGAATTACCTCGTATGGGAGGTACCCGTTGTCCCCTCCTACACCACCAATAATTTGCCGAAACTTGCATTTTAGCAAAAGGATAAGTTATATGGAATTTAAATAGCCTTACTCTTATAGTTGAACAGATAGAGGAAAATTAAGAATTACCTCGTATGGGAGGTACCCGTTTCCCCCCTCCTACACCACCAATAATTTCCTGGAACTTGCATTTTAGCAAAAGGATAAGTTATATCGAATTTAAAGAGAGAACAGATATAGGAAAATTAAGAATTACCTCGTATGGGAGGTACCCGTTTCTCCCTCCTATACTACCAATATTTTTCTGAAAGTTGCATGTTATTCAGGAATAAGGCATATTGAACTTTAACAACCTTACTCTTATAGTTGTACAGATATAGGAAAATTAAGAATAACCTCGTATGGAAGGTACCCGTTTCCCCTCCTATACCACCAATATTTTTCCAGAAGTTGCATGTTATTCTAGGAATAACGCATATCGAATTCAAAGAGCCTTACTGTTATAGTTGTACAAATATAGGAAAATTAGAAATTACCTCGTATGGGAGGTACCCTTTACCGCCAAAGTTTTCCAAAAAAAAAATTGCCTATTTGAATTTCCCTGTCGGCAATAAGGCAGTTCCGAAATATCACAACGATCGGTCGCACCGTTTGACTTCATATAAAGAATATACACACAAACAAACAAACAAACATACAAACACAGCTTTAATTTTATATATATTTAGATAGATTTGCATTTTTCAATAATTTTTTTAATTAACACTATTTTTTGCGTGATTTTTAAAAAGTGCAGTATTGATAAATATTGTGTTAATGACAAATGTTATTGAAATTAGTCTTTTTTTCAACAACATTATTTTATTGAACATAATTCTTGTCTATTTTTTTCTGAGGAAGTCTGTTGAAAAATTACTTTTTTCGAAAATAAACTTATTTTTATAAAGAACTTTTTTTATGATAGAGTAACTTTTTTGAAATTACATATATACAATTTTTTTCGGCCAAAAGTAAGTTTTTTGAAAAGGTACCTTTTTTGAAAATATTACTTTTTTTCAAGTACTTTTTATAAAACTGTGTGCTACTTTTTGCTTATATGTGACCCATTGTGCTATATTGTATTTAATAATAAAAACTGTCGTATATTTTTCATTTGACAAAAACTCGTTCAAATATATAATTTATAAAATGTAAATTAACATGAATTGTATTAATTAACTTACTAACAAATGACTAGAAATTTGTTTATCTATCAAGTTACGCCCCCAGAGACTTTTTAATAGCAAATGACTCGGCAGCATAAAATAAAGAAGTTTTGAAAATTTTATTTAATAAAAAAAAACTACAAAAACCATCATCATTATTGATTTTAAACAAACTAATTGAGAAATTAAGGAAAAAATAGATAACAAGTCAAACAAAATTACCTGACTTATTGTACAACTTTGCATATATGGAGTTAATGATTTATCGCATATTACTCAACAATAACAACAACAACAACATCAACAACAAAGAAAAAGACGTTTTCTTTATAGAGTTTTTTCAATTTTAATTTCAAAATAAAATTTTGTGGCACGCGCACTGCGCTGTGTGTTCATTTTTGGGTAAATGATCTGTTAGCAAATTATGGTTCCCTCTAAAACAGCACACCTGGGTCTAATTTTTTATTATAAGTTTTTTTTAGTTTTTTGTGTGTATACCTTCTTATTTTATTTTTTTTTAGTTATTGTTGTTATGTGTCTATATTATGAACCGCACCCAATTTGGTTTTAAAACTTTAAAAATCATAGTAATTTTTATTAGTTTGTTAAATCGTTAAATTGTTAAAAACCAAATACAAACGTAGCACCAAAACAATATTTACTACGTGATTGTCTGCTGCTTTAAAATAATTTTCACTTTATTGAAAAAGAAAAAATTAATGAAAATATATAAACTGCATATGTGTACCTTCTAGAAATATTTAAATAGTTTTGAAATTAATAATAAAGAAAAACTTAAATAAATCCTTTTAAAATTTCGAGTTGTAGAGCGCATGCATGAATGTTCCTTCCTATTCATTCGTTCCTTCCAATAGTTCAAGTAGTGTTTTAAGGTAAGAGAATACTGAGAATTAGGATGATTGCTTTTGCGTTGTTAGTTAAAAATGATCGGAATCAGAATTGAGTATTACGTCCAGTGTAGGGTTTGAGAAATTTAAAAAATTAAAAATTTGCAATTTTGCAAAAATATATTGTTTTTTTAGTATTTCGGTCTGAATAACTTCGAAACCTTTACGTATATAAAAATATAAAGCTGAAATATCGTAAAGACGGCTATAGCTCAAATTATTTAAATTTATTTTTAAAAAAATTGGACAAGTTTCTCTCAAGTCATAATAAATGCTATGGAGCATCCTCTTCAAAGCTCCATTTTTTTCCAAAAATCAGTTAATTTCACTTTAATGTGATTAAAATCAATATTTATCCTTTAATTGTAATGAAAAAAGCTTATTTTATTTGTAGTATATATGGCTTTATCAATTAATAAAAATGGAAATTTTTGCTATTTTCGATTTTTTTAAATCTTTTGAAAATAAAAATTTTACAATTTTGTTAAAAAAAATATATAAAAAAATACTAGAACGGTGTAACGTGACGTTACAAATAGTTTTATAAAAACATTAACTAGAACCCTTACTCTTTATATTTAATAAAACATCGACAACAAACAACAAACATGCACGTTGTCAACACGTGATAACAATTATGCACACATGTATACGGCAAGCAATAAACATTCACACACACACGTACATAGTGGTAATAAAAATGTACCTTAAAATCTAGTAATTCTCACTCGCTTTATGTTTTGCATTGCATAAGTACATTAGTTTTGTGAACAAAAAGGGGGGCAAGTCACAATACCGTACGAACGGCAATTACCAGCTGGCCAATTGAACTGTCATCCAAGAGTTTTACCGATTCTTGCTCCCAAATATATATGCATGTTATATTATTGTAGATAAACCGTATTGTTGGATACACCAAGGTCTTCCGCATTTACCTTGCATTCGCTGTAGTTGCGTGTAGTACATTTGTAATATTATTCATATTTTTAGCCGAGTGTAAGATCTACCGAATTTACCCATGGTAGAATAATATTACAGGTAGCCGCATAATTAATACAAATGTACATTTTGGGATAGATAATGTCAAACATTAATAGAGGGGGTATGTGTATGCAACTTACTTATTTCACATATATTTACATAACATTTGACAGTTCGTACCATGAAAAAAGCAAATAAAACAATAATCAGCTGGCATTCCAGGGCTGCCTTGTATATTATCCTACCATAGATTTACCTTATATTGATCGTAGTTTGCATTCGTATTATTAGCCGGAGTGTAAGGCCTCCCGAATTTACCTTATATTCATTTGTATTATTACTTCGTATTTTAGCGACCGTAAGGTCTCACGAATTTGCCTTATATTCGTCGTAGTATTACTTCGTATTTTAGCGAGTGTAAGTTCTCCCGAATTTACCTTATATTCGTCATAATATTACTTCGCATTTTAGCGGGTGTAAGATCTTTCGAATTTACCTTATACTCACCGTCGTTAGTTGCCCCAGATTTACCTCATAGTCAGTATAGACCAGCGTTGCCCAAGCTTGGTGCTCATTTGTTTTTGTAAAAGCACTAGACTGTGTGTTTTAATACACACACAGCACTAGCAATACGTGTGTTTAGCTGTGTGTTTTAAATACACACATACAGCACTAGCAATACGAAATACACAAACAACTTTGTCTTATTATTTTTTTTGTCGATCTTTACTGTGTACAGGCAAGTGCAAAGCAACAACAAATAAATATATGAAATATTTTTTTTTAATATTTATATATATATTGAATAAAAATTAGTTTTTCTTTAAATGTATTGGAGTTTGCTCTTCCATAAGAAATTTGTGGGCACCCCTGCTATAGACCATTTCGTACCTCGGCCGAGCATAAGGTCGTAAGAAACAAAGCACATTCGTGAGAGTTGTAGTTTCGTAACCGACAACTGTGTTCGCACAATAACACCCTTAAGCATTATTTTCAAAGGGTGCAGACCTTTGACACGACCCTGGACAGACTGAGGCATACCTCAACTGGAAAATCAAACTGCATTACAATGCTTTAGAGGTAATTTTATTGCAATCTGTTTTTTGTAATAAAAGTTATCAGGAAATCGATGGAGCAGCCTTTTGGAAAATACCAAATTTTAGAAGAAAAAAAGAGATTTTTTGTTTTTTAAACATATACGGACGGGTATGTTCTGTATTTCATGTGGACTAAAAATATGCGGAATTATCAAAGCATTGTTGTTGCAAATGCTTTGACAATTCCGCACATTTTAATTCCACATAAAATACAGAACATACCCGATTAATAGAATTTTAAATTTTAACTGTTTTTGTAATTAGGGGACCATAACGCTTCATAATATATACTGGTCATCAAAGGTCATGACAAAGTTTTCATTTTGTTGCATAGTGTTATTTGTGCCGCTCTCAATATAAAATACCTTTTCTATATGAAAATTTTTAATTTTGACAAACAGCCCTAATCATCCAGAAACTATCAAAATATCGGCAAAGAAAAACCAAACAACGAAACACAATAACCTTTTTCCCAAATTCCTTTGCAGGAGCTAAAATTTGTTCCAAACTTCATTTTTCAATATTATTAAGATTAAATATATAAAGAAAGTAACTTTTCTACTGACTGGTTGGTATATATTTTTTTAATAAACTATTGATTTTTTAACTTTTAAAAAAGTTTTATTGTTTTCTTAAAATGAAAAAAAGCTAAAGCTTAAAGAAACCATTTAACTTATTTTTTTCTTTCTTTTCTTTTTTACTGGCTTTCTACAGTTGCTTTTGTTATTTTCATGTAATAGCCCACAGCAAAAGGCAAGTTTTTATTTTATCTTATTTTATTTTTTTTAACAAAAATAAGAAATAAGTATAACAAGAAAATATATTAAGTAAAAACTAAGTTAAGTTCTTTTCCTTTATTATATCGTAAAATTATAAAGTTTTATTTACTATTTTCTTTTATAAAGTTTCGTCTTATTTCGGTTTCACATAGAGAACAAATTTAGCCACACAAGGAAAATGTAAAAAATAAAAGAAATTCTGCAACTTCTTCAATTGCCACATTTTTAACTTTGCGAACCAAAAATTCTTTTACTTAAATGAGACTTTTTTTGAGTTATTTTCTTTTATTTTTTTCGCCTTTTTTAATACTATTCTTTAACGAGTACGAGTGTCATTGCTATTATTGTCATTGTGTGAAGGTCCTTGGAGACGTAGTTTCAATCGTTGACTTATTTCCTGTGCTACTGCCAGTTAATGCCACTTTTCTAGTAGTAAAATTTTTTTTCTTCTTATTTTTGTATTTGTAACAAAAAAATAATAATATTGCAACAAACATAATGTGTATGATGAAATGAAGAAGGACTAAAAGAAAATTAAGTGAAAAAATTTTCTTTTTCTTTTGAAGAAAAATTTTTTGTTTTGTAAGTTTAAGAAACTAAGAATTTAAAAATTACAAAACTCGATCAAATTTGTAATGCAAAGTGATAACATTGGCAAAACGAAATTAAATTTTTTTCAAAATAACTGGGCTCTAACGACAAGTTGAAGAGACCAAAAATATTAAAAACATACCCTTGAACTTGTAATTAAAACCTCGTACGGAAATAGTTTTGCGTTGTTATTTTCTTAGACGAAATGGCAGGAAAATATTAAGTTTACGTATGGAGGAAAATCGGAAATAATTAACAAGGAAAGTTATTTCATCACGAGTTTTTACATACATATAAGTCCACTAATTTTCACATTAAAACGAGAAAGAGAGACATATGTATCACAAATCAAAATTCTTACAATAATGTGTAGCCTTTCAGCAGTGTAGAAAATTTTAGTAATTAAAACATTTTGTAAAGACTTCTGCAAAACAAGGGGGAAAATGGTGTTATGTGGTGTTTTGGGCATATTAAGGTCCCAATTATGATTCACAACTGAACTTGTTTGAGTTGTGAATGTTACGACCCAACTCAACCATTTTTTTATTATAATTCACAACTAAATTTAGTTGCCTTCGAAATAAATTTCGAAAGCACTATACATTTACTTTCTAAAAACAGAAAACTATACTAATCGCAAGACGAAATAAAAAGTTGTGACCTCTTCTTCAGTTTTGACTTGGGTTCACATGAAAAAATACAACATTTTTATGTTTTAAAATATTTCTTTACAAAAAGTTATACGAAGTAGATAAAATCATCTTTCAAATAAGAGTAATTTTAACAAAATCGACCAACAATGTCAAAAGTTATGTTGATTTCAAATAATTTGGCGTAGCAAAATACGACCTACCTAATACATTCTTTGAAAATAGAACAACCCACAGTAAAGTAGAAGCAAAATTTTTTCAAAGCAAATCAAAAATTTGTAAACAGATAATATTATTTATAACTTTTTTTTTCCTTTTAGCTATTTTTACCTCTTTTTTGACATCCTAAAATTTATAGTTTAACCGTAACGCTCAATACATTCTCTTATGAATTCAATATATATATTTTTTCAGAACCCACACTATATTTTGAATTTAAAACAGTTCAGATATATAATCTTCGATGAGTTTTAACATAAACTCCTTACTTATACAGTAAAAAATTTCAATTAAATTCAAAAAGGATGGATAACACTCAATACATTATTTTGGATACAAAATATGTTTGATAGAACGTTTTGCAATAAAATACTATTTAACAAATTTCACAAAACTTTTAAATAACTAGAAATACAAACCTACGCTTTTATTTTAGTGTATATTGTAAATGCAATTTTAATAATAAAAGCGTAACGCTCAATACGCATAACTGCGGAAAACATTAATATTAAAAAAAATTCTACTTTCCATTAGTTTTCAAAATATTGATGTGTAAAATAAAAGAAGCACATGCAAATATTCTAAAACCGTTATACCTTTAACCTAGTTTTTGGAAAAATTCATGTGGAAAATGAACAGCATGCATTATGGACACGCTATTTTGTATAAAGAGAGTATAAACAGTATTTTCGTTCTTCGTTTTTAACACATAATGACCAGTCTTACACAAAAAAAAAAAACTTATGTAGACTTATGTAAAGGAATTCAATGAAATAGTAAATATTTCGTCCAGGAACGGACCTACAAACAAATTTGTAAATATACACCAAAATATCTCAAGAATTTCGTTGAAAAAACGTTTTTTTGCAGTGAACAAATTGTTTAAATCTATAAAACAAATTGTCTAAAAATATTTTCAAATTGTAAACAAAACAATTTACTAAATCAAACAAAAATATTTACTGGACTTTCTGAAAAATATAAAAAAAATATTATTGTCTGAATTCATACAACAATTAGTCTAAAAATACTAGCAAATATTAAACAAAATAGTTTACTTAATCAAACAAAAATATTTACACAATTTTTGTCTAGGTCATCATCGATATCATCCATTAAGCATTTTTGAAATTTCACTTTGTTAAAGGTGTTTAAGTCTGAATATTTATCTAAAGACTATAAGAAAATTAATGAAAATTAACGCAACGGCATCAACGAATTGATTCACTTAAAAATCTTCAGTAAACAAACTTAGTTCAATCGCATTACTTTTGCAACAGTTGTTGTTGTTATTTGTGTGTATGTCGGCATCGGGGTTGTTTTTTCCCAACACAATTTTTCTTGTTGTTTTTTTTTGTGTTTGCGTCCTAAATAAGAGTCAAACAAACAGTTTATTGATTATGTAAAGAAAATTTACTGAAAATTATATTTATTTTTAGACAAACTTTTGTTTGAAAATTTTTTGCTGATAGTTTTTCTGTGTATATATTTATTTACAATATACGAGTATTAAATCATGCTAAAGATGTTTTAATTTTAAAATTTATGCGTTTATTTTATGAAATATTTTACTATACTTTCAACGGTCACGAAAAAAGCATTTGAAATGACAATTACCCATTTATGGAATATTAGCTATTTTTACCTCTTTTTTGACATCCTAAAATTTATAGTTTAACCGTAACGCTCAATACATTCTCTTATGAATTCAATATATATATTTTTTCAGAACCCACACTATATTTTGAATTTAAAACAGTTCAGATATATAATCTTCGATGAGTTTTAACATAAACTCCTTACTTATACAGTAAAAAATTTCAATTAAATTCAAAAAGGATGGATAACACTCAATACATTATTTTGGATACAAAATATGTTTGATAGAACGTTTTGCAATAAAATACTATTTAACAAATTTCACAAAACTTTTAAATAACTAGAAATACAAACCTACGCTTTTATTTTAGTGTATATTGTAAATGCAATTTTAATAATAAAAGCGTAACGCTCAATACGCATAACTGCGGAAAACATTAATATTAAAAAAAATTCTACTTTCCATTAGTTTTCAAAATATTGATGTGTAAAATAAAAGAAGCACATGCAAATATTCTAAAACCGTTATACCTTTAACCTAGTTTTTGGAAAAATTCATGTGGAAAATGAACAGCATGCATTATGGACACGCTATTTTGTATAAAGAGAGTATAAACAGTATTTTCGTTCTTCGTTTTTAACACATAATGACCAGTCTTACACAAAAAAAAAAAACTTATGTAGACTTATGTAAAGGAATTCAATGAAATAGTAAATATTTCGTCCAGGAACGGACCTACAAACAAATTTGTAAATATACACCAAAATATCTCAAGAATTTCGTTGAAAAAACGTTTTTTTGCAGTGAACAAATTGTTTAAATCTATAAAAC
The DNA here is from genome assembly GCA_956483635.1 of Panzeria rudis. Lineage (NCBI taxonomy): Eukaryota > Metazoa > Arthropoda > Insecta > Diptera > Tachinidae > Panzeria > Panzeria rudis. The sequence goes on from OY101449.1 coordinate 13,434,421, forward strand.
AAATTGTCTAAAAATATTTTCAAATTGTAAACAAAACAATTTACTAAATCAAACAAAAATATTTACTGGACTTTCTGAAAAATATAAAAAAAATATTATTGTCTGAATTCATACAACAATTAGTCTAAAAATACTAGCAAATATTAAACAAAATAGTTTACTTAATCAAACAAAAATATTTACACAATTTTTGTCTAGGTCATCATCGATATCATCCATTAAGCATTTTTGAAATTTCACTTTGTTAAAGGTGTTTAAGTCTGAATATTTATCTAAAGACTATAAGAAAATTAATGAAAATTAACGCAACGGCATCAACGAATTGATTCACTTAAAAATCTTCAGTAAACAAACTTAGTTCAATCGCATTACTTTTGCAACAGTTGTTGTTGTTATTTGTGTGTATGTCGGCATCGGGGTTGTTTTTTCCCAACACAATTTTTCTTGTTGTTTTTTTTTGTGTTTGCGTCCTAAATAAGAGTCAAACAAACAGTTTATTGATTATGTAAAGAAAATTTACTGAAAATTATATTTATTTTTAGACAAACTTTTGTTTGAAAATTTTTTGCTGATAGTTTTTCTGTGTATATATTTATTTACAATATACGAGTATTAAATCATGCTAAAGATGTTTTAATTTTAAAATTTATGCGTTTATTTTATGAAATATTTTACTATACTTTCAACGGTCACGAAAAAAGCATTTGAAATGACAATTACCCATTTATGGAATATGTGTTATTAAATATTTAGTGTCCGTGCGCAGAACCTTTACTTTGCGACTCAAAGTTGCACTTTATTGATTTTTTTTTGGTTAATTTTGTATTTTAAAAGACAATTTTTTTAAGCTTTATTTATTACTTATTTTTATAATTAATTCAATTTAAAAAAAAATTGGTTAAGCTTAAAATTCAGAACAAAGCCTTTTTTATTGAAAATGTTGCATTTCAATTGGTATTAGTATTCATGTCATATGAAAACCGAACCATATTTAGAAATTTAATAAGTGTGCCTCACGGCACGTAGTTCCTTTTTTGCATAAAGCTTTAATAACTTATTTGGAAAAAGAAAAAAAAAGTCTTAATAAAAAATGCTGTTATATTTTCTTTAAACACTTAATTTAACTTGACACTACAGTTGATATTTAAGTATTTAAATTTCATGTACCAGCTGCCAGTTTGATAAGTACTTCAAGTTGTGAAATAAAAAATGCTCTTCAAATTACAACAAAATTAAATGCAATTGATTATTTAACAAAAGCTGCATATTTAGCGTTGACAAATTGAATGAAAAAAATTCACAAAAAGAAAGAAGAATTTATTAAGTAAATTTAGAAATACAACCGCATTTGGTTTCAGTTGTTGTGTTATCAGTCAGTTCGAATAATTGTGTAACCGCCTATCAAAGGTGATAATAAATTGACGACAATTCAATACTTTATTTATTTGCATTGTTTGCTGTACATGCCCAATGTATTTTTTATTGTGATATCTGTAGTCACAGTTTGACGAGTACTTTGTGCAATTGCAATTAATTAATTTTTTTTTCTCGCTGTTTGCATTTTATTTATAGTTTTTTTGTGTTTTTTTTAAACAACCGATGAACAAGTATAGTACTCGTATAACACTATAGAGAAGGGTTTGTCATTTCAAACGAATGAGTATGAAATAAAAAAGAATTTTGAACTCTTTAACTTCGGCTAGTAACGCTTGTACACTGTTTGACAACAATGAAAAAGGAAATTTTCAAAATCAGAAAAATGCTTCAATCAAATTCAAAAAAATGGAATAATATTTATTTAAGTGCATAGTTTCAAAAATAAATTCAACTTCTCTTGTAAAATCAACATGACACAATTTTGATTTGAAATCATAATAAATTTACAAGAAATAATTTGTCATTTAAGTGTGTTAGTGTTTATTTGCTTTGTTCATTGCTACAGTTCACTGTTGTGCTTAGTTTTGTGACTTGTTGTTTTTTATTCTGGCATGTGTCGGCTATGCAGACGACATAAAACGAATTACCAGCGAAAATTTACTGCTGCTGGCTTCAAATTACCATTATTTCATATTAATTTTAGATGAAAAATTATTAATCTAACCTTAAATCTATTTGATTTAAAATTTTTCACTTTTAAAAGAACTTTCTTATAAACGTTACATTTCATTTTAAATCAACATGACTATAACTTTAATTTCAAATAAGTTTTATGTTAAAGAATCATTTAAATCGTGTTAAATTAAAATGAAATCAGTTTTAGATACGACGGGTATTTATTTAGTGTATAGCTAAAGTAAAGTTTGAAACTGTGGCTGCAGTGGTTAGCGTGTGGACTATCATGCAAGTGGCACGAGTTCAAATCGTGGCTCGGGCAGCCAACTACAACATAATGTTTTCTGATGTCTATGCTAATAACCATCACGTTAGTAAAATAATTAATAAAATAGCTACATTAAAGACATGCTGTTTCAGCTTGATATAACTATAATTCAACATGATTCTTAGCGTTGTTTCAATATCAAATTCACATTGTTCCAACTTGAAATAACTTTGAATTAACATGATTCTTCGTGTTATTCCGGTATGAAATTCACATTGTCTCAACTCGAAATAACTTTGATTTAATATGATTTTTCGTATTGTTTCAGTATCAACTTCATTTTAATTTCACTGTACTGCAATATTAAATTAACATGAAATATAGTTAATTCAAAAGAAAAAATGTTCCTTCAAGATTATTGTAAATCAACATGATTAATATGATACGCCTATGAAGCAAAATCACTACCGAAAAATGTTAAATTGACCTGGTTTTCGACGATTTTACATTGAAAATTTTCGGTGTGTACATTGTTTCAATGAAAATAATCATTGAAGTAAGACGGTTCTTTGAAACAAATCATTGCTGTTATTGCTTAACAAAGAGTTCAGATAGAAAAATATCATATTAAAATCGTCGAAAACAAGGCTAATTTTAAAAACTTTCGTTAGTGACTTTGCTGCATAGGCATTTCATGTTGAATTAAACATGATTTTACAAAAACCTTCAAAGAATATTTTTCCTTTTGAAATAACTATATTTCATGTTGATTTAATGAGATTTAGATTTAGGTGTATCCAATTACAGAATAAGAGGCAGGCCTGTTCTGTATTCCAAAAGAAAGCATGGTCTCATGCGACACGGTGTTGGAATGAAGATCTTTCGCCTTCGGCCCACCCCCTATCGGTTTGGGCCTAGCGTCTTTGGTCTTATGCCATTGGCAGGCAACCTTCGGTAGGCCCCGTTCGGTCGCTATATCATACACCCTTCATCTTTATTGCCCTGACCCCCACCAAAATTAAAAAATATAATTTAAAAAAAAAGTTCACCTACTTCGATGACACCAAGTAAATGAAGATAGAAATTTCAAGCCATGGTTGAAAAAAGAATATAATTAGTAAACAAACAAAAAAAAACACTATCGCCTGGAAGATAGGCGATATTTCTCAAGAATATAGCACCTGGTGTTTAGGCGAAGCACTTACACTGAGCACGGTAACCAACTATTAGCCAAGACACAAACCTGGTCTAAAGACTCCCACAATAACAAAAATCTCCCTAAAATCCCAGCATTTTACCGGATTCCCGAAAATTGGGCAAAACTCTCCCCAAAATCTTAGAAGTTCCCCGGATTCTCAAAAACTAGGAAAAAATGTTCACAAAATCTCAGAATTTTCCCCGATTCCCAAAAACTAGGACGAAAATCTCCCTAAAATCCCAGATCAGAGTTTTTAAGGAATTGTACCTTCGCGCCGGCTGTTGCCTGCATTTTGAACGGTCGTTACCATAAAACGTTCCAAAAATGTTTGGAATTGTCATTGTATTCTTGTTATAAATAATAATTTGTAGCAACAATTCTTGGATAATGTTGAACATTTGCATTCCGCATGGAATACAGAGCATACCTAACGAGTGTGTAATCGAGTATCAGCTGCTTAAATTCCACTCGTTAGCACTACAGCGATCGAAAACAGTATTTTCTTATGTTTACTTTGCAAAAAAGCATGGAAACTTACCGACAAATCTTATTACAGTTGTCAAATCAACTTGCTTTTTGTACTAACTTAATGAAACACAAAATTTTTCTTTAATGTATGACAAATTCTTAGTCGATTCAACCAACAACCGTTTTAAAACAAACTTGCTACACTTTTTAAAAATTTCGATACTTTAGCCATCGAATGCGATAATCAATCCATTCGATACGAAAGCCTACTCGATAGCGAACACGGTAATTCGGCCCCTGATAGTAGAGTTTTATGACAAAAAATTTTGTAGAACATTTTAGCCCGCTGTATCGCCGTTAAATAACATTTTTTGTCCCTTTTTTCACAAAGCGTTAAAGGGTTAAGATGTTTCACAAAATGTTTCTTATGATGTTTTACATAAAACTGCTGAACATATCTTATAACTTAAACGTGAGGCTTACACGATTCCCAAGATGATTAACTATAACAATCAGCAAAATAGGATGAAGTTTCACTCCCTGTAAAATTCATCCCAAATGAAAATTTCCAAAACGCTGATACAGGTATACTTTCTTTAAGTACCATCTAGCAGAATCGGTCGTTAAAATATTGTATTTTTTTTTTGTTGTACAGTGTAAATACCAAAGTTCGAAAACGTTTGCGATAGTCCGAAAAAATCATCGTAATTGTTTGAAAGACGTTTTAACTTCATATTCAAATTCGCGTTTCTTTTAATTTCAATTCAATTTCTTATTGTAGCACAGTGTATGTTAATTACTTCAAAGACTTATGTAAATTTATTTGGCTTATAAATTAATTTATGCAGTCAGTAGCTGCTTAAATATTTGTTTATTTATTATTTATTCACAAGAGAGGAGTAGTGAACAGCGACCAAAAGAGTATTAACAGCAGCAGTGAAAAAAATTAATATAAACAAATATTTAAAACATTTTTTAAATAAATATGTATGTACATATGTATGTGCCAATACTACTTACGCTCATCATCATCTTCATCATGATCGTCATCAACAGCAACAATTCTCAAACGTATAAACAAAAATAAAAGAAACATCCCAGCAAAAACTAGTGCTTCGCGATCAGTAGGTTTGTAAAGGAGAGTTTCGTTGGTGTAGCTTACGAACATGCTTACGTATTGCATGATATTTGTTCGCGATGTCCCACTTTGGAGCATTTCTTATTAAACGTTTATTTCAGCGCATTCAGTATATAATAAAATTATACTAATGTTTTGTCTTTTTAGGTTCGTCACTCATCGTCATTCTTCGTAAAATGTATATTTTTATAATCTCTGCGTTACAGTAGCGCTTCCTTGAGTGCACCACTGTAAGTGAATGTGCAAAAATTTGTTTTTTAAGTTGACGAAAAAGAAAAATATAAGAACCTTAAGCATTCCTTGCTATACATTATTGCTTATATTCAGGCAATACATTTGGCGCTACTGTGAAGCGCATTTGTATAACATGAAAAATTTGTACTGCTTCCAAAATTTCAATTATTTTTTGCTGGGATCTTCTATAGCAACACATAAAATCTGAAGCAATAAAAAAGACATTCACACAGAAAATTAACATAAAAATTGTCCCACTGTGTATGTGGGTTTGTTCGTATGTTCATTAGCGATGATTCATTTAATAGAAAACCATTAATAAAGATTTCTGGTTTTGTGTTTGTAGGTTAAACATTTTAATAATTCTCTGTTAGAATTAGACAGTTGGAGAGACGGACATAAAAGTGAGGATTTGATTCTTGGGGATTTACTTAAAATCGGTATTACCTTTGTGTTTGCTTGAGGCTATGTAAAGAAAGTTACTAAATACGAAGATGGTTCCAAAATTACTTAACATAAAACAGACTGTAATACAAATACAATTTTTTTTATACCTATAACAAACTTCTATGGAATGATTCTGGTAGCAGGGACAAAAAATATATGTACACTCTAAAACACTTTTGTTGAAAATTAGGTCGATAATAGTCGGCAACACTTTACCGATTATTATCGACCTAAAATTACACACGTATTATTTTTGAACAAAATGTTTTTACTAAAAAAAGCGATTGGCTGCGTGCAATTGAACCGCGACCTCCTGACTGATAGTCTGACGTATCTACCATTGAGCCATAACCGTGTTATACTTTATGTTAAATTTTTTCCACTTGGTCTAAATATGTTTAATTTGAAAGGTTTTTTCTTTAATAAAATAACTACAACATCGATGTAATTTTAGACAAGGAGAAATTTTCAACACAAATTTAGACAATATATGATCATAGATTTGAAGTTATGTTTTAGAGTGTGCGTGTATCAGCGTTTTGAAAGTTTACATATGGGTTTATTTTAGGAGGAGTTAAATTTCCACTATATTGCATATTGTTATAGTAGATCGGGCCTAGGAAATCTTGTAATCCCTACATTTTAGGTATAAGATGTGTTTAACAATTTTATGTAGAACGACTACGACAAACATTTTAACCCTCTAACTCTTCCTTGTATGGGCCTTTTTGTACCTTTCTTAAAATATGGCGAAAAAAACTCCCCTTCAACGTCGATATAGCGGGCTGAAATGTTCTACAAAAATATTTGCCGTAAAGTTCTACTATGGGTCTTAAAAAACAATCAAGCTCCAAACTGAGCTTGAATGCCTAAAATCATTTAAAACTTAAAATGTGTTTAAAGGTTAATTTCTTACATATTTAAAGTTAGAGCTAAAATGACCCACAAATTTAGATTTTAATAAAAAAACAATAAAAAGGGTATTACAATGGATTAAGGTATAGGAGACCAAAAAAAATATATAAACGTGCATGGGCGGTTTTTTAGTTTACCCGTAGGACTCATTTTAGGGCAAGTTAAAGTTACCCCTTTTGCACTTTTATATAATAAAATGACCTAAGAAATCTTATAATACTTAAATTTTAGGTATAAGATGTGTTCAGCATCTTTATGTACAACATTACGTTAAACGTATTAACCCTCTACCGTTTCCCCGTATGGGTCTTTTTTGTTCCTTTCTCTAAAAATATAAAAATGTGTGTCTGAAAATTATACCATACGTCTTCAAAAACACTATACCTCTAAACTCCATTTGAAAGCCAGAGAAACTTAAATGTTGTTAAGCGCTAATTTTGAACTTATTCACAATTAGTGCTAAATTAGGCCACAAAAGGGGATTCTAGGTATAAATTATGCTAGGCATTTTTATGTAAACCTCTGCGAGGAATATTTTTGTGAAAGATTTTAACCGTCTAACTCTTCGTTGTATGGGTTATTTTGTTTTATTATTGAGAAAGATGCGAAAACACTACTTAACAGCGATATAGCGGTATAAAATGTTTTACTAAAATATTTGTCATAAAATTCTACTATAGATCTTCACTAGCTTAAACGCCAGAAATAAGTCAAAACTTAAAACATGTTTTAGGGTTAATTTGCACTTATGCACAATTAGTGCTAAAATATCCCACAAAACCGGATTTTATAAAAAAACAAAGTTCTGACAACGGATTCCGGCAGAGGGGAGCAAAGAAAGTTATGCGGGTATTGTTGCTTTGAAAATTTACGCCAGGCCTCAATTATAGAGGGAGACAGTGTTCCACTTTTTCCACATTGTTACAGTGAAGTGGCATAGTAAATCTTGTAATCCTTACGTCTTAGGTATAAGGTGTGGTGAACATTTTTATTTAAAACACCACGAGGAACATTTTTGTGTAACATTTTAACCCTATAACTTTTCGCTGTATGGATCTTTTTTGCCCCATTCTAAAGAAATGGGGAAAAACTGGCTCTAAACAAGGATATAGCGGTCTGAAATGTCCTAAAGTAATATTGGTCATAAAATTCTACACTCAAAGTATTCTGTACGTGAAAACAACTGAAATTCTGATTTAAAAAAAATTAAATAAAAATTCAATTAATTGCTGGTCTACTTATTTTTCATTTATATTTAACAAAAAGTTTATTAAATATCTTCTGTGCGTAAAATCAACTAAAATTCTGATTTAAAAAAATTTAAGTTCAATTAATTACTATACTGCTTATTTCTCATTTAGATTTAACAAACAGATTATTAAATGATAAATGTTAAAAAAAAATAACTGAATTAAACCGTATAAAATTAATGACTCTTTTTTTTCCTTGTTTGCATGAATTCAACTGTCACAAGAGCTAGTCGCCACTTTTTACTATCTTTACTGTTCCGTAAAAACAAATGGTTTTTGCTTTATTTCGAAATGAACATCATGTAAAAAGTTTAGTATTTCGTATCTTTAATTATAATAATTTTTTGTTTTATTTAATTTATATTTTTACTTACTTTTTGTTATTTTAATTTCCACTGGGAATCGAACAAAGCTTCTTCAGGTTTGAGATCCAGCGTACCCATAACTCGGTTTAAGTATACCATGCAAACTCTTTCGCTTTCAAAAAATGTTATTTCTTTTTTGTGTATGTTTGTGTGTGTGTGTGTCACTTTTTTTTTTGCAATTAACATTAAAAACTAAAAAAGAAACACACGCATGGTATTGGTTGGAATTAAACATATAACCTTTTGGTTAATAGTTCAGCACACTATCCACTACACTATCGGCTTTAAATGAATATTCATTTACTTTAAATTGCAATTTCAGCTAAGTTTACAGAATATTTTGAGTGTTTGTGTGTGTGTTATTTTTATGCATGTACTTTTCTGGTACTTATAACATAAGCAACGGACAATATTGAAAGCAACCGAAAATCCGTATTAATGTGTACTTAGTTTTTTTTCATTAAATGTTAGAATCAGTTAAAAATAAGATTGCTTAAAATTTTAAATGTTTATTCATTTAAAAATGACTGCTCGTAATGCTTCTTGAATAAATTACATTCCGTTACTGTAATAACATTGTTAGTGTATTATAAGTTTTCAAATACACCAAAACTCAAACTTCCACTTGAACGCCAGAAAAAGGCTAAACTCAAAATGTGTTTAAGGCTTAATTTGATGCGTCAACATAACACTGTACAATAAAATAAAAAAAATTAAGTTCTAACGACTGATTCTGGTGGAGGGGAACAAAAAATAAGCTTGAATCGGAGTTTTAAAAATTTACGTTTAGCCATTACTTTAATTCGACTATTTATGTATTTATTTGCAGCTTTATTGTTTTATTTTTCTTAATGCACTGCTATTGAAAAACTATATACATATATATATATATATATATATATATATATATATATATATATATATATATATATATATATATATATATATATATATATATATATATATATATATATATATATATATATATATATATATATATATATATATATATATATATATATATATATATATATATATATATATATATATATATATATATATATATATATATATATATATATATATATATATATATATATATATATATATATATATATATATATATATATATATATTGTATTAATTAAATTAACGTAATTTCGAGACTTCTCTCGTATGTGTCTCCCAATTTTTAGGTTGTCTGAAAGAAGTAAAGACTAGGTAACTTATTTCTTATATTTTATTTATTATCAATAGTTTTTAAATTTTGTGAAAAATGCTTTAATTAAAAAATCATTAGAAACTTTCATTTTTGTGACGTTAACTTTTATTATTATGTAGAATGTTCGCTTTGTCTGCACACACCTGTGTGCTTGCTATGCGATCGGTATGATTATTATATAAACTTTTTTTTTTACTAAATTCTAACCAGTTACGTGTTCGTTTGTTGTATTCAAATTGCATTTTAAATTTATTTAAGCCGCTAAACTTGAGAAGAACGTTTATTAAATTGTTTTTTTTTCTTGTTACCTCTGTGGTTTTTGCTTTATGCTTGAAATATTGAATTGATTATGAAAATGTATTGTATTACATAGTGACGCATTTATTATATAAATTCCTTTTTTATGTGCTTAAAAGTCAGTTTCTGTAGAGAGTTGTTGAGGGGAATTAAACGTTTCATAGGAATTTTATTATAGATTTAATTAGTCATCTTATTGGTGCTTAAAATAAAAGTAGGAAAAAAAAGTCGTAAAAAATTATTTTAATCTTAATGAAGATGAAATTTTTATGGAGAAAAAAAATGTAGGGGTTTCCAACGGCAACAGATATTTAATTACTAAATGCTTTTAAAGAGTTTGAGATGTTTTTTTTCAAAAATAATTTTTAAATATTCATTTGTTTAGTGTGAAACGGACAACAGATACAAAAACGAATTTCATGTTTCAAGATATTGTCGGCAAAAGTACAAAATTAAAATATAATTCGGATTACATTAGACTTTTTTTAAACATAAATATATACAATTAAAAGGTAAGACAGCTTTTTTTATCCCTTTTGTATTCATATTGTACAGCCCATTTAGATCAAAAAATGTTAAATATGAAAGGTATTTATTTTGGGATTCGTACAATCTATATTATACCGAAATCAGTTCAATATTTTGGAATCTATAAGCATTTAATATTCCTACTACTTTATTTAAAATTACCACTGTTTCATATTAACTTTAAACGCAAAATGATTAATCTAACCTTAAATTTCTTTAATTTAATATGTTTCACTGTTGAAACAACATTGTTCAGCATCAAATCCATAAAACTCTGTTTTATAGTAAAATCAATTTTTATCACATCAAATTAAACTTGCATCTACTTTAGCGAATCAATGAAAAATAAACCTTACATTGCATTTCAAAACAACATGACACTAATTTAGTTTAATTTGAAATAAATTCTATTTTAAATTAGTGTTGTGTTTTTCTTCTTCCGACGGGGTTTTTTTTAATTTGGAACGATTTTCCGTCATCCCACGTCAAATTTGGTTTCTAACCAGACCGGTTTCGTTAAAATTAAATGTTAAATCATCAATTGAATAATACAACAAGTGGTGATAAGCAAAATACACGTGAGCACTGACGATGGAAGTATAGCGGCTTTCGAAAGAGGCGCGTTACTCTGTTCTGCTGTGTACGTTGAAAAATAAGGTTGATGTTAATTTTTCCCTTGTTCCTTGGAATATTAATCTCGCCCAATTCTTTCTGAATTAAAACGTTACGAACCTTAGCCTAACAATCATTTTTGGAATAATATTGAATTAAAATGAAATTTACGTCGATTTTATTCACAATTAAGTGAAGGAACTCAATTGATAAAAACACAATTTTTATAAAACAAAAACATTTAATTTGCAGTTGTGTATCTGTGTGTGTATGTATGTATGTATGTTGTATGAAAATCCCAATTTTTTCAATTAAGTTCCCTCACTTAATTTCGAATAAAATCGACATTTATCCATCGATTTTAATTATGGCTTATTTTATTCCTAATATACCAAGCTTTCTGATAAATAACAAAAATATAAAATTTGTGCTTTCTTAATTGTTTTACGAGCTTTTCAAAACGAAAATAATGTAATTTAGCATGAAAGCAAATTTTTTTTCGCCGCTAATTTCTTGTAAAGCTAATTTTATTTCTCATCTTTTAGTTTAATCTTGAAATAACTTTGAGTCAACATGATTCTTCCTTTTATTTCAGTATCAATTTCATTTTGCTCTAACTATCCTGGAATATTAATTAATTAAATCATCATGAAATATAGTTATTTCAAAAGGAAAAATGTTCTTTAAAGGTTATTGTAAAATCTTGTTGAATTAACAACAAATACTTATGAAGCAAAATTGCTAACGGAAATTTTAAAATTAACCTTTTTTTCGATGATTTTATCATTAAATTTTCCCTGTGTGTTATAGTAAAAAGAATTTTCTCTGTTTTACTTAAAATTAAATCATTTCAATTTATTTTATCATGAATCTATTACACATGCGATTACTGGACTAGAATTATTATGTTCGTGATCATGAGCTGAAAAACTATCCCGCTCACATTTCTAGTTTTAATACACCTGCAAAATAGCATCCACCACAGAAGTCACCTCTTCTTTGTTTCGAAAAATATTTAACCGCTTAACCTCTTTTCGTTTGTAAAAGAATGGTCAACTTTGAGTATATCCCTAACTTCGCATTAGGCCTGGTCTCTTGTTAATTACTGCTATTAATTTAAAATACTCCTCCACTTATAACCACATGCTGTTTGCATGAAGTGTTTAATTTAAAACGAATTTCAATAAATTATTACTTAGTTTAAACCGCAAACAAAGTTAGGGATTTTAATAAGTTTAATGTCGATGTCTATTTGCGTGTTCTTGAATACAAGAGAGAAATGGCAAATAGCTAATGTATGAAATAAATTAAAAAAAAGAAAATTTACAAACTGAAGCCAACAATTGCGTACACGTATCATTCAATGTCTATCAGTAACAATCGACCGACCGACCGCACTTGCATTTTAAGCCGCATCATCAAATTTCAAATGCCACAAAAACCGCAAAATATCATTTTGCACGGACACAAAAACATGTACTATATACAACTACAATACAATCACATAAGCCCACTCCCGCGCACACACACACATACAGATACATACATACATACATACATACATATAAAGGCCAATCATTTATGCCCTGTAGTCCCAGTTGTTTGCCGACGACATTGTCATCGATGTTATCTGCAAGACCATCAAAGATTTGTCACCTATAAAACACATTTCGAAATAAGTTTGGCGACAAGGTGGTTTAAGTTGTCGTCTATAAAGAACTTTTCCTAGCAGGACTATAAAAATGTGTGCTATAAAGCCTTATTGACGACAACAAGACTAACAAGTGCATCGACGTTGTCGCATGCCCATATTTATTGACGACAAAATGAGTAGCAATTTCATCCAAGAAATCGCAATATAAAATTAATTAAAACTCAATTAAAAACCGGTCTACTTATTTTTCATTTCACAAAAGTTTATTCAACTTTAAATGTTAAAAATTTAAGAGACTTAAACCATAAAAAATTAATGATTCCTTATTTGTTTGGATCAATTTATCTGTCAAAAGAACTAATAGCAGCTTCTGTAAAAATAAAAGAGGTTTCCTTGTTTCTGCTATTTTTACTGTTAAATAATCAACCCCAAGTTCCGTAAAAATTTATTTTTTTTTATTTATTTTTGCTTTATTGTTGCTTTATTTTTAAATGTTATTATTTCGCTTATTATTTCGTATCTTTAATTATTATTTTATTAAATTTATACTTTCACTCACTGTTTGTTATGTTAACTTTTACTAGGAATCGAACAAAAAGCTCGTTCATGTCTGAAATCCAACGTATCTACTACTCAGTCAAAGCATAGTATGTAGATTAGTTGCACAAACATACTCAATTTCAAGCATTTAACATCACAAATTAAAAAAAGCACATGCATAATCTTGGCTGAAATTGAACATGTGACCTCTCGTTTAATAGTCTAACGTAGTAACCACTACACCACAGATTTTAAATGGGTATTTATATATTTTCAATTGCAATTTTACTAATTTTACGTCCAGAATATTTTGAGTATTTATGTGTGTGTTTATTTCTATGCATGTACCCTGCAGACAAAGTAACTAGTATGTAGTTAGAACTATACTAGTTTCTTTTTATTTCAGACTAGTTGCCTATCTGTCCTTTTTTCATATATCGAACTATCGATTTTAACATTAGGTTGTCATAGGAGCCCAACTAGTTCATTTGTATACAGTTATATCCCAGTTCGAATCCTAGTTGTTGTAAACTAGTGCTCTTACTAGTTTGCTTATTTAGATTTCGTAACTCTTAAAAAAACTTTGGCTCAACAGGGGTACGAACACACACTCCTCATATTTCAAGGCAAGTACCCTACCCACTGAGCCACTTTCTACTTAAAGAGCTATAAATATCTTTTATATACAAGTCGTATACTTGATGCAACTAGGCATATGATCTTTTTTGACCAGTAACATTACAACTAGTAATATGACTGTCCCAAAGCGTATCTAGCTGTAAATTTAGCTGCTGGGTACTTCACCATAAACAACGCACAATATTAAAAGCAACCGAAAATCCTCATCAATGTGTACTTAGTTATTTTTATTGAATGTTAGAATCAGTTAAGATTGTTTAGAATTTTAAAAAAGATTGCACGGAATACTTCTTGACCAAAATAGTTACATTACGTTACTGTCATAATATTGTGAGTGAAGGTAGCGTATAAATTCGATTATTACATTTTTAAATCTTATTATTACTCATTGACGACAACTTTAGTAGAATGTTACGAACGTTATGATCAACGACTTTTGTGCCCTTTGTTGGCTTGGACTGTCGTCAATTTGTCTTTGGTGATCGATACTTGTTTCAAAAATGCATCGATAATGTATCGAAGACTTGGACTACAGGGTAATTATAGTGTGTATTGAGTAAAGACGTCAGAATAGGATAAAAACCAAAGAAACATTATGAAATAAAGCAAATAAGTTTGTGGAAAGCTGAAAAGGGTTTGCTTGTAAGTAGCACACATTCATATAAGAATTGTAGGCTGGAATAAGCTTAAAAGTCATAGCTGTAAAGAAAGTAGGAAAAGTTGTTTGCTTAGGAATTTGGGTGTCAGGACTATTTTAAAATTTTTGATTAGTCTTGGTTTACGTGGCTGCAAATAGAATTAATAAGATTCCGTTTTGATAAATCATTTCTGAATATGTGGCTTAGGCACGATTCTCTACAAGGCTCCTTTATAACTTTTGTCCTTTAAATACCTTCTTAGTTTGCCTACGTTTTCGTTGTGCTCCTGGTGACAAACGTGGCAGTCAGGTGACCGCAATAATAATTTTAACATAAATTGCTTGCTGTTGTTGTTTTTATAGTTGTTGCTGTTCTTCAACAAAAGCTGAAAATTATTATTAAAGAGTTATAAAACAACGCCCATTTCCAGCTAAATGAAAAACTTTAAAGGATAGTACGTAGTATATAAAAACCTTTTTAAATGAATGTTCGCATGGTGCAAAAAAGCATGACATTTAAGTTTACAACAAAACCACAAAATTATTCTTAAGAAATGCACCAGACCAACACACTCATACTTTCTTAAGTTGTTCCGGTGCAAAAAAAAGAAACAAGAAGAAGGGAGAGTTAAAAATATAAATTTATATGCACTTTAACTTCAAAATATAAAAAGACAATTATTTAAAAATCCATAGTTACATAAACTTAAAAATACTTGAAATTTTTAAGCACCTAAAAGTATGCAATCAAATTTACAAAAGCTATAAAACGAAAGAGCAAGAGCCAGGACGTTAGTGAGAGACGGGAAGAGATAGAAAAAGGGGACTAAAGCCAGGAATGGAAATTATGGTAAAATTATACTTTATCAGCCATGTCGCCGATTCCGTAGTTGGTCATTCCGAAAAAGTAATTTTCGATGCCTTAGATTCCGTTTATTTTGTATTTTGATTTTACTATGATAAAATGTTTATACCTTGAGGCGCTTGTTTTCTATTGTTTTTAGAAGGAAAACTCACATTAGGCTTTTTATTAACATGAAAAGCTTAAGGCCAAATATGTATTTGGCGCTCCTAAAATTATGCACGTTTTTTAGTATTTACTACAAATGAAGTTAGTAGAAAAGTCTGTTTCAATTCCACTTTGAAATTTAAAAGTGGATGAACTACGAAGAAAATTCTCGTTTTTCGTTTCCGATTGGAATGACATTCTGTGACATGGCTGTATATGGAACATTTCATAATATTACCGCAACTTACTGTACAGCACAAAAAAAAATTAGAAAATTTCTAACGACTGATTCTAATAAAGGAGACCACAAAGAATATGCATGCATCGGCATTTTGAAAGTTTACGTCTGTTATTCATTTTAGGTGGAATTAAAGTGTCTCCCCTCACCCCAAAATGCTTTTGTTCATTCTTATAGTAAATCGGGATAGGATATCTTGTAGTCCTTCCGTTTTAGGTACACGAAGTGCTCATCACTTTTATGTAAAACACTATTAGGAAAAAATTTGTGAAATATTTGAATCCACTAACTAGCTCTTCGCTGTATGGGTGTTTCTTGTTAATTACTTTTAAAACTTGGCAAAAATCCCCTTAAACAGCGATATAGCGGACTAAAATGTTTTACAAAAATATTTGTCATAAGATTCTCCTATAAGTATTTTAAGACACCAAGGCTTAAAATTTAACTTAATTATTAAACATTAAAATTTAAATTAATTAATTAAGTTATGAGTTTTAAATTAATTATTACCAGCACTGTACAACGAAATCAAATTGTTTTCAAAATAACAAAGTTCTGCCTAATTTTTACGGACGGAACAAAAAAAAACACATACGTGTATCGGTGATTTGAAAGTTTACGTCTGGCCTTTATTTTAGTTCGACCATGTTCCATGTGTTTGTATATTTCTATAGTGAATCGGCATAAGAAATATTGCAATCTTTATATTTTAGGTACATATATGTAAAACGCTACAAGAAATATTTCGTGGAAGATTTTAGCCCTGTAACTTTTTGTTGTAGGGCTCTTTTTGCCCCTCCTATTTTCGAAAAGAATTATGGGGCCAAATTGCTAGCAAACTCTTTCAAGCAAAAATTATTAAAATCGGTTCACAAATGACAGAGTTATGGATTTGGGTTGGCGGAAGAATTTCCCCCTCCGAATACGAAAAAAATATGGAACCAACTTTTCGAAACCCCTTTCAAACAAAAGAATAATTTTGAAAATCCGTTCACAAATGCCAAAGTTATGCATGGGGGGACCAAATTTCCACCTCCGATTTTCGACAAAAAAAAATTGGCACCAATTTTTGTCAAACCCTTTCAAAAAAACAAGAATTTTGAAAATCGGTTCACAAATGGCAGAGTTATGCAAATTTCCCCCCTCCGATTTTCGAAAAAAAAATTATGGTACCAAACTGCAGGCAACCCCTTTCCAGCAAAAAAAGAATTTTGAAAATCGGTTCACAAATGATAGAGTTATGCGTCTACAAAACAGAGTTCCCAGTAGAGGTTTTTTAAAGTACGATTTGCGGATGGAAAAAATACCTGGGAAGTACTGGTGGGTCAAATGGTCCCTTTTTTTCAACATAGAATGCGTATGTATCTGTTCGATTTTGCCTGCGTTCCTATTTCAGTGACAAAATTACGTACATGTAGGGATTATTCCCTACGTTTTGGCATCACTGGTACAAACATAAAAAAATTTCCTTTTTTGAAGTCGGTTAAAAACAGCTTTGATCGTGGTATTGATACAAATGCCCATCAATGCAAAAACAAAAATAATAAGAGCTTTTGTGAGTATTCCATTAATTCAAATAGAGGAGACTTCGGCTAGCCAAAATTAACGTTGAATTAAAATGACGGTAAGAATTTACAGAAAAACTCTTGCATTCTATTTTGTAGCAAAAATTTGTTAAATTGCTGATGTTTCCTAATAAAAAGCATCCAGCTTCATAAGTGGTAAAAGTGAACAAGAACCGTCCTGCTAATCTGATTGAATATTCAAACATTCCACTCTTAATAATAATTTGAATTTACATTAATTCAAATAATGAACTAAAACCCCGAAATAATAAATTTCACACTTTTCAGTTCAAAAATAAATTAAAACAGTTAGTGCTGACATGATCTAAAAAAAAATAATTGGTACAAAATCAAAAAAACCAATTTTCCATCGCTGGTGTAAAATGCCAGAGAATTATTGTATATTAACTTAAAAAGGAAATCATTTGAAATTTATTGCAATACTAAAATCCTGTAATGGAAAAAAACGAAAACTTTACAAAACTACAATAAAAGATTTATTTAACTGTTAAATACGAAATCAAGTTTATAAAACTAAATGAATTGAAAGTCAAGCGAATTTAGAGGTTATAAAAACTTCAACGAAAAAAAAATTTCAAGGAATGGAGTTTAATAAAAAAAGAGTTAAAGTGTTTTTGGCTTAAGGTTATAGATAATAAAATGTTGCTTAAATGCAAGCAAACGCGATGAACTGAGGAGAAAGTTATAGCATCTTAATGTAATTTTATATGATAAAATAGTGTAAAAATCATGGCTTCCCTCATGGAAAGCAATGGAGAGGTAATCGATTTGATGGACCATAAAGATGCCGGCTATTGCACAATTTTTCGCTCACCATTTTTTCGGTGCATTTCTAGTGCATTCCGAATGCAGTAAGAATAAAAAAAAGTTTTTGTAAGAACACAAGATTGGTTTAAATGAGAGATTTAAGCTCAAAACTCATAAAAGAGCGGACATAGGGATTTTTTTCATTAATCCAATGATCCAGAAACCCCACAAAAAGTCCACTGCCATTATTATTATATTTCAATATCTTAATATTGAGTTCGGCAAACTAATTAATTTTCCACATTTTTCTATTTATCTAATGATGATTTATTGATTGTAATTTTTAATTAAATATAATTTATATCAACTTGTTAATATTGCTTTACCATACTAACTACAAAAATGTTAAATAGTTTGCAACAAAGTTTTAGCAAGACTTAATTTAGTAATTATGTTCTCATAAATATTTATTACTTTGAAAATACAATTCAAAAAAGATTTTAAATAACATTTGTTATATTTCCTATTAAATCAATATGACAATATTTAACTTAAATGGCAAAAATATATTTTAAACAATATGACAAATACTTAAATACAAAGAATTTGTGTAATTATACTTAAAATAAAAATAAGCAAGAGTATTAAGTATTTTGCAATAAATTAATACAAAGTACGAGTATTTGGTTTTATTGCTTTAGACTTGAAATAAACGGACATTGTTGCCGGAAACTTACAAGAATGTTATAAATAATTAAAAATTTTAATGAACTGTAAATGTTAATTAATGCTTCTATTTATTTTTAGACAAACATTGTATGAGCAATAGGGAGGAAAATATTTAAGATTCTATTAATTTGTATTTAATTGATATTAATCATATGCCTAGTGGCCCATAGAAAATATTTAAATTAGGAAAATTGTGTGCATTAGAAAAAATAAGGAAGTTTAGATAACACTGTAAAACAGAAAAATATAAAATGGTTCTAAAGACTGATTATGGTGAAGAGCACACACAAATATATACCCAGCAAAAACTTTACTTACTGGCAGGCAAAAAAGTATATGAGGATATAAATCGTAAATACTTACAATTTGACTCGATAACTACTTATTTATGTTTGAGATAAATAAGGGGTACCCCTTACATATGTATTTACATTTTCACAGCAATTAACTAGTTATTATTTGGCTTACTTGAAGCTAAAAAATAAGTAGTCAAATAAACAAATTGAAATTTAAAAAAAATTTACACACATTATGTTTTATTTATATTTTGTCAATTTTATTTTACTTTTTTTTACCACCTGGGATACGAACCTGTGCTCATTCAGATATGAAGACAAGAACTTTACCCACTCAGGTATTGTTGACTTATAAGTTTAAGCGACAAAAATTTGTTTTCATATACAAACACATGTTGACTCAAAAAGTGGTTGTCTACTTATTTTATTAATACATATCAACAAATTGTAACTGCTTTCAGATAATAATAGAAATACTAATCAAAATACTCTAATTTGAAGCATAGTAGTAAGGTAAATAAATACTACTCATTACTTTGTAACCCATTAATAAAGTACTAAAATTACAAAAGTTTTTGCTGGGTATATACGTATATCGGCTATTTGTAAGTTTACATCTGGAAATAATTTTAGGCCGAGTCAAAGAAATCTTGTAATAAGTTACGTTTAAGGTATAATGTGTGCTAAGCACTTTTATATAAAATACCACGAGAAATATTTTTGTGTAACATTTTAACTATCTAACTCCTGGTTACGTAGGTTTTTTGTCGCTTTCTTAAGAAAGGGCTAACAACAGCCCTTTAGCAGCAATATAGCGGGCCAAAAAAATACTCTACAAAAATATGTTCCATAAAATTTTTTATGCTTCTTTAAAGACACCCATACTGCAGACTTGACTTCAACGTCAGAAAACACTATAGGTTTTTAAACACTTCCAAGCTACAGAAATCATTTAAAATTTTAAAAAGGACTAATTTCATACTTATTCACTATTTGTACTCGGCATAGGAAATCTTGCACGTCTTACGTTTCAGGTATAAAATGTGTGCAGCCTTTTTATGTAAAACCCCACAAGAAACATTTTTGTGCAACATTTTAAACCTCTAAATCTTCGTTGTATGCGTCTTTTCGTCCCTTTCAAAAAACTCTCCTCGAAAAAACTCAGCAGCGATATAGCGGACTGAAATGTTTTATAAAAATATTTGCAATAAAATTCTACTATAGCTTTTTACAGATACCAAAGTGCCATGCTTAACCTTAACTCCAGAAGTCCAGAATTCAGAACTTAAAATGTGCTAATGGGCTAATTTCGTACTTAATCAAATTAGTGCTCGGCATTGGGAATCGTGCAAGCATTACATTTAAGGTATAAGATGTGTTCAGTATTTTTATGTAAAACATCACGGGGAATTTTTTGTAGAATATATGTAGCAGTTAAAGCGAATTTTTTGCTTTTTTTTTAAAGAAAAGTACAAAAAGACCCATACAACGCAAAATGGTTACAATGGGAAAAAAAGGTACTACATCTGTATCTTTAAAACTTGCGATCCGATTACAAAGCGATGTATGTAAACATCATTAAAAGGACCTAAACTTTAAAAATTCTGAAATTTGATTCACTCTGCTGAAACAGATGTAGAGCTACAGTACAGGGTGTCAAAGTTGAACACGGTCATGAAAAATATTGTCGGCCTCATAACTCTTACAAATATTATCCCATTTTAATGAATTTAAACTTGGTGTAAAGTCTTTAAATAGATAAAGAAGATACAGTTCACTTTTTTAAGATATTTTAATTATTTTCAAAGATATTTGAGTTTAAATTTTAAAAATTTTAGCCTTTGACTCCGACTTTGGTTTTTATTTTGTTAATATCTTTGGTAATAGCTTAGCTAAAATTTTCCAAAAAATATTTTATTATTTTGAGCATAATCTTTGATAACATGCGGAGACAATTTTTTAGTTATCTCAATATATTTAGTCGTGAAATAGAATCAAAATCAAAACTTGGAAATGAGGGCGAAAACAGGATAAATTTACAAAAATAGAGCTTAATTGTTCGAGGTTTTTCTCAAAAAATTTTCAATGTTAAAATTTTTTATTTTCATTATTTCACAAGAACAGACTTCAAAAATGACTACTGCTGAAATTTTAAATCGATTAAAGCATGCACGCTACATCCAGCATGTGACGAAAACGGTGAATTTTTCTACGAAATTCTAAATTAATCGTTCACACAGAAAAAAGGGCGGTGTAAAATCAACATGACGCAACTGTGATTTAATATTATATTAAATTTGCAAGAAATAATTTGTCATTTAAGTGTGTTAATTTTTATTTGCTTCGTTCATTGCTACAGTTCACTATTGTGCTCAGTTATGTGACTTGTTGTTGTTTATTCTTACATGTGTGGGCTATGTAGACGACAAAAAACGAATCATCAGCGAAAATTTACTGCTGCTGGCTTAAAATTAATATGTTTTCATATTAATTTTAAATGAAAAATTATTAATCAAACCTTGAAACTCTCTTTAAATGTTTTTCACTGTTAAAAACACTTTGTTACATTACGTTACATCTCTTTTTAAATCAATATGACAATAACTTTAATTTCAAATAAGTTTTATGTTAAATAATCATTTAAATCATGTTGAATTAAAATTTAATTAATTTTACTTACGATAGGTATTTATTTAGTGTATAGATAAAGTAAAGTTTGTTAGCTGTTGTGGCTGCAGTGGTTAGCGCGTGGACTATCATGCAATTGGCACGAGCTCAAATCGGGCAGCCAACTACAACATAAAGTTTTCTGCTGTCTATGCTAATAACCATCGCGGAGTTAAAATAATTAATAAACTAGCTACATTAAAGTCATGTTGTTTCAGTTTGATATAACTATAATTCAACATGATTCTTAATGTTGTTTCAATATCAAATTCACGTTGTTTCAATTTGAAATAGCTTTGATTCAACATGATTCTTCATGTTGTTTCAATATCCAAATTCACGTTGTTCCAACTCGAAATAACCTTGATTAAATATGATTTTTCATATTATTTCAGTACCAACTTCATTTTGATTTTACTGTACTGCAATATTAAATCAACATGAAATATAGTTAATTCAAAAGTATAAATAAATCCTTCAAGATTATTGTAAATCATGTTGAATTAACATAAAACGCTTATGAAGAAAAATCACTACCGAAAAATCTTAAATTAATCTGGTTTTCGAAGATTTTACATAGAAATTTTATAAACTTTACACCAAGTTAAATTTATTAAAATCGGGTAATAGTCATTCTCAAAGGTTAGGTCCTCCTTATGATTTTTATATACATCGTTTTTTAATCGGATTGCAAGTCTTAAAGATACGGGCTTATTACCCTTTTTTTCAATTGGAACCGCTGTGCAACGACGAGCTAGAAAGCCAAAATGTCCCACAAAAATTTTTTCCTGGTGATTTAAATAAAAGTACTGAATATGTCTTATAGCTTAAATGTAAGGCTTATAAGATTTCTTATGCCTATGCATCATCACTAATAACTATGTGCAAAATGGGGGAAAATTAAGCTCCATCTAAAATGAATCCCAGATGTAAACTTTCAAAACGCTGATACCAGTGTATATGTTTTTGGTGCCTTCTACCAGAATCAGTCGTTAGAACCTTGTAATTAAAAAACTGGTTTTATTATTAAGTGTAATTTGAGCAGGAATGTAATAGAAAATTTTGTTTTTGCTATAAAATATATAAAATAAAAATTTTGCACTTCGTTCTATAAATGGCGAAATTTTAAGGGAACAAAGACAAAATTCCCAACGAATTGATAACCTTTCTAATTTTTTTAAATCGCTAAGAACAAAGTATATTTTTCCCCTTTTTTATGCAACACATTTATCTAAGAACTTATCTAATATATTTTATTTTTGTTAATTGCAACTACTTGACCTGTAAGTATTATTCATTTACTCATCTATGTATATTTTACTAGCTATTTTCTCTATATATTTATTATCTCTATTTCATAGTACACCTCAAACCCATTTAAATAATTGAAATTTTATCACCTTTTTTGCCACCAACATTTATCTACACTTGCATAAAATCTAATCTTAATTATAGCCAGCATGTTTTGCTTTTTCCATCACCATCATCATCATCATCTTTAAAATACTAGAGCGAAAGAAAAAATATAGTAATAATAAAGAAGAAAATCCCTTATCTATACTTTCAACAGAGATTATTAAAGAAAAAGTATTCAGAAAAAAAGTTGCACTTTTGTCCCCTATAAAACCAACTGGTAACTGTAAGCAGAGTGGGGAAAACATATTCTGCCATCAATAAATTAAAACGTGACGTTTTGCGCATACAATACTAGTATACTATGAGTACAATTTCATTTGTTTAATAATACATTCCACGAAATATGGACAAAAAAATATATAATTTAAAAAAAAGTGTTTAAAAAAGCAATGCATTCGGCCAACCTAGCAACTGCAATTGTATAATTAAAATTATTTAACATGAATGAAATTAAAGCAAATAGATAAACCTATAATTTCTGCAATACATTTGATATGCAAAGCAAAAAAATAAAAAATTAAATAAAAAATTTATAAAAATAAACTCTTGCTGATAAGCACCAAAGTTATTTGAGTATTAATAGCCGTATGATTAATATTATTTAAATAATAATTTAACAAGATTACTTACCCTAGGAGGAGGCAGCAAACTGTCATATATGTAAATTGGCGCGTGTCTTGTCCCTTAGAGACCGGGTTCAAGTTCTTACATTTAGCAACGTTATAACCTAGTCGAGAGCAAATTGCTGCTGTATACATACATATTTAGCTAATCTGTAAGAGATCTTATATTTAAGCTTCAATTACACTGTACCACAAAATCCAGGCTCCAACGATTGATTCTGGCAGAAGGGATGAAAAGAAAATATCACACAAAAACGGATTTTATGAAAAAGTAAGAAGGTTCTGACAATGGATTTCAGTAGAGGGCGCCAAAAATATACACGTAAATTTAATAAATCTGTATCTTTGAAACATTCGATCCGATGACAAAACGAACGATATTGAAATTCGGATCATCCTGCTAAAATACGCGGTTGTCAAAGTTGAATACCTGGGGCCTCATAACTTGTAGGCCTCATAACTTTTACAAATATTATCCGATTTTAGTGAAACTTGTTGTAAAGTTTATGAATATATAAAAATAACACACTTTAAATCATTAGGTTATCTTTAATATTTTCAAAGATATTTGGCTTTGAATTATAAAATTTCGGTTTATGGCACGACTTTGTTCCCTATTTATATTTACGAAACCGGCAACAACATAGCCAAAAAATTTTGAGCGGGTTACAATGTAATGAGTGTTACTTATATATCATATTACTATACTTTTAATTAGCACTACTATTCAGTTTTTAATAAAACTAGTACGTTTTTTTCTTTGTCATATCTCAAATTAGTTATAATTTGTTGTTATGTATTAATAATATAAGTAGACAACCACTTTTTAAGTCAACATGTGTTTGCATATGAAAACAAATTTTTGTCGCTTAAACTTATAAGTCAACAATAGCTGATTTGCTAAAGTACTTGTCTTCAAATGTGAACGAGCACAGGTTCGAGCATAGGCTGAGTCAAAAGAAAAACTTTAAATAAAATGTAATATGAATTAATTTTCTTTTAATTTTAATTTGATTATTTGACTACTTATTTTTTAGCATCAAGTAAGCCAAAGAATGACTAGTTAGTTGCTGTGACAATGTCAAGATATTTGTAAGGGGTACCTCTTATTTTTTGGACTTCTCAAACAAAAATAAGTAGTTATCGAGCCAAATTTTAAGTAGTTGCAATTTAAATCCTCATATACTTTTTTGCCTACCAGTAAGCAAAGTTTTTGCTATGAATTAAAAGTCGGATTAATATTTGAAAAACTCTATGAGCGTTTTTTTTCTTAGGCGATCAACTTAGAATTTCTCAGAAATATTCTCTATTTTCGTCATCCAGCATTTGACATGCTTTAATGGAATTTAAATTTCAAATGCAGTCATTTTTGAAATCTATTCTTTTGAAATATTAAAAAGAAAAACATTCAGTTTTGAAAATTTTTTGTGAAAAATTTCGCACAATTAAGCTTTCTCTCTCTCTCTCTCTCTGTCTGTCTCTCTTTTGGCAAAATCTAGCCATTTTTTCTCATTGCAAAGTCTTTATTTTAATTATTTCTCATGACTACATGAATTGAGATAACTAAAAAGTTTTTCCGCATATTTTCAAGGATTGTATTAGAAATATTTTAATTTCTCTTTTTTAATTTTGGCTATGCTATTATCGGAGATATTTACGAAATAGCAAACAAAGTAGAGCCCAAAATTCAAAGTTTTAAAATTCAAGGTTAAATATCTTTGAAAATAAAGAAGATAAACTAATGAAATAGAGTGTGTTATCTTTATTTATTCATAAACTTAACAACAACTTTAAATTCATTAAAATCAGGGAAAATTTGTAAAAGTCAACTTTGACATCCTGTAGCTAGCTCACTGTGGGTTTCAACAGGCTCGTCCAAATTTCAACACTCTTAAACATTATATCCTTCCCTATAATTTTTATATACATCGTTTTGTAATCGGATCGCAAGTTTCAAAGATATACGTTTTTTATCCTTTTTCTATTTTTTTCGTCTTGCATTTATATTTGAGGGAGTTCAAGCTCCCCACTTTTGCAGATTGGTATAATGAGTCGGCATAGGAAAACTTGTTGACTTTACATTTTCAATATAAAAAGATTTTCTCTGTTAAATACTACACAGAGAACAATTTCATATTGAAATCGCCGAAAACAAGTTTAATTTAACATTTTTCGGTAGTGATTTTTCTCCATAGGTATTTCATGTTAATTCAACATGATTTTACAATAACATTCGAAGAAAATTTTTCATTTTGATATAACTACATTTCATGATTATTTAATATTCCAGTATAGTTAAATCAAAATGAGGTTGCTACTGAAATAATACGAATCATCACGTTCAATCAAAGTTATTTCAAGTTAAAACAACGTTATCAACTGTTTTATTTACGTGAATTTGTTTTGTAATTGGCTGGTCCAACCTAGATTTGAACTCGAGCCACTTGATTATTAGTCAACTTGCTAGCGACTGCAGTCACAACAACCTCCAATATACTTTAGATATAAACTAATATAAATACCATCATAAGTAACTTTAAGTACATTTTAATTCTACATGATTTCAAATAAAACTTATTTGAAATTAAAGCTATTGTCATTTTGTTGTAAAATTAAATCTAAGGTTGATTTTTCATTGATTCATTAAAGCAGATTCAAGTTTAATTTGACGTGTTAAGAAATAATTCTCAATGAAATAAAATGTAAAAATAGGCTAAAAATATTCCAAAAAATGTCTATTAAAAAAACCAATTTCTTTCTTTATGAGAAATGTTACAAAACATTCGCCATAGCCGAAAATAACACAATGACCTGTTTTATTTATTGCAACCCATTTAAAAGAAAACACTGCACAACAAGATCTTTGGAAATAAAAAGCTTTTTAATTATTTAATTAAGAATTCTTTCCATTATACATAAAAAGTATACTCACTCACGCATTTTTAATTAACATGGAAAGAATTTACACTTAAGAAATAAAACTTTTTGATTTTAGCACTAATTTGACGAGGCGGCATTTAAATTAGTAAAATGTTAATTAGAACATTTTGTATAAAGTATTTTTATTTAATTACCACAATAAAAGCACAACTAAGAAAAATTCTTGAATAAGTAAATTCCAGCTGGAACTAAATTATAGGGCATACAAAATCAGTGACTTGAAATCAAGAAATGACCTTCAAATTGTGTGTATTAAGTAACAGAACAAAAAAAAATTCAAATTGTTGAAACATTTATTTTAAGAACAAATTAATTTTTGTTTAAAAGAATACATATTTAAAAGTAAGCGGCAAATTTTTAAAAATAAGAAAATTTGTATGAAAACGAATTTTTTTAGCCAGAAGTAACACTTTTAAGCAATTAATGCCACCAGTTAATTACTGCTTTTGCCTTGCCGACTTTTATACAAATCGCATATTTACGAAAATAAACAACAAAATATCTAATAGCCCACCAATAACTATTAAAATAACAAAAAATCCTATAAATTTATAAATTTTGGTATAATTTTTCGTTCCCTAGAGCTTGAAGTTGTTGCTTTAGCCGCTGAACTCGAAGCTGCAGTCCAATTTTTTTATCAGCTCTAGTTTTCGAGATATACCGTTATGCCGTTAAGGCATTTGCCACGATATATGTAGAGAAAAGATTGCCCAATTCACTAAAAAAGAAAAATCAAAATTGGACAAGAAAATTATTTTTAAGCCCGAACTAACACTGTTTCGTTATCTGCACATTAGTTTCACAGATATCGTAAAAGTTCAAGCCTAAAAATAAAAAAATTTTATAAAAAATTAAAAAATTTTTGTTGTTAAAAATTCATAAAAAAATAAAAGTTCAACAACGATTGCATTTTTTTGTCGAATATTATATAGCTTAATATATTTAAAATCGAATGATCCGCTTTTCGTTGAAATTGGTGTACAAGTTTTGATTTTATTTACAATTTAGTGAAAGAACTTTTTAAAATGTTTATGAAATTTTTAATTTTTATACTCATACTTTTACGATATCTCTGAAACTTATAAACAGATTTAGAAACAATAAAAGCTCGGCTTATGAATAATTTTGTTGCCGAATTTGGGTTTTCTTTTTTTTCCTGAATAGAACGAACCCTTCTACAGTTATGCTAATATATGCCATGCAAGTGCCATCAATTTTTACATAACGGTATATCTCGGAAACTAGGCTGATGGAAAAATAATTGAGTGCAGATTCGTGTTCAACGGTTCAAATAACCAAAAAAAAAACAGCTTTCAGTTCTGCGGAACGAAAAAGTTTATAAATTTGTTGAATCAATTTCAAATTTTAATTGCTATGACCTTTTTCTATATTGCTGTTTATTTTGTTAAATATGCCATTTAGATAAAAGCTGGTAAGGCGAAAGCTTGTGGAAACTTCACCGACAACAAGTTTTTAGAAGAACATTTTTTTGGTAAATACTTAGGGAATTCACAACAGCGTTCTAAAATATAACGACGTTTTAATTTTAATCTTTTATTATGGGTTGGCAAGTTTGTTGTTTTTGTTTTGTGTGTAAATGAAATTTACTACAAGATGACAAGTTTTAAAGTTCAAGAAGCATGTTTTTTTCAATGCGGCAATATTTTAAGTGTGCTGGTATTTCTTTTGCTTGTTGATAGGTACAAAGGACTATTGTGCTTGTGTTGTTGTTTTGTTTGTTGTTTATTTTGAGTTCGTATTGTATCCATGTAAATAGTGAGAAATATTCGGCAAACTTCGTCGTTACTTTTATTACTTTAATGTGCTCTGCTTTGTATCGTTGCTCACAATGCAATTTTAAGGTGTAACGATATTGCTATTTCCAAATTTTAAGATACACATTGTAAATTCCCTAACTATATTTATTAAGTTATGAGACATCAAATACAGAAAAAGAGCATTTGTTCTAACTTTGGTGGGCGCGTGACACGCCTTAATTTTGACTGATTGACCTGAATTCTTTTTAAGATAGTGTTTTATAAATACCCATCGATTTGGGGTATGAGACTTGGAGAAATAAACATTTTAGTTTTCTACGACCACTCTAATGTACTTACATTAATAGAGGTGGGTATCAATCGCTGGCGGTATCGTGCAGTGGGCAGTGTTATGCCTTCTTCACTTGAACAATCCGTTAAAAATTAACAAGATACAATATTACACTAATGAATATCAGAAAAATTTGATGACTTGCCTGTCACAGGGATCGGAACCTTGTTTACGGGTATCATTTGCTTTGTCATCTCATACGCTTAGAAATTTTTTCATCAAGAAAAACCTGACCTAAATATTTTTCTACAAATTTCCAGTTAAAAAGGTGCTTTTTATTAATACAAAAAAACAGGGAACACTGAACAATAAAATTAATTTTTCAGAATGATTATTTCGAAGGTATTTGGATGTGAATCCAAATTGATTATTAGGCTAAGGTTCGTAATATTCGAAGGATATATTAATAAACAATAAGCTATTGGCTGGAGCTTTTCACATGTTTATATGTTCATATATACTTACGTATAAAATAAAAAAAAAGTTTGACTTGAATAGAACAAAAATCAGAAAAATGGGAATGAAGATAAATAATCCAACCGCAACACTAGGAAAATGCAGTTTAATGTCAAATTGACTAATTTAATTCTCGTATTCCATTTTCACTAGAAAGTTGTATATATGTATAAAAATTAAAAATCACATTCAACAGAGCCACCTGACAAGTGGCGATAAGCAAAATATACGTGAGCACTGACGATGGAGGTGTAGCGACTTCCGAAAGTGGCGCTACTCTCTTCTGATGTATACGTTGAGGAATTAAGTTGATGTTAATTTTTCATTTGTTTCCTTTCCCAATTTTTTTGAATGTAACGTTACGATTTGGACTCACAAAATAAATTTTTTTTCAAATTGACAATGTTCTAATGGCTGATTTGGAAAGAAACAACCAAAAATATAAACTTCTATCGGCATTTTGAAAGTTTACATCTGGGATTTATTTTAGGTGGAGAGCTTGTAAGCCTTGCGCTTAAGGCATTAGATAAGTTCAGCACTTTTCTGTGAAATATTTTTTAATTCTTAGTTCTTCGCTGCATGGAACTTTATGCACAGAAAAAATTAT
The DNA here is from genome assembly GCA_956483635.1 of Panzeria rudis. NCBI lineage: Eukaryota > Metazoa > Arthropoda > Insecta > Diptera > Tachinidae > Panzeria > Panzeria rudis. The sequence goes on from OY101449.1 coordinate 13,464,308, forward strand.
CATCAATTTTTTTCTCAATAAAAGCTATTGTTTGGTATAATCTGGAAATTTAATTAATTCTTAATTAAAAAAGAAAAAAAAACGAAAAAACACTATTAATTATTAATTGATTTTTAATTAATATTTTATTAATATATTAATTAGTTCAATCAATTACTTTGTTGATTTAATCACTTACTTGATTGAATATTTGCTGCCAATTAAAGTAAGGCTAACAGGTACATACTGATGAAAAATAACAGCTAACATTTTTCTAAACACAGTGGAGTTCGCTTATAACATTCACCGGCGATGGCGAATATTTTTGTTTGCATTGAATTATTACTCATACATGTTACATTATTTTCAATTATGTAAATTAATTCATTTAATTAATATATAAATATTTAGTCAATTAATTTTTTGATTAATTTAATTAAACAATTGTTTAATTTTATATATTTTATTAATTATTTATTTAATCAAATCTACAATTACCATTAATTTAAAAAAAATCCTCTTTTGCAATTTTTGCAATACCGATTATTGGTATCATCATTTTAGTGATACGTGCAAAATTAAACAAACTTTTGTTTGTTTTAACAATTTTAGTAATTGAAACCATTTTTTTACTTTTTTCCGTGTGACCCTTTCTTAAAAAAGGAGCAAAAGAGCTCCCTTTTAGCGGTGATATAGTGGACTAAAATGTTCTACTTAAACGTTACTCGTGGTATTTTACATAAAACTGCTGAACGCTTTTAATACCTTGAACGTAAGTCAAGCTTTTTTTAAGAGAAGTAACACAATCAGGCAATTAATGCCTATCAGTTAAATAATTAAAAAGATGGTACCATCTTTGTGACAGTTATGGTGTAGAGAGAGCAGGTGGTGAAGTGGGAGAGAGATAGAAAGCTTAATTAATTTACAACTCTGCTATTGCGTTTTTTTTTTGTAGAGCAGTGTTGCAAGCCCCTCTGGTGTCAAGTAGAGGCATTGAGTTATTTAAGCTGTGTAGCCATTTTATTAGCTCTTTTACTATGCCGACGGTTTTGCTACTATACCGACGAAGGAGGGTGCTGGAAAGTGCATTAGGATAGGTTAGTATTAATCGCTGCCGGTACTGCCGGTATGCCTTCATCACTTTAACAGTTCAAAAACATCCAACACAATAACACACAAATGCACATGAGAAAATGCATAATATTTTTGGCTTGCCTGAAACTAGTCTTGAACTCAAGACATCAGGGTTTGTAGTCAAATGCGCTAACAACTCAGCCAACAGCACCCTCACGTAAGGCTTACAAGATTTCCCATGCCGAGTAATAATTGCGACTAAGTATGAAATTAGCCTTTAAAGTTTTTAATGATTTCTGGCGTTCAAGCTAAGTTCGCAGCTTTGGTGACTTTGGAAACCTACAAAAGAATTTTATGGCAAAAATTTTTGTACAACATTATAAAGCTCCCCTTTTTTTAAGGAAGGGACAAAAAGACCTATACAACGAAGACTTCGAGGGTTAAAAGTTTCTAAAAAAATGTTGTTCGTGGTGTTTAACACAAAATTTCTTAGCACATCTTATACCTTAAATGTAAAGATTGCAAGATTTTCTATGCCGAGTCATTATAACTATGTGCAAAATGGGGAACTTTAACATGACCTAAAATGAATACCAGATGTATATTTTTAAAACTCCGATACACGTGTATATTTCTTTAGTGCCCTCTGTCAGAATCAGTCATTAGAACCATGTTATTTTGTTATATTGTATAGTGTAATTTTTATATAATGAAATAATTTCATTACATAAAGAAATTAACCAACGAAGAAAGTCTGATTTAGCAAAAATATTTTTGTATGAAAAAATTACAATTATTTGTAAATCTTTCCACACAATTAAATATTTAATCAATAAAAAGTAATTAATTTTTTAATTTAATACTTTATCGTTTAGAAATATTTGTATTGTTTTACTTTGTGGCATTAACCACAATTTCTCTAGAGATTTATTATTTAAGTAAAATTTCTGTTGTGTAAATTATGTATGAAGCAAAGAAAAGTCTTGCGGTTAATGTCACAAAAGTATCTTTACTTACTACACACTCTACAATCTTAAGCTGCTGCTGAGAGCCATAGAAGCCTTAATGTTTCATCAAAAATGCACTTGAAATTTTTTTAAACCACAACTAAAAAGACGTTTATCATTATAAGTTTTTTTTCTTTTTAATATAATGAGTGGTTTTATATTCTTGCAATCATTTCAAGATTTATATTGTTCAAAGCTAACATGATTTTATGTGGTCTGTGTCAATAAAATAAAAAGCAAGAAACCAGAAAAAAACTTTAAATATAATAAACGAAATAACATCTTTATATATTCACTGTAGTACATGAGTCATTAAAACAAAAAGTAAAATAAAGTGACTGAAAAATTAAATAAAGAAATACCCAGCGAATAATTTCCACCGATTTCGGTACTAAATCGGTCAGAACGTGTACCAAAAGTGATATGAATATAATGAACGCAATAATATATTTATATATTCATTGTACATGAGTCATTAAAACAAAAAGTAAAATAAAAGTGACTAAAAAATTAAATAAAGAAATACCCAGCGAACATTTTCCACCGATTTCGGTACTAGGTCGGTCAGAACATATACCGAAAGTGATATGAATATAATGACCGCAATAACATCTTTATATATTCATTGTACATGAGTCATTAAAACAAAAACTAAAATAAAGTGATTGAAAAATTAAATAAAGAAATTACCCGGCGAACATTTTTCACCGATTTCGGTACGAAGTCGGTCAGAGAGTCTGCGCAATATACCGAATTCATATTGGAAGAAGAAACGAACCGATAATCATGTGAGTGACGGACAAAAAAAAGGACATCTTTGCCTAAGGAAGTTCTAAAAAACTTTACCAAAATATCTAAGAAAATTAACGAATTATGAAACTAATGAATTAGGAACTAATGAATTATGAAATTCATGAACTATTTACGAATTATGAGAAACAAGGGAAATTCTAAAAAAAATTTCTAGGAAAATTCTATAGAAATTTTCGAACTGTCTAAGTAATGTTGGGAAAATGTCGGACAAAACGTCAGAAAATTTTCCGATGCTTCTGATACCCTTTACGTGCTATTGTATTTATGTCAGAAAAAAGTCGGAGCTAAAGTTAGAATTTTATCAGAAATGTTATATAGAATTCGAACATAGAATCAAAATGTTGTAAGACTTCTTTGATTCTTCTTGCGCTATGCACTCTTCTGCTGCTTATTGCAGCTTATCAGAAATTATTATTTAAAGTTTCCCGCTTTTGCACGTATCCGGCAAACAAAAACTTTGCTTACTAATAGGTAAAAAAGTATATGAGGATTTAAGCCATAACTACTTACAACTTTATCGAGTCAAGTTGTTTTTATTTTTGTGTGCGAAGTCTAACAAATAAGGGGTACCCCTTTCAAATGTATTTACATTGTAACAGTAACTAACTAGATATTATGTGGCTTACTTGAAGCCAAGGAATAAGTAGTCAAATAAACAAATTAAAATTAAAAAAAACTTGTATACACATTATTTTTTATTTATATTTTTTAAAATTTATTTTTTATTTTTACCCAGCTGGCATACGAACTTGTGCTCGTTCAGCTATTTTTGATTTATAAGTTTAAGCAACAAAAGTTGTTCTTTAAATACGTCAAATCTCTAGACTCAACTTGAACGCCAGAAATCATTCAAATTTAAAATGTTAATTAAGCTAATTTCTTACCTATTCCATGTAGTACTGCATAGGAAACCTATTAAGCCTTACGTTTGAGGTATAAGATGCACTCAGCACTTTTACGTAAAGCACCACGATAAACATTATTGTAAAACATTTTAACCCTCTACAGCTTTGTTGCTTGAGTCTTTTTGTATTATTTTCTTAAAAAAGGGACAAAAAACTTTCCTTAAGTGGCAACATAGCGGATGTAAATGTTCTACGAAAATATTCGCCAAAAAATTCTACTATAGGTGATTAAAGTCACGGATGTGCCGGACTCAATTTGAACTAAAGAAATCAGTCAAAACTTAAAATGTGTTTAAGGGTTAATTTCGCACTTATCCACAATTTTGATTGTCTGGTAAATTGTCAGATTTCTTCGGACTTTAGTTATGTGTATGTCAGCAGAAAATCTTCACTGGGTAAATATTTAAATTAACTGATTCATGTGTTAGTTAGTTAGCATTTATGGTAATTATAATTATTTCAACAGTAAAATTAAAAGTTTTCAAATATTGCAAACAATTAGGTGTCTAAAGCAAATTAAAAAAATAAATACAATTTACATATTAAGAAGTTTAAACAAAATTTTTAACTCGAAAGTCATTTTTAAAGCTTTTATGCCAGACTGTTTGTTCGTTCGCTATTCGCTATAAAATCAAGTCAATTGTCAGTCAGAAGAGTGTTAATAACACACCTCGCAACACGTACCAACAATAACAGCAACAACAATCAACAACCAAAGCAACAAATACAATATGAACAAATAAAAATTACACCTTAAAAAATAAAGATTAAATTGAAGGAACACAAAAAAAGCAGCAGTTGCTAAAAAAAATATATATATATAAAAACAATATATTACATAGAAATTCAGTTTTTTGTTTTTTTTATTTAATTTGTAGTCAGTCAGTTATATAGACATGAGTGAATATAAAAGAACGATATGATCTAAATGACCTTCAATGATAAATTTCTTTAGATACTCGTTCAAATAAATACAAAAGGTTGGGTTTAAGAATACAAATGAGTAACTAAATACACAAGAACAGGGTGTTGCTTTATAAAGTGTAAATTTTGGTAGATGGGAAACATTTTGGTTTCTAAAGTGTAAGATGTTTGCTACACTCAGCAGACAAAAAAATAACACAAAAAACTATATAACAAACGATACGTCTATCTTCCAGGCTCGATTACAAGAAGAACCAAAACAATATTTTAGAAACTCGAGGAGAACCAAATGGGATAAGTGTAAATCTTCAGCAAGGATATTACTAAGGCTTTTACGATTTTCTGTCGTTCAACGAAAGCTAAGAATAGTAACTCTCCTTGGTGGAGCTCGGAACACTTTAAGCTACGTAAGGAAGCACGCAGCAGGGCCTTATAAACTACCTAAGAGAATAAAATATGTCAACCTTACCGTGGCAATTTAAAAGCTTACAAAAAAGCTATACAAGTCGCTAAAAGAATTTCATGGAGAAATTTCTGTGAATCAATAGATAATACCAGAAATTCTACAATACTTAGTAGGGGGGTTTTTTTGTCACTAACCATTCCTCCGCAAACCTTAGTCAATAGGACTGACGGTTCCTAGTCTGACTCCTCCGCGGAGTCACTAGACCAACTTCGCCGGATGTACGGACACGGTGACTGAAAACAGTTCCAACAGTGTGCATTAATACGCTTTTAATGATGAGATAGTATCACAAGAGAGAATTGACAGCTTGGAATGGAGGTAATCACCCATATGGCGAAGTCAAATTTTTGACTACGACAAATTGTTATAGATTAAAGAAAACATTTAAAACTTTTCTTTATTCTAGGACAATTTGTCGTAGTCACAAATTCGTCTTCGATATACATAATACGGGTGATTATAGAAAGAGACTACGATTTCAGAGTGTATACTAACGGATCAAGAATGAGCTACGGTGTTGGCTCTAGAGTTTTTTCTGATGATCTTGGGGTAAGACACTCTTACCGACTTCCTGATGGAGCAAATGTATTTCGTGCTGAAATATTGGCTATAAGAAAAGCACGTAGGGTGCTGATTGACAGGAGGGTATAAGAGAGAATCAGCATTTCGATAGCCAGGCAGCACTTCTGTCTCTAAGGTCACGCAATACTTTTTCTACTCTAGTTAGGTAGTGCATTGATCTGCATTGAGGTTCCTGCACTGCCCAGGCTGGAAATATAGTCGATAGTATGTTAGCGTATTAGGGTAAAGTTGAGTTCGATCAGGGCAAGGTTTTTGTTAAATAGTATTTATTAAATATTCCAGCAAAAACTCTCCTCTTTTTTTAACCCTCTTTACAATATTACAAAACACACATTTAAGGAAAAACCTACACACACAATTATCATAGCCATACGATTACGAACAAATATAGAAATATTTATGACAAAAGGTAGTGAAGTAGTTATGCCACCAATGTGCTGTGCATGTGGTAGATACTTCATAGTGATTAAATAAATTGAATTTATTTATTTAAAAACCGTTAACAACGTTTCAATAAACATATCTACTTACATATATGTACATATGTATATGTATGTATAATAGTCTTTAAAAGAACATGTTTACTCAATGAAGTAAATATTGAAGTACATATATACCTATAAAAACAAAAATAAATGAGAAGTACATACAAACTTACATACATTCATAAGTATGTAGCTAGGTACTTGATATAAACACTAGAAGTGTTCTTTATAGTAAATAAAATGTTTCTATAAATATATTTATGTATAGATGTAAGTATGCAATTCGATTCAATTGTAATATAAGATAAGACTAATAATATTCTTAAGGGAAAAAAGCTAAATTTTTTAAACCGAAATAAGTAGGTATTTATGTATATATATATATCATCATCAAGATCTGGTGACTTTATGTTCATACAATATGCACTTAAAAAGGAAAAATACGCACAATGTGTGTAAGTGCCTAGTTCGCCAGATTACGTCGCACGACATTGACGCCAACGATTCTTGTTCGAATTTTCCTCTGGCGATAAAGTTTTCTAATCGACAATTTGAAGGAAATTGTCTTGCACGACAAGCGACTGAGCGACAAATTCTTGCATGTTGTTCTTTATTAAACACTTTTGACGACAATATGAGCGACAATGTCTTTCGTTTAGCCCTCAATCCAAATTTTGTTGAGGACAATATGAGCGACAATGTCTTACAGTTTGTGTTTAGTGACATTGTGGAGGACAAGATAAGCGACAATGCCTTAATTGCTGTCCTCAATCCAACTTTGTTGAGAACAACAAGAGCGACAATGTCTTACATTTTGTCTGCAGTAAATTGTAGAGGACAAAGGCCGACTTCATAAACGCCACAATGCATTGCAGTGATGCGACTTTACACTGTCTACAATAACAAAGCACATACAACTTTGCATCACAGCAATGCATTGAGGCGTTTATGAAATCGGCAAAAATGAGCGGCAATGTCTTAATTGTTGTCCTTCAACCAACTTTGTTGAGCACAATATGAGCGACAATGTCTTAAATTTTATCTTCAGTAACATTCTGAGGAACACGATGAGCGACAATGTCCTAAATTTTGTCCTCAATCCAACTTTGTTGAGGACAACAAGAGCGACAATGTCTTACATTTTATCTGCACTTACATTCTGAGGAACACGATGAGTGACAATGTATTAATTTGTATCCTCAATCCAACTTTGCTGAGGACAACAAGAGCGACACTGTCTTAAGTTTTGTCTTCAGCAACATTGTGGAGGACAAGATGAGCGACAATGTCTTGAATTTGGTCCTCAATCAAACTTTTTTTTATAGAAAGAAAAGTAACACAATCAGGCAATTAATGCCTACCAGTTAATTAATTAATGTGTTACCTTCTTTGGGAAAGGGATAGTGTTGAGAGAACAGGTGGTGAACTGTGAGAGATATGGAAAGCTTAATTCATTTTCAACCCTGCTATTGCGCGTTTTTTGCAGAGCAGTGTTGCAATCCCCTCTGGTGTCAAGTAGAGGATTTGAGTTGTTTAAGCTGTGTAGCCATTTTATTAGTTCTTTTACTTCGCCGACGGTGTTGCTATAATACCGACGTCCTCACTCCGAATGTCCTCAATCCATATTTGTTAATGACAAGATGAGCGACAACGTCTTAAGCTTATTCTTCGATCAAACAAACTAATATGTTGGCCACTTGTTGTCGATGTTTTAGGTGGTGCTGTAGCACGAAAAATAGGCGGCAATGTCGTGCACGTATTCACACTACTATTATGTGAACGACAATCTGAGCAACAGTGTCGCTCATTGAATCATACACGATTAGCGCGACACTTGTCCGAAAACGTCCTTAATCATTTATTCCGGCTGACCGACATTTGCCGTCGAACATTTAACATTATTGATAATGTTTTAAACACGTGGCCAAAAAGAACTACAATAGTACATGTTTTCTCTGCTTTGAATTGGTGTTGTTGTAGGAAAGGCATAAGACAAAAATGAAAGAGATTTGTTAAGGATTAAATAATTTATATGTACTGAGAATTTTTTAAAAAATTGTTACGAACAGGGGGAGACAAACAAATGAATTGATATGTTTAATGCGTCATTTTCACTATGTTGTAGAGTACTTGACTTTATTGATACCGCTGATTAAATAAGCCGGTTTGTTTAAATTTTGTTGCTGAATCAATTAATAAAGTATCGGATATATGTATATGGTTTTCCGTTTATTTGCATCAACAATGGTGCATTTGTCGAAAATCAATTAAGTGGAAATTACGTGCATATGTAGATAGTAGTTGTTTCGAATTTTTGTTTAAAGGAATTTTTTTTAATGTTTGCTACAGGTACGATTTCCTTTAATTATCCAGTAGAGCAAATCGACCCACCCTTTTGTACATATTTTTTAAATCAAATAGGGTGCACACTTCTGTTTAAACATAAAAACAGCGTGAAGTTGTTGCTTATTTTGCTTTATGTTGTCATGCATGGGCTTGTTGTCAACTCCAAATAGTTGTACTAACAGTTAACAGTGTCTGCTGTATAGACTTTTGTAACGACCCTCCCTCAATAGATGCAAGAGAAGCGCATAGCACACCAACACATAAACTGAACTCAGTAAAGTACAGCGTTGCCAGAAGCACATGGATATGTATATATACAGTTGAACTTCCATAAGTTGCCATAAAGCGGCCCATACATTGTACAATATTATTGAATATGATATACTTTGTAATTTTTCTCACACTGAAAAAGTGAACATAGCGATGATAAATGTTGCCTACAAATTACACGGTATAATGCACTTTCATTGGTTGTGCAATAAAAATGAAACGCATTTTTAATCCAAAGTGATTATTTAGGCTGAGGTTCGTAGCGTTGTATTGAGAAGGAATTAGACATCATCAATATTCCAAGGCACGCAGAAAAACAGAACAACGTTGTTTTCAAACGCCGCCACACTTCCATCATCAGGGCTCATGCGTATCTCTGCTTATCACAACCGGAATTTGATAGGAACACCTATAGTTTGCATTGTGGTTTTTTTCACTGCAATTTCCACATTTTTTAATCACAATTTGCGGAGCGTTGTAGTTCACCACATACAATACAAACATCGCCCAATTTTCAATAAGTATGCGTGTGTCCATATTTTTGGCAGTTCAGGCATTGGATAGACCCTGCTCGCTTATGCGGTTCCTCTAACGTAGGGCTTCGGTGCAATAAGGATGTTATATCTTATAAATAAGGTGTGTTTGTTTTTTTATATCACCTGCTTCCAATTCCACTGGAAATAATGCTTTGGGGAACTCTCCTTCTCTACTTTTAATATTAGTTAAATGTTTCACCTTGATATCGTTTTTTTAAAAGACCCCTCTTTACCTCTTCTGTATCAATATGGAGACCTATAGTACTTTTCAATTGGTAAGTGTAAACATTTTTATTTTGTGTTTCAAATTCAAATAGATCGGGTATGATTTACTTGACCTGATTTAGGTTGATGGATGGTTCATCTGTTTCGTTTTATAGAAATCCAAAAAGATTTTGGGAAGTTTATATATCAGAACCAGAATATCGAACCAGACTATAACTATAATTGATCCCTTTGCGACCACACACTTGCGTGTCTCAGTAGTTGATTGTTCGGTCTGCCATTGGGTAGGCCTACCAATCACTGAGACACGCGCTAGCATAGCGTTTTCTCTGGACTTTACTGCTTTCTGGAAGTCTACTGGTAATTATCGACTTCCATTCTCATCACGGTGTTCTTAGTAATTGCTAGCATCTGTGTTAGACTGAGTTGCGCCATAGATTCGATTTATTCTAAAATAATGTTATCGGTCTCTCGCTCTGCAAGAGCTATTCTCAGTTTATCAAAAGAGATCTTATCAAACTCGCTCTCTATATTTATCTATAAAAACGAATATAGCTGTGCCGCCATTGTTAATTTATCTTTCCGCCACTGACAAGTTCAAGTAGAGCCGTCTCCGTAGACTTGTCTGCCCCGATAAGCATGCTGACATCTACTCAGAGGCCTATACATCAGCGTATGGCTATCCAGATAATCCACCAACACCCTTTCCATTGTTTTCATTATAAAGAAAGGACGTGAAAGTCCGTCTACGAGAAAACGGATTAAAACATTGCTTTAAAAATCACCATCCTGGCAACGCTGCTAAATTATAAACTAAAAACTCAACAACTTTACAAAAATCTTGATTTGTGATTATCGCACTATTGCCAACAATAAATACAGCCAGACGAACGAACGTAAAGACTGAAGCACAGACCAATATGTGAACAAACGTAGCGAGCGCTAGTAGCAAGCAAACCTAAAGAATAAGCGTAGAGTCAAGTTATTCAGTTAGGCAGATAGACAGACAGTTATGTATGTATGTACACAGTAGGTATATCCACACATTTATTACACTATACTGCACAGCAACTAAAACAGCTGAACTAAAAACTACTAAATGACGACTAGTCTGCCAAGCAAAAGCAGTGAACCTTAACAAAACCATCATCTATCTCTGAAACAAATACTACACCACACACTTTCAGACAAACCCAAAAGTAATCAAAATATAAAATTCAATTTCCCTGCTGGTCCCCTCACAATAATCAAACAACTTTAACTCAACTCTGCTTACTTCAATCTAATGTTGTTTAATTCACATGGCTTTAGTGAGCAAAAATTACACAAGCTAAACGTAAATACACACATACGCTCACATAATTCATTAAAAGCACACATGCAAACTTACAGTTATACTCTTAATTATTATTCGAAACTAAAGAGCTGTTTGTTGAGTTGCCCAGGTGGGTGGGTGGTGGTGGCAGTCGCAGTAGCTGGGTTGGTAACATACAAAAGTGCGGCAGGTCAATAACGTTTGTTAACATTTGTTGCTATCTTAAGGTTCCAGTAAAGTATTTAAATAAAATTAGGATGCCAGACTATTGTGTAAAGAATTCCTCGTTATCAGAACTTAAATCTCCGCAATACTCTGAAAAATACATTTTTTAACAATTCTTTTTGAAAATTATTTCAATTTGTAAAGTATTGCTGACTTACAAAGCATATCAATACAAAAAGTTTGTATACAGTTCTGCTGCGGTATTTAGATCGTGCACTTATGCAAAATTGCTAAACATAGCCGATGCCCTGATTGATCTTTTGCTTCGTTTCTGATACTTGTCGACGACCCACAGTGGTGTAAGTTAAAAAAAAGTCGTAATAACCCTACGGTAAATGAAACTGACACAAAAGAAGTCACGTGAGCGGTCCCCAGGTGGTAGGAAGCAGTCCGAGTTCTAATACTTCCTATGAAGCGGACCAGCCACATGGGGTTGGCCCAGGATGGGGTTAATTGATACTTTGTATGCACCTTGTAACTTATGTTTGAACTATCTTATGGAGTCCTAATCGGTGTAGAATAACATAGATTATATATAAATATTATTCCAAAATTCAGCTGTAATTATCGATTAATTAATTTTTTTATTGTTACAAATGCAAGTCGAAACTGTATTTTATTTTTAAGCAGTATCTTTGATAGGATTCGAACTGACAACCTCTGGCATGAAAGGCTAGTACACTACCCACTCGACCACAGTGGGACTTATAATTCAATGTTATAAATACCAGTTAAGCTGGAGTTAATATCTGAATATAGTTATGGAAGAGGTTCCTGAGTGGCCTGTCAGTCTCATTGAAGAGAGACTATTAATATTATATAGATAGTATGTGATAGGCCTTAGATCCAGGTGCATCGAGTTTGTTCAGTGCCGTTTGAACTAAAAATGGTTAATATGTGACCATTTTCACCATTCACTACTCCTTATTTTTGGTACCAGTCTCATTTTCTCAGGTCATAGGACGAGTACTTTTGGATGATTTGTCACCAAATTCTCCGCAGGGAAGTATGGAACTTCTAAAGAGGAGGAACAACGATTTCAGCAGCCTATCTTGTGAAGTCTGTATCTGAACCAGGTACGGGGATACAGGGGGTGAAAGTGTGCTACCTCGGGTGTAAAATACTTGGTTCGGCTTGCAACTTTCTGATTTTCTGACTGACATGTACCTACATGTATTTCGATGCGTTGAATCTGAAACTGAGATCCGTTTGGCTCGTTACCCCCAAACTTTGGAGTTAATTGCAAAAAACTTTTTAGAATCTCGATAGTATTCTTTTTGACGCAATTTACTCTAAACTTGAGGGGAAATGTGCCAAAGGGAATTCAGATTCCCTAGATGGGTTTGGTCACATAAACATCCCATTTTTTGTTTGTTATATTTTGTGTCTGCTTCAAAATCATACTTTTCGTGCTATTTCTGTCATCTTTGCTACTTACATAATAATTTGAATATCTCGAGATAGGTAAAATGTATATAAATAATTTTTTAACACGTAGTTAAATCGTGCATTTAGAGCTCACAGTAGAAATTCCAGAAAAAAAATTTTGAAGCAGTGGTCTGAATCTTCCGACACAATCCAGAGGTAACAAAACTTTATGTATTTTAATAAAACTTTAGCACCTTTTTATCGTTGAACCTTATTAAAAATCGAAAAAATAATTACGTTTGACTCACCCTACGGTTCACAATATACACTACAATTTTAGAATGTTATATAGCTAGCTGTAACAAACCCTCAAATTTATAACTTTCAGGAATTATTATTATTTGCGGCTTTTTCACTTAAGATCTCATAAATTTCTTATTTTTCGTCGGATCTTAACAATTTTATCATTCGTCATGAAATTTATGTTTACTTGCAATCTTAAAATACATATTAATAAATAAATTTTTCTTATCTTAATCGAAAAAAAATTCATCAAGAAATGAATTTGTTTTTAAATTGTAACGTCTGTTGCTCAATAGAGTTTGTTCCCATGAATAGAAAACCTTTACATATTCCTTAAAAGAGCAGATCAATGGCTTTGGCACAATGTAAACTTCTTATTATTTAGATTAGCCGTTATGAGATTTTGACAATAACTACAAAAATGCAAATAAATAAGTTTTTCGCGGATATTGCAAAAACCATTTCACGTAAAAAAATCAGTTTATGTTCAGCGGATCCGAAGTAGGTTTTTTGAACCGCCTACTTTATCAAAATTCTATTAGGATTCCATAAAGTTTGAGGTTTACACAGCAAGAGCTAATTTTACTCACATTTTGTGCTCTTTTCGGGCGATCTGGTAGGTTTTGGCGACTGCTGAAGCAATCTGGCAATTGTTGTTTGCAACTTCTCAATGAATGTACAAAACTATAGAAAACTCTACTTTACAGAGAAAGTTTTGTATATTTATTTTTTTGCATGTTGAAGTGCATATAGGGTGCAATGAAACGGCTGACGTATACCCGCGTAACTGAAAAATATTAGCGTTACAGGAAGACCGTTACTTGAAGGGTTCACAAGGTCGACTATAATAATTGCTGAGGATTTTTTTTTAATGTTACGAATAAAATTACAAATTACATCATAAGTTATTTTAAACGAGAATAGTAATAAAGACTTTTACCCGTTGTAGCGAAACAGACCAGAGAGAGTCTTAGGTAGGAATCGAACCCACAACCTTCACACTGATAAGCTACCACACTTCCTACTAGCATACCGAGGCACCCAATTGCTGAGAACACTGTTTTTGAATAACCTGAGAAGAAATATGCTTTCCACTTTTAAACTTATTTTTTTAGTTTTGCAAAACCATTTTCAAATCATTCTCAAAAGCTTTTGATTGCACAAGGAGAGTTATAAAACTTGTTTAAATGAAAAATATATTAATAACTAGTACAAAATCTTACAATAAATGTATAAATTTGTTGGTCCTTTTTACTTATATTGAAAAATTTGGCACTAATTGTCAATACATTTTTCATTTAAACAAGTTTTATGCATCTCCTCTAGAACTTTTAAAATGTTACATCTGGCTTTTTGCATTTTCTGTGACGATATGTAGATTTTAAATAGTTTCTCTATGTATAAATACGTATGTGGGGATACATATTAAGTGCTTTTTAAGTATGTATGTCCTAATACATTTTCCCACAAATATAGATACATACATATACATATGCATGCGAAATGTCAGAAAAGTAATTTTAATAACGAGGTTATAATAAACCCTTTAAATTTCTCTATTTTCCATACCTGTTTCCTAATAAAATACCCCATCCAGTGGCAACTCCCTATACAAATTATACATATTTTAAAACTTACACACGTACAAATTTTCTATTTACTCTTTGATAATAAAAAAGTTTTCTTTACTTTGTTTATTTTTAGCTCTCAAAAACGTGCTGGCATAAATTTTTTTGACTCATTCACTCTGCAGAGCTGCGCTCACACAGTGAGATTTAACACATACACGTTCTCTATACACCACCATACACTAAAATAAAAATGTTGCCAGTTAATAGCTGAACCAGCAAAGTAAACCTGAAATTCAACTCATTACAGTTTATCAAACGCGTGCGTTCTTGACACACACGGTTGTTGTAGTTCCGTCGTTTTTTTTACATTAAAAAATAACGAAGAAAAGCACATGAAAAATATATAAAACACATAAAAAAATATACAACTGGAATTAACTGAAAAAGAATTGTGTGGAAAAAAAATATTACGCAAATGTTGTTTAAACAAAAAAGCAATTTTTTAAATAAAACTAAGAAAATTTTCAAAAGGCATACAACTACTAACTTAACTACGCTTTTCTTAATTTATAATACTACATGTCGTACGAGTAGAAAATAAAAATATTTTTAAAGTTTAAGAAATGAAACTGTGATCTCATTAAAATATAAAAATTTTTGAAGCTAAAATAGAAATTGTAAATGTAATTAAGTTTATTGCTTTAACATTGTAAATGTAAAAAAATTATGACGGATTCATTAAAATTGGCTGAAATGCAGCGCACAAATATTGAGTTTGAACGTCAACGTCATTTGGCAAATTGGTTAATCAAAAGTAGTCCTCATATGGCAACCCCACCACCCCCACCATCAGCAGTAACAGCAACACAAAAGCAACAACAACAATACCAGCAACATCATCAGTCCTCTTCCTCTAGTTGTAATAACACCACCTCGACAACAGCTGTAGTAGCAGCTCAAACTACAACTGCAGTTACAGCAGCAACTAACAATACAACGTCATCATCATTAGCAGCAAATCCGTCATCATTAGTACCAACATCATTATTATCATCAAATAATGGAGCAACGACAACAGCTACGAATAGTGGTGAGTTTTTGTTTCTTTTCATGTTCTCTCTTTCTCTGTCTTTCTTAAACAGAGAGTAAGAATTTCTGGACGGAAAAACTCAGAAAATTTTGCTAAATAACGGTTACTAAGAGAACTATTTGCAGAATAATTAAGAACCCCAGTAGAAATTTTTGCTAAAATTTCGTCATGATGTGCAAAAAGCACTTTTTTGGTTATGATTAAGCTTTCAAGTGTGCTGTTAAAATTAGAATCAATTGAGTGCGTTTCTTATTTATGCATGTATAGTTTCCAAGTTAATAAAAAGAACCACCATCATTTATCTACAATGCAGATTCTACATGTGTAACAACAGTTCCACCCTTAAAACGTGATTGTGTGTTTTTTTGTGTGGAAATATCACTGCCCACCCTTAAAAGCAGAAAAAGTAAATGAAATGAAATAAAAGTGCTTCAATTCAAACGTGTAACAACTGCAGGCGTTAGCAACAGTCTTTGAAGCTAAAAAGCGAAATTCTACAATAAATAAAAAACGTGAATAAATTCAAATTATTATCGTGCAAAAATTGTACAAAAAATGTGCAAAACAATTTTTGAACAGTTTATTAAATATTAAAAAATTTCTTCAATACTTTTTTTTAATAATAAGCACGAAAACGTTTTCAAATAAAAAAGGTATTAGAAATAAAAACTAATCATGACACAAAACGAAGTTTGGCAATTTATCATGAATTTGTTGCGTGAATTATTTATAATGATTCGTTTGAAGAAATTCTGTGAATAAGTTTAACTAAAATCGAATTTTTTTATCTATTAAAAATGATTCAGTACCTATTCAGTACTGGCTAAGCATAAAATGAAAAAAAGAAAAAATTTCAAATAACAAAAAAGTACGTTTCAATTTTAAAAATTGAAATTTGATTTTGCTATAATTAAAAAAATTTAACGAAATTACTGCGAAATTTGTGAAATGGGCAAAAATTAATTATTGAATGGCTGCAAAAAATAAGTAAATTAAAAGAGATTATTTTTTCTGAAAACATATGAATACAAAGCTAGAAACTTTTGCGTTAAGTCTCAAAGTTTAAAGAAATTGGCAAAAAAAAATTTTAAATATATAATTAATTTTTAAAATGTGTAGTACCTACATATTTCAATATTTTAAAAATTGTGTACTTGGTTAAGATGTTGTGCTTAATAATAAATACATGTTTGCGGACTTTTGACAAAACATCTTAAGTACCTATAATAGGTATTCAAATTAAATAATAATTTTTGTGTATTCGCTTAAAAAAAAGTGAAAACTAAGCATAATTAGCTTGACCCTTATTTTGAAAAAATTCAATTTCTGCCAGTCTCACCGCCAGTTTGGTGAGAATAGATAAAAAAGACGTGTGCCGTGCCGCCAGCCCGCTCAAATTTAGGAAAAATCGCAAAATTTTATTTTCTTGCCTCAACTTCAAAAATATTAATTTCACAAAAAAGTTTTATGGGAAAACAATGTTGCATGTGAAGTTCTCTACAACTTTTCTCTAAATCGAATAGTTAACAAAATAAATATAAAATTTTCAAGCAAGCTTATTTTAATGCTTCATTCGTTCTCGCATCTCATTCATGACAACTAAGGACAAAAATTTACAAGGTTTTGGAATGGAACAACTGAAATTGCTTTCTTATCTAATTTGGGGCGCTGAATCCGAATCTTCAGCCGGTTTATTTTTTTTTTGTTTTTTTTCTAGTTTTCCAGATATATAGTTTTTTTCAAAAATTAAGCATTTGCATATCCACCGTTAATAGAACTGGATAACAGGTTGCCCTATTCAATTAAAACATAAAATCAAAATTCGACAACAATATTATCTTTCAGTCGCACCCATGTCGTTATTTAATCTGCTCAGTAGTTTCAGAGATATCGTGAAACTTGTGCTAAAAAAAATATTTTATAAAAATTTTTATTTTCAACCATTCAGAAAAAAAATAAAAAATGTCAGTATTTTTTCATTCACGTGTAGAAAAAAAAATTGTTTGGAAAATCCAAAAGTGCACGCCTCATTATCTCATTTAGACCGTGAAATTAAATAGGCTTCTATTCCTAATTATACTGAAGCGCAAAAAAATAAAAAAGGACTCGATTAGTGAAGTCTTTCGGTCGTTATCGTGACCACATACAGGATCCGTACATACAGACAAACGGACGTCCAAGACAGAACCTTTTTAAACTGTTTTTTAATTAGTTTAAATAATAAAAATTACATTAAAAATGTCATGAGTGTTAAAAATAGTATTTTTTCTTAATATGTGTGTGTATATATTTTTTACAAGTGCAATATATGATAATAAAGAGCCATTTTAAGTTTGAAAAATCAGTAGTTTCCCGTGAACTGAGAGTAGTACGCACCTCAACGCTTCGCTTATGAGGCGTGCAATATATTTAACATAAAAAGAAGCCATATTTTATTAAAATCTATCCACAATTTTTGATTTTATTCACAATTAAATAAAGTAAGAGCGAACATTAAAATTGCTTAATTAATTTACAGTTGCACAACAAATATGTATTAAGTTAACTGGAAAACGGGTTGTCCAATTTAATTTAAAAGAAAAATCAAAATTCGACCACAATATTATCTCTATCACTACTATTGTTTGCTATCTGCTCAGTAGTTTCAGATATATTGTGAAACCTACACTCAAAATATTCTGAACGTAAAATTAACTGAAATTGCAATATAAAATAAATTAAAACTCAATTAAAAACCGGTCTACTTATTTTTCATTTCAATTTTACGAAAAGTTCATTTAATTTAAAATGCTAAAAGATTAACTGAACTAAACCCGTAAAAAATATTCTTTTTTCTTTTATTTTGTTTATTTTAACTTGCAGAAAAAAAACAAGCAACTAAACGACTTAAAACTTAATGAAAATTACTTTACTCGGATTAATTTAACTGTCACAAGAACTAATCATAAACTTCGTAACGTACAGAATATTGTGAGTGTTTTTGTGTGTTAGTTATTTGTATACATGTCCTTTTTTTGGTACTTGTAACATGAACAACGGACAATATTAAAAGCAACCGAAAACCCTTATTAATGTGTACTTAGTTTTTTTTATTAAATGCTAGAATCAGTTAAAAATAAGATTACTTAGAAGTTTAAATGTTTATTCTTTTAAAAATCATTGCACGGAATATTTCTTGAACAAAATACATTCCGTTACTGTCTAATATTGTGAGTGTATGCAAAAAAAATTAATTTTGTATCAAAATTTTTGTTTTCATAAAAATGTGGCTCGTTTTGTTTGGAATATACTTTTCTTTTATATGGAAAATATAACAGATATTTTTATGTTTTTATGAATTAAAAAAAATAAAAAATAATTTTGTTTCCATAAGTTTCACGATGTCTCTGAAACTACTGAGGCCATAAAAAAAGAATAACGTCTTAAAGATAATATTGTTGTCTAATTTGGTTTTTTGTTTTAATTGAATAGGACACCCCGTTCTTCAGTTATGTTCACATTGTTGTGCAATTGTGACTTAAGTAACCAATTCTAATGTTTTTATAATTTTCTGCATATTTAATTGTGAATAAAATCAAAAATTGGTGATCGATTTTAATAAAATATGGCTGTTTTGTTTGAAATATACCTTTCTATACGCTAATGAAGAAATACTAAAATTTTTTTTCAAACTGAAAATATTAAAATTTTCCATAAATTTTGTTGTTTTAAAATTTGAAAATTTTGAGTTTTGAAATTGAAATGTATGAAAAATGTGAATGATTTTACAAAATAAACAATATGACGTTTAGTTTGAGTTGGCTCAGTATTTACAAAAAATTTTTTTTAAAAAGTTATTCTCTATGAAGTTTCCAACAGCTTTTGTCTTAACGAATTTTTTCTTAATCGTATGCTTGACGAAATAAACTGCCATATATAAAAAACACATAATGAATTAAATCTTACTTGAATCGGAAAAAAATGACTGAGTTATAGGGGATAAAATTTTAAATTTTATAAAAGATTTATCCTTTTCCACCAATTGCTGTCAATTCAGAAGCTGTTTTGCCCTACAACTATTGCAGTCAGAACTTTTTTATTAACATTGACGGTATTCAGTGTTTAGTGCAAATGGTCTTATGAAAGAGCGAATGCAAAATATCGCAGCTTTTTGCTGTGCGGATTATTATGATGCTTGGGCTATAAGACACGTGGTCAAATTTTTAGCCAAATCGGGTAGCTCTCAGGCATGCCGTGCCGC
The DNA here is from genome assembly GCA_956483635.1 of Panzeria rudis. Taxonomy (NCBI): domain Eukaryota; kingdom Metazoa; phylum Arthropoda; class Insecta; order Diptera; family Tachinidae; genus Panzeria; species Panzeria rudis. The sequence goes on from OY101449.1 coordinate 13,484,032, forward strand.
ACTGAGGTAAAAATATAAGTTTTCCAAAATTTGCCAATGTTAAACTCAATTTAAATATAGTAATCTTTCATTAAGCGTAGATAAAAATTTTGGCCCGATTCGAATAACTATAACGTGCGACCTCTCAAATTTTGTGAAATTTAAAAAAATAAAGCATAATTTCCAAACAATAATCTTTGATTGGGTGGAGGTAAAAATTTTATCCGAATTGGAGAATCCTAAGGCGTCCCTTTTTTTTGATTCATTTTGTTAGATTTGGTAGAAAGTTATCCGATTTGGCTAAAATTTTCACCAAATGCTACAATAATCGGTTTGGATTTTGCTGCAAACAACAAATCAAAAATATTTCATTGCCACCCTAGTATGCATACATACGCAGCGGTAAATGGAATAAGTTAAGAGGCCTTATTTGGCAGGCTCTCGTACTTCCACTCCCATTGGATATTCATATATTTTTTACAAGCGATGTCACTGCGGACCAAGGCCTTCCTCGATCCATTACTCAGCAGGCCTGATTGAAGGCATTCTTCAGCAGGCCTATTTACAGGTCATACGTGGCATGCCTGATAGAAGGCCTAGTCTGGAAAAGTCTGTTAAAAATCAATTAGAGGTAATTGTTTTTTATCCGGGTATTTTTATAGCGGCTTCTATATTTTTTTTATTGTCGTGGTTTCTTATTTCGAACTCCTTCTTTTAATCCAAAGTAGTTTTTTTTTATACATATGAGGCTAAATTTCGTGTATTTATTAAGAAGAAATTAGAATGATGTAGTAGCTACATAATAGCAGCATGTATTATCACTCTTATATACAAATTATTTGCGAAAAAAGAATACGAGAATGTTTGTTACTGCTAGAGTACATTTGTTTTTATTAAACAAAAGAAAAATCTAAAAATAGAATACTCCTTCCAAAAGAAGGGAGAAAGAATGTGTCTAGGATCTTTTAGAAACGAGTCTAGAGGCCTATTAGAAGGCTATCCTGAGAAGGCAGAAAATAGTTAGTTTCGGATCTTATTTTAGGTCTTTGAAGGCATTTAAAAAGGTCTGTTTAGTGAATGCCTTGTAAGTTTTACCGCTGGGTATTTATGCATACATAACTGTGTTTATTGATTTATGATTTCTGGACATTTGGCTAAAGGTTAGGAAATTAATCAAACATTCGCTTGTAATAAATGGAATAACTAGCAAACCAGAAATGTTTGAAAAGTTAATGCAAATTACAAAAAATATATATGTGATTTGAACTGAATGTGTAATTTTTAATAATTTTGCATTTTTTTATATTTACAGAAAATAGCACGAAACAGGTTCATCAAATTACACTAAACTTAACATTCCTGCTTTACATTCTATAACAAATTTTGCTTGAAATCCTTTTAAAAAATCTTTTCATTCCATTAATCATGTAAATTATTAATGTTAATTAAAATTTAATTATGTCAAAAATTTGCTTGTAAATTCATAAAAAATTGTCAACAACAATAAAAACCAATAATTTATAAAACAAATCTCCCTGCCCTGCATTAATTTTACAAAACTAACAAAATTTCATTGCATTGCTTAGGGCGTTGTAATTATCAATTTATGCTGTACACCCTGTATTACATTTCTACAACAGGCTGCTTCCAATAAAATTTAGCGCCTAAAAATATGTAACAGATTGTTTTTTTTTTTTTGGAAAGTACACCTGCTAGTTGATTTTGTGCGCCTGGTATTTCATGGAAATTTCGAATTTGCATTTTTCGCCACAAACAAAAAATTAGGGGGGCCCGTATAAAATAAAAGATATCGCTGAATCAGTAAATACCGAATTTCTTCCATAATAATGAAGGGTTTTTCATGAAATAAAATTTAATCGATAATGACCGAAAAGAAGTCTTTTTACTTACCTCTAATCACGCTTATTTAAATGACCATTTTTTTTTATTGAAAGAATATTATAATAAATAAATAACACACAACCAACAATTTATAAAGTTAAATAATTTTATTTATCTATTCCTTTGCTATTTTGTTTTCTTGTCGCAAATCTATATATATTAAAATCAAATTCTTATTATGAAATAGGTAACAAAGTTTACATTAAATTAGCTTAATTTAGGCCAATCATAGATATAAAGAAGTTGTATCGTCAGAGCTGGAAAATTGATACCCTTGTGCCTCCATAGTGTAGTGGATAGTGCTCTGGACTATTAACCAAAAGGTCAGGTCGCAAGTTCGATTCCTGCCAAGATCCTGAACTAAAGCTCTTTTGTTTTTGTTTCCCACAATGTCATTTCTCTGAAAGTAAAAAAATAAATAATTAATTGCTAAAATTTATATTATTATAATAAATAATTTATTTAATTAAATTAAAAAATACATGACGAATTGATAATATTTCTAATTTTTTTTGAAGTCGGTTAAAAACAAATTTTGTACGAAATGAAATCTAACGGCAACTCTGTATATTTTGTTGTTGGATTTTAGAAAAAAGCTACGATATTTTAAATTTGTTTTTTCGCAAGACCATTTGCACCAAACACTGAATACCGCCAATAAATGTATCTATGGCAAAATGAAATAAGTACTTAAGTCGACTTAATAAATATATGATCCTGGTAATATAACTATAAAACTGCGTTTAAGTGGCTGATATTTCATATCATAACTTTATTACTAGTGATTGGATTTTTGTGATTGTTATCGTTTTGCAAAGATATAACTCTGCGAAAATAAAGAAAAAAATTAAATAATGAGTTTAGTCGAATTGTATGGGTTTATATCCAAAGAAATTTAATTATTTTTAATTTGAGTTCGGTTTTAATTTAATTTTTCAATTAAATTATATTTTTATTTAGAGATAAATGTGAAGCATGTAGACAAAGAAAATTTTGACTGCGCGGAGGGGTGAACTGACGTTTCGCTATTTCCCGCAAGCGGTAAATTACCTTTATTACTAGTGATTGGATTTTTGTGATTGTTAGCATTTTGCAAAGATATAACTCTGCGTAATAAAGAAAATAATTAAATTATGAGTTTAGTCGAATTGTATGGGTTTATATCCAAAGAAATTTAATTATTTTTGGCTTGAGTTCGGTTTTAATTTAATTTTTCAATTAAATTATATTTTTATTTAGAGATAAATGTGAAACATATAGCCAAAAAAATTTTGACTGCGCGGAGGGTTGAACTGACGTTTCGCTAGTTCCCGCAAGCGGTAAATTACTCTGATGAGACTAGCACGAAACGTCAGTTCAACCCTCCGCGCAGTAGCAATTTTCTTTGTCTACATGCTTATTCTTTCTTATGAAACTTTGTTTACACCTTTAGTTATCGTTACAATACAACATTATGTTTAGAAAAGTGGGCATTGCCACTCCCATGGAAAGTAAATAAGCATTTTAACTACTTATACTTAGCCGATTCGTATGAAACTTTGCATACATATTTAGTTATCGTTACAATACAACATTGTGGTTAGAAAAGTGGGATGCGCCACGCCCATGAAAAGTAAATATTCATTTTAACTACTATTACTTATCCGACTCTTATGAAACCACTTCGTACGATACTAGGTCTCGTAAAATTGCATGATGATAAAATATGGGGCGAAATAGCAGCCCCATGATAGTCGGTTTTTTTGCAAGAATTATTATGAATAAATTCAATGTTAATTCGTCGATTTTCATGAAATAAAGCTTATTTCATTTGTAATAATATTACTATTATATGTGGCTTTATGATCATTTAATAAAAATGGCCAGTTTTAGCCATTTTGGATTTTTTATATATTTTTAAAAATATAAATTTTCCACTTTTTCATAAAAAAATATATTTTTCATCACTGTGGTCTGAATGATTCCGAAAAAATTTTGTATATAAAAAAATTATATTTGAATGGCTTAAAGGTAATTTTATTTAAAGATTTTAAGTGGTTTTATAATTAAATTTGACTACCCGCTCCCAAGTTATGATGAAACCGGTATAGCAGCCTCTTAAACAATCCACATTTTTAGAAAAAATTAAAAAAAAATGTATCCATAGAATTCTACATTTCGACTATTTTTGTAGTTAGTGAACCTCATAACACATCAGAAAAATATAGTGGTGATCAAAAGTCAAGACAAAAGTATCATTTTGTTGCATAGTGATATTGACGTAAAGTTTTTATATTAAAATAAAAATTTATTTGTTGAGGGTTAAGCAACATTTTCTATATGCATTTTCTTGCCGATTTACCAAATCATCAGTAGACTTTAACCAAACTTTTGAAAAGTTTCAAACCTCTTATCTTATGCACAGACTTTCAAAAACCATTTGAGAATTTAAAAATATTTTTTGTAAATCAAAATAGAAGAAGCGTAGTAAGTAGTCTTCGAAACTTATACAAAACCCAATAACACTATATATAATTAAATAGATTAGAGGATTGAAACCTTTCAAAAGTATGGTTGAAGTATAGTGATGACTTGGTAAAGCTCCAATGAAATGCATATCGACATTGTTGCTTAACCCATAAGAAGTAAATCTTTATTTTAAATCAAATTGGGAGAATATCTCAAATTAAAAATTGTATAAGTATTTTTATCTTAGAGTTGAAGATTTGGAAACAAATTTGTGTCTGAGAAATTTGTCAATGAGAAGCTCTGACTTAAAAAAAAAACAGGAAGTTATCAATTCGTATGTATTGTTTTAGAGTTTGTTACCTCAGAGTTTAGATATTTATAAATCAATTTTTAATATTTTTGCTTTATATGAAAGAATATACTTGCAGATTTTCTCAGCTATTTAACTTTTCTTTTAGTTTTATTGTCCGTCTGTCGGTTTCTCTTGCTTTTATATATTAATTTTGTTTTATTTTATTTATTTCTGTTAATTTTGCATATAAATAAATGAAAGGAAAAAAGCCTTCAGAAACTAATATTAAAGCACAGTTTTCTTTTGGTCATGGAAGGGTTAATATCTTATCCGCATGAAAACATAAATGTGAAAATAAGGCCAAGTTCCTATCTAAAAATTTTGGTCGTAAAAAGTACTGAGATCATAATAAGGACCAAGTTCTTGATAGGTGCAATACCATCTCATTTCTAGACAACCTGTAAGCTTAGAAACATTTGTCCCATAATTCTTTCCCATATTAAAAAGGCAAAAAAAAATATTACCAAACTAACAAGTTGGCTAAAAATGAGATGGTATTGTAGCTATTGAGAACTTGGTCCTTATTTTGAACTCAGTACTTTTTACGGCCGAAATTTTTTGATAGGAACTTGGCCTTATTTTCACATTTATGTCTGTGTGCGGATGTCAGTTCTTTTTTCTAAGCTTTTATTAGGTACAATAAGCGCCCCATACAGATAAAGGGCCCTCTAGTAAAATATACACATTGTGTAGTCGGAACTTGGCCTGGCGCACGACCGTGCGTCTAGATTACCAATGCAACCAATAATATGATAAATCATATATTTTTCTGCAAGTTGTACAAAATTATGCTGTTATTTATATGTTTCAGAATATTTTGAAATTTACGCTTTCGATAACAATGTTCGTTATTTCCTGCCGTGTAGGTTTGGAATCATTATTTTTAGTTCTTCCTTTGTTCCTTGGACTATTTGTTGCCTCATATCTAATTCTTTCTTTCCTCATATCTAACCTAACAAAAATCTCTTTCGAATAAAAACCAAATTTAGTTCGAAATAATCACATTAAATGCACTAAAAAAATATTTAAGAAATATTTTATAATTTGCGCTCATTATCATTATTTTATTTTGCAGCTATTTCTTCTAATAATATAAATGGTTCTGCTGGTGGTCACACTTCAGCGAACAGTTCGAATCATCAAACACATCACTATAATGCCAAACAGCATGGCAGCTCCGGTTGTGTAAGTGCTAACAATACCTCGAACACAAATCCTGTTTTCTATTTAATGGCTAGTAATGGTAACACTGGTGCTGTAGGCGGTAGTGCTAATGCTATAAGTTCTTCAAATGTCACCCCTACCGGTAAACATACTGGACCCTTTTTAGGGCCGCACGCTCACCATCCACACTCGCAAAGAGGTCTACGACACCTGGCCGAGGGGCGAAAAGCTAAACTGAGAAGATTTAATTCACACGATACAAGTTCGAATATGTTTTCGGTGGCAGATTTTGAAAATGCCCGTTTAGCAAGACGTAATGAAATCGAACTGAAACAGCGACTGCAAAGACGCATGCGTCATGGTTATAGTGGTGGCAGCGGTAGCGGTCTGTTAACAGGGGGACCTTGCGGCCAGGGGCTGATTACGGGTGGAATGGGTGATTATTCTACGGGTGATAGCAAAGCTTCGAAAAATAGCAATGAGGTAAGAGATTTTTAATGAAAGAACTTATTTGAAATAGAAAAATAGTAGTCATTTATATGTTTCCCTTTCTTTTTTACAGTCTCAAAATGAACCTTTGCAGGTGGAAGAATTCCTTGAACGTTATTCGCTACCTCGCGTAGTACGCATTTCATACAAAACACTTTTCTCAAACGAAACTCTACAATCATCTTCTTCAAACAATTCATCCACCGCCACTACGAACTCTTCGTCGAGTACTAAAAATGCTATGCCGCCTCCTCCTCCTCCCTCTTCCTCCTCCTCACCATCCGATGCAAATGTGATCAGTTCAAATTCAAATAGCAATACAGGCACATCGTCCTCAAGTACCTCTTCGGGTTTGGGTGGAGCTGGAGTCAATAATACTATATCACAAACTTTGGGCAGCAATAGTAGCAATAATAGTGCTAGCAAATGTGCCACAACTGAAGGTAATTCCAATGGCAGTGATGTCAATCACAATAGTCGTGATGAGGAACAAGGCGAATTATTTTTATTGTATCGATTGGTGCGTCAACGGCATATCTATCATGGTCATAATGCTAAGACAACAGCGGCTAATAGAAAAAAGGGTGTTATGATACCACAAGAATTTCCAGGTGAGTTTGAAATATTTCTTGAAAATTAAATGTGGAATAAAATCAAGTGGTGTTAATGCGTTAACAAAAGGTGAAAGTATTCGAAACTGCAAAGAGTAATTCTTTAGAGATGAGGAACGACTTTAGTTGCCTGTCTTCGGCAATTTTGACACTTCTTCTCATTGGTCAGTGCTGGGCAGCCTCGAATTACTGTAACCCCTTACAGTTATTTTTTGCAGAGTTCCAAAAACCATATGCATTCGCTTTTTAAATGTGTACATAGCGTGCGGAAAATTTGCTGACAAATAATCCAAAAGTATTCGTCCTATGACTTGAGTAAATGGGAGTGATATCAAGAGTAAAGAGTAGTTACTGTTGAGAAAACACATATCGTGTAAATGGTCACATATTTACCATTTTCAGTCAATTTAGTTGGGGTTCGGGCTTGTATTGTAGTAAACGGAACTGAACAAATTCGATGCAGCTGGAACTAAGACCTATCACATAGTGTCAATAATGTTAATTGCATCCCTTCAATGAGACCACCATGCCACTCAGCAACGTAACTATATTTCGATATTATCTCCAGCTTAACTAGTATTTATAACTTTGAAATATAAGTGCCCCTGTGGCCGACTGGCTAGTATGCTTCCCAGTCATGCCGGAGGTTGTGGGCTCGAATCCCATCAAAGACTCCGCTTAAAAATAAAATACAATTTCTAATTGCATTTGTAACAATAGAAAAACAAATAAACTTTCAATTGTAAATCAATTATTACAGCTAAATGTCGAAATCATATTTACATACTTATATATAATCTATATTATTCTATACCGATGAGGTCTCCATAAGATCGTTCAGTGACAAATCACAAGGTGCACACAAAATAGCAATTAGCCCCATTCTAGGCGATCTTCATGTAAAAGTTACTGGTCCGCTTCATAGGAAGTGTTGGAACTCCGACTGTTCCCTACCTGCAGAGGACCGGTCACGTGACTTCTTTTTTGTCAGTTCCATTTAGCGTAGGATATCTATTTGTATGTATAGTCTGTGATTGCCAGATTTGTATACCCTGTTGGAGTACTAACTAAAGCTTATCGGTGAAGGCCAGAAAAACAAGGGACGCAGTCGGGTTATACTAGTTCCTATGTGAAGGCTGATAGGTGCTCTTCGACGACATTTAGAAGATATACTCCTGGTAGAGTACCATATAAACTATAGTAGTAAAATCAACTATATATAACTGTTTGAAATTGTATAACACTAGATTTGTTTTCTAACCAGACTTGCATAATCACAAATTGATGCAAAACTTTCTGAGATTTATGCACGTACATATGTATGTACCCTGGTGGAGTACCAACAGAGATTCGTTGGACTTATGTGGATACCCTAAAAATTTTAGAAGAATTCAGGTGATACTATTTATTGTGCTTTTATATTATTAGAAGAAATAGCTGCAAAATAAAATAATGATAATGAGCGCAAATTATAAAATATTTCTTAAATATTTTTTTAGTGCATTTAATGTGATTATTTCGAACTAAATTTGGTCTTTATTCGAAAGAGATTTTTGTTAGGTTAGATATGAGGAAAGAAAGAATTAGATATGAGGCAACAAATAGTCCAAGGAACAAAGGAAGAACTAAAAATAATGATTCCAAACCTACACGGCAGGAAATAACGAACATTGTGTTCGAAAGCGTAAATTTTTCTATGCGTCAATTCTCAAAATATTCTGAAACGTATAAATAACAGCATAATTTTGTACAACTTGCAGAAAAATATATGATTTATCATATTATTGGTTGCATTGGTAATCTAGACGCACGGTCGTGCGCCAGGCCAAGTTCCGACCACACAATGTGTATATTTTACTAGAGGGCCCTTTATCTGCATGGGGCGCTTATTGTACCAAATAAAAGCTTAGAAAAAAGAACTGAGATCCGCACACAGACATAAATGTGAAAATAAGGCCAAGTTCCTATCAAAAAAGTTCGGCCGTAAAAAGTACTGAGTTCAAAATAAGGACCAAGTTCTCAATAGCTACAATACCATCTCATTTTTAGCCAACTTGTTAGTTTGGTAATATTTTTTGCCTTTTTAATATGGGAAAGAATTATGGGACAAATGTTTCTAAGCTTACAGGTTGTCTAGAAATGAGATGGTATTGCGCCTATCAAGAACTTGGTCCTTATTATGATCTCAGTACTTTTTACGACCGAAATTTTTAGATAGGAACTTGGCCTTATTTTCACATTTATGTTTTTATGCGGATAAGATATTAACCCTTCCATGACCAAAAGGAAACTGTGCTTTAATATTAGTTTCTGAAGGGTTTTTTCCTTTCATTTATTTATATGCAAAATTAACAGAAATAAATAAAATAAAACAAAATTAATATATAAAAGCAAGAGAAACCGACAGACGGACAATAAAACTAAAAGAAAAGTTAAATAGCTGAGAAAATCTGCAAGTATATTCTTTCATATAAAGCAAAAATATTAAAAATTGATTTATAAATATCTAAACTCTGAGGTAACAAACTCTAAACTCTATCGTCCTAGAACGATATAACCCTGGTGGAGTACCATGTAAAATTCTTGGGTTTGATATTGCTGTTTTTCTGAGAAAGGTAATACCGAGCCAATTATAATGCATATAACTAACCAAGATAGAGATGATATATGTTAAGGAGATGTGTAATTGAAAACTAAAATTCTGCACAGAAACATAAAATACGATTTCAATTACTGGTGGAGTACGTAATGAAACTCCTTGGAGTTTTGTAGATAGCATAAAAATTTTAGAAAAATTCAGGTGATACTACTTACTGTGCCCTTGGAGGTTCTAAAGTACTGTTTTGCAATGTATAACTCTGTTGGAGTACCATGTTAATGTCTTCGGATTGATATTGTCTTATTCTGAGAGAAGTAGTACTAAACCAATTAATATGCGTATAACCAATGTGTGACCTTCTTTGGGACAAGATTAGCATACAGATGATAAAACTCCTTAGACTTTTATAGATACCATACAAATTCTTAAAAAAAATTATTGTGGTGTTACTTACTGTGATCTTGAAGTTGCGTCATAGAGTATTATTTTGCAAGGTATAAATATGTTAGAGTACCATGTAAAACTCTTAATTCTTTATATAACTGCTATTTTTAGAGCAGTCCTTGTAGCGCCTCTGGTGCTAAGTAGGCATATTAACTTAAATTGTATAGCCATTTTGTTAATTATTTGACTTCAGCAATGTTCTAAGTGCTACAAATACCGACGACATAGGCGCTCTGATGTTAAATAGCATAGCCAGTAATGCAAATTTTAAAATTTATAATATTGGTAATTGGTCCGGGTACAGTATTGAACTCAAGCTTTCACATCTTATTTGCTTTGTACTCAACACGCTAACAACTTTAGCCACCAGCTCCATATGAAATCCAGAAGTGCACTCAAAGGTTCCTGCGAAGGTGTGGGTTATATGAGGCTTTTGATGGACGCTTCTATAATGGCCTCCACTATTAACCGTTTTTCTGTATTTTCCTTCAATCCAAAAGTGCATTCCTCTTGCTCCACTTCTGCTTTAATGAAACAAATTTTTTTTATAGTAATTTTTTACCATTATTTTTATATTGTGTTAAGAAATTTATATGCAACTTAATGTCATTAGCATTTATTGGCCTGTCATTAACGTTATAAGCTGCTTGTTTGTTTTTTCCATTTTGTATTTTTCTTTTGGCCATCATGCCAAAAAAATTTTATAAGAGTTTAAAATAATTTGTTCACAGTAAAGAAACATAAAAAAGAGGGCCTGCCAGCTTGCCTTCTTCTTTCCTCTTCAAACTGTGAACTCATAATGTAAACAATTTGTACTTCTCTCAATAATAATGCTGCTGGTTTTTATAATGATCCTTTTTAATATTTGTTCCCTAAATTTTTGTTAAATTATGAAGGACATGCAATAACTCAGTTTATAGTGCTGAGTCTCGTTGAGGGTTATGTGCCAAAAACAAAGAAAAATATTTCTATTACTTTAATAGCCAGTAATGATGATAACTATGTATAGTCTCATATGTGTAAAATGACAATATATTGTATGTTATCGTAAAGAGACAGAAAATATTTAGTGTAACACAAGGATTAGCTTAGATTTTTTTTTTAAATTTAAACTGGCTTAAGTATTGTGAAAATCTATGAGTTTGATATGTGCCAAATTGTACTTTTAATACTTTACTTTTTGGGTAGAAACAAATATTAAACGATAAACTATTATCACTTTGCTGTATTTTGCTTAAATTACACTCTACAACAAAATCACAATAACAAGGCTCTATTTTTGTATGGGCATTTTGAAAGTTTACGTCTGGCTTTTAGTTTTGCCCACTTTTGCATGTTATTATAATAAATTGGCACAGGAAATCTTGTAATACTTAAATTTTAGGCATAAAGTGTGTTCAGAATTTTTATGTAACATACTACGAGGAACATCTTTGTTGAACATCATAATCCTCTAATTTTCCGCTCCATGGATATTTTTGTCCGTTTATTAAGAAAGGGGCATAAAATTCCCCTTAAACAGCGATATGGCCTGTTAAAATATTCTACAAAAATATTTGTCATGAAATTCTACAATAAGTGCCAGTTTTTGTAAAACAAAACGAAAATATCGTGTGAGAATTTTTGTTGAAAACAATAATAAAATACCAAAATTTGTTTTTGTTGTCAATATAATTTCTCACACGCAATTTTTGTTTTGATTTACAAAAACTGGCAGTAAGTCTTTAACGGCACCAAAGCTCCAAACTCAACTTAAAATGCGTTTAAAAGTTAATTTCGTACTTATTCATAGCACTGTACAACAAAATCAGATTAAAAAATAACAAGGTTCTAGTAACTGATTCTGGCAGAGGGAACCAAAATGAAATGTACGGCCATAACGTAAAGTTCCTAACTTTTCCACGTTGTTATAGTGAATCGGCATAGGATATCTTGTAATCCTTAAATTCTAGGTATAATGTGTGCCCCGCATTTTTTGCCAAACACTACGATGAAAATTTTTGTGGAATATTTTAACACTCTAGCTCTTCGCCTGTATGGGTCTTTTTTGACACTTATATCGCGGGGTGAAATATTTGGAATACAATTTTATTATAAGTCCTTAAAGACACCAATGCCCAAAACTCAATTTAAGTGGCCAAAAAAAGTCAAAACTTAAAATGTGTTCAAAGGTTAATTTCGCACTTTTTTACAATTAGTGCTAAAATATCCCTCAAAACCGACTTTGATGGAAAAGAAATAACAAGGTTCCGGTAAAAGAGATCAAAGAAAAATATAAGTGAATCACCGTTGTATAAGTTTACGCCTGTCCTTTATTTTAGAAGGACTTAAAACGCACCCTTTTGAACAGTGTTATAGTGAATCAGCATAGGAAATCTTGTAATTCTTACATTTTAAGCATAAGATGAGGTTAGCACTTTTTTTCAATTACTACGAGGAAGATTTTTGTAGAACTTTTTAACCCTCTAACTCTCGCTGGTATGAGTCTTTTTTGTCCTTTTCTTGAAAAATAACCAAAAACTCCCCGTAAACAAAATAATAGCAGGTTAAAATTAGGGATGTAACGATACGCCGTTTTGCCGATCCGATACCGATACCGATATTTAAAAATAAATATCGCCGATACCGATTCCGATACCGATACGAATATTGAAATTGAGTTCAAGTTTAGATTAACAAAACTCAAGTCCAATTTTTTTATTATACAAAATTACATTGTAAGAGAGAATATATAAAATTGATTTTAACCCAGTATAAAATATTTGAAGTAATTTTTAAGGAGCTACATTTTCTTTGCTTCAAAAAAATCTATATTAAAAATATGCAGAGAATTAGTAGAAAACCAAGAAAAATTTTTTAATTCCTTTGTAATTTTAAAAAATACTCGCCATGCTTTTTAAAAAATCGATTTTTTAAAGAACATTTATCAACTAATATTCTTCTAAATAACTTATAAGCTTAATTATTAAAAGTCTTCAATAAGTTTATATTTATTCACTTAAATTTACATGAAAATAAAGTTTTGAGTTTAAATTCGCATAAAAAAAATTGTGAAAATGGATAATTTTTTATTCTTTTACCTTGAGGAAAAACCATTATAGAACACCGAAAAAGAAATTTGTCCTAGCATCGCTTCCAATTCGGTGATTGGTAATCGAAAAACAGAACTTCTTGCAATGGCAAGGATATGTAAAACTAATTAGAAATTATCCAAATTTGCAACGCTTCCGGATCGCGAATTCTACATTTTAATGACTTCTTTGGAGTGTCTTTTTTTGCTGGAATAAGATTTAAAAAACAACGACTTGAATTTGAATTCATGGTAAAATTAACAAAAAATAAATATTTTTTTTACAAAATAGCAGCATAAAAGTTTATTAATTTCTAAAATTGATATTAATAAGATTTAAAAAATAACGAAGTGAATTTAATTCATGGTGAAATTGAACAAAAATAAATTATTCGTTAAAAAAATCTCTGAAAAAAATTTTTAAAGTATCGTCGTATCGACAGTAAAATATCGCCGATACCGATGTATCGGAAAATCTGAAGTATCGCCGATATATCGGTATCGGTATTCGTTACATCCCTAGTTAAAATATGCCATAAAATTATCTGTCATTAAATTCTGCTATGTCTTTTAATTACCCAAAGGTAAAAAATCAACTTTAAAGTCAGAAATAAGTCAAAACGTGTTCAAGGATTAATTTCGAAAGGAAAATATCCAACAAACCGGATTTCTAGGTATAGAAATTGTTCAGCACTTTCATGTAAAGCACTATGGTGAAAATTTTTGTAGAATATCTTAACCCTCTATCTCTTTCCTGTATGGGTCTTATTTGTCCCTCTCTTGAAAAATGGGGAAAAACTCTCCTTAAACCTTTATAATAATATGTTATTTTAAGTCTTTAAAGACACCAAAGCTCTAAACTCCACTTGGAGACCAGAAGTAATTTAAAACCAAAAATGAGTTCTAGGGTCAATTTCGTACTCTTTCACAAATAGTGCTAAAATATCCCTAAAAACCGGATTTTATGGAAAAGTATTAACAAGGTTCCAACTACAGGCTCCGGCAGAGGGGATCAAAGAAAAATATGCGTAAATCGGCGTTTTGAAAGCTTACATCTTTTCTTTATTTTAGGAGGAGTTAAAACTCCCCCCTTTTGAACAGCGTTATAGTGAATCAGCATAGGAAATCTTGTAATTCTTACATTTTAAGCATAACATGAGTTTAGCACTTTCATGTCAAATACTACGGGGCAGATTTTTGTGGAACATTTTAGCCCTTTAAGTCTCCCGGATATGAGCCTTTTTCGTAATTTTCTTGAAACATATACAAAACCTCGCCTTAAATAACATTATAGCAGGTTAAAATAGGCTACAAAATTACATGTTCAAGGGTTAATTTCGAACTTGTTCACAATTAGTGCTAAAATATCCTACAAAACGGGACTTAGGTATAAAAAGTGTTTGGTACTCTTATGTAAAACTCTGCGGGAAACAATTTTGTGGAATATTTTATTGCTCTAACTCCCTGCAGTATGGGTCCTTTGGGTCCCTCTCTTGAAAAATTTGAAAAACTCCCTTTAAACAGTGATATAGCGGTCTGAAATATTCTACAAAAAATTTTTTTTTTGTAAAATTTTATTATGTCTTTGAGGACATCAAAGCTGTATACTCCACTTGAAGGCCAGAAATAATTCAAAACTTAAAATGGGTTCTAGGGTTAATTTCGTACTTTTTCGCAAGTAGTACTAAAATATCTCACAAAACCGGATATTATGAAAAATCAATAATAAGGTTGCTACAACGGATTCCGGCAGAAGGGACAAAGAAAAGTATACGTGTACCGGAGTTTTGAAAGTGTACTATAATTTTAGGAAGAGTTAAAGTTTTCCCTTTTGCATGATGTTGTCATCGGCATAGCAAATCTTGTAATCCTTAAATTTTAGATATACGATGTCCTTAGCACTTTTATGTACGAGAGACATTTTTATGGAACATTTTAATTCTATAGCTCTTCGTTGTATGGATGTTTTTTATCCGTCTCTTAAAAAGGGGCAAGAACTCCTCCTAAACAGCAATATAGAGGCCAAAAATGTCCTTTGCCATGAAATTCTACCATAAAGCTTCAAAAGCTCCAGAACTTTAAATTTAACTGGAACGACAGAAATGTATTAATTTTGTGTCCATTCACAATTGCTGCTAAAAAATATTCCACAAAACCGTATTTATGAAAAAACAAGGTTCTAACAACGCATCGCAGCAGAGGGGACCAAAGTAAAATATATGTATATCGGCGTTTTGAAAGTTTACATCTGTCCTTTATTTTAGGGGGAGCTAAAGCTGTTGATATAACATTTTTTTTATAAAATGTTGACAGCAAATTTAATAATTTTGCTGTACCGTGTTATTACTTGAAAGTATAAAACCAATGTCAGGATTTCCTTGTATGCAGAAAGCTTAGTTACTATTACAAAGAAAAAAAAGGGCAAAAACATAATGATTTTTTGTTGCTACTTGTGACAAATGCCAGTAAAGATTGCAAGAGTTGTACGTTTTAAATAAAATATTTCCATAATAAAAGTATAATATTTCTTGCATTTGAACTTGTTGTAAGTAAACTTGAAGAAAATGTCATTTGTTGGGAAAATGAAAATAGAAGGAAAATGATTACAGACAATAAAGTAAATGCCAAAGGACATTTAGAGTATTAAAAACAATATGGTTGTAAAGATAGCTGGTATAACTGTATGTACTATATATTAGCAGTAAAAGCTAATTGAAATATCTTGGATGTTTAAAGAGAAAACTGGTAATAGTTACCTGGAAAACTGCCTTAAGGGATTTTGCTATTCATTACAATTTCCAGAAACACATAAGAGACTTGTTTTCATTTTCTTCTTTTAATAAACCTTTTAAAGTTGTTATTTTAAATTTTCATATTCAGAAAATAAACTTTTTTCATTAAGAAATTTAAAAATTTTGCTTTTTCCTATTAAAGTTTCTAAAATAATTTTTCTCTTAGTGTAATTTAAAATTTATATCACTTCTTTTTTTCTCTCTTTCTCTCTCAGCTGCTTGTCATTATAACCCAACAAATTGCATTTTTTAACGATATGACGAAATGTTATCGTTTAATGTTCAGCAACAATAACCAAAAACTAAAAAAAAAATAAATATCTCAAGAATAATATGTAATAGAAAGAAAAAAAGAAAATAGTGGCATAAAAAAATTTTTTATATGACTATATGTTGGCAACAAGACTAACACCATCAGCAGTATAAAATCCGAACAACTAAAAATCATAACTACAATTTGTATGTATGGTTGTTGGTACTTAAGTAAGTGTGTTGCAGCAGTGTTAGAGAAAATGTTGAATTTTTGTTCTCATGTTTATACCATAAGCGCACTTCCGTTTCCGTTTATATTTTTCTTTTTCTCTCTTTTTCATGACTGGTTATTCAAGTAGACTTTCACATAAACATAAAACTGTTAACATTTATGGAAATGTTTTACCAAACACACACACACAGGACTCTTTCTTTTTTTCCATTCATTAGGATAATTCATTAAGCAAAACAACATGGCCAGTTTAGAAGGAGATTAAATGTTACTGGTTGTTTTAGTATTTGTTTAAAGTAATTGCTATTATATATAAATATTAATGCATTTTGGCATATTCAACGGTGTAGACATGAGATTTTTGTTATATAAAATTGTTAATATCTGAAAATAATCTTAAGTAATTCTAGTAAAAGAAAAATCAACTCTAAAATATACAGAGAAAATAGCAAGTACATATATCATTTCCAATTAGAAAATAATATTTGAAATCTGTTTATAGAGATAGGCTGACGTGCATTGAATAAAAATTTTTACTAATCTGGAAGTACAACACAATATCCTTTTAATTCAAATATTAAAAATGTATTTCTAGCAAAGACGGGGTAACAGGGTTTGAATCTAAATTAAAAAATATGAAAAGACAGGACCAAATAGTGCTATCTGCAATTTTCGCGGAAATAAGTTTTTCATAGCAACGTGTTCTCTGACTGAATTTGTCATCTGTTATTTAATCAAAAAATATTTCTTAAAGGTTTTTTCATAAAATTTTCATTATGCTAACAACCCGTTGTTTTGTTGGTAAAAAAAGTGTGCTATCTGCATAAAAATATTTGTGTATAAACAAAATATTAAGATTTGTTGTTATCAAATATACACTACATACATATGTATGTATGTATGTATGTATGTATGTATGTATGTACATTGGAATCTGTGGTCAACCAACAAAATGAGTTTTCTACCCTTGGATACTTCCACACAAATATGGTGGTTTAATGAAATTGCTAAATTTGCGCCCTGCAGCGCCTAGGATGCCTTTAGGCGGGTCAAATGTATGACTGTGACCCCACTTAAAGTTTCTTTCCCAACATTTTTTTCTAACATACCTAACCAATATCTCCATTCCTTAAGCCGGCTCCCATACACAGAGAAAAATTTCAATGTAAAATCGTCGAAAACCAGGCTAATTTAACATTTTTCGTTAGTGATTTTGCTTCATAGGTGTTTCATATTAATTCAACATGATTTACAAGAATCTTGAAAGAACATTTTTCCTTTTGAAATAACTATTATTTCATGTTGATTTCATATTCCAGTACTGTTAAATAAAAATGAAGATGATGCTGAAATAATATGAAGAATCATGTTGAATGAAAGTTACTTCAAGTTGAAACAACATGAATTTAATATTAGAACAACACGAAGAATCATGTTGAATCAAAGTTATTTCAAGTTGAAACAACATGATCTTAATGTAGCTATTTTATTAATTATTTTAATTACGTGATGTGTATTAGCGTCAGTGATACTATATGCTTTTTTGAAAAGTCAGTACGGAGCCCGAAAAAAATCCCTACTTTTCCCTACGCGCCCAAAAAATTATGTTTACAAAAATCCCTACAACTTTTATATGATAATATATGAATGCACACTAGCCCCTTTGCGTTTAATGTACATATACGGCTTAATACGAAAAAAGCTTCTCTCGAATTTTCGATGTTTTACAGGAGAAGAAAAAAACTGAGCTGCAACTTTCTTAGTTCTTTAAGAAGGACGTTGACTACAAGAAAACGTTAAAAACGCGATTTCGAAAAAATCGAGATAAGTCTTTTTTATGTTAAGCCATTGATATATAAAATTTATTTAAAGTTGTTATACAAATTTTTAGAATTTCGAAGTAAAAATATTGCATTATTTTTAGAATTTTATCTAATTTTAGGAAATGTAGCTAACTTTCGACCTACGGAAGATAAATTTCCTTTTTATCGGGATCATCACATTTAAAAATATACACTTTTATATGAATTGCGTTGTCTTACAAACGTTTATTTTTGGAAAGTTAAAAATTTTCTAATGCATTTTTTTAAGGTATTACTAATTACGATGTGTAAACACGAAAAAATCTTTTCGGCAATTGTCCAGATAACGATGGTACATTTGTGTTTTTCGATGCACACTCGACTTTAAAGTGCCAAACAGACTAAAAGTCTTCTTCGAATAAAATGAGTTTATATCTACTAAATTACGCGTCGATTATTGGCTAATTGGCTTTGATCGGGTAAAAAATTACGGAGTTATAATGGATCAAACTCAAAATATAAAATTTTTAGCTTTCTTAACCAATTTTTGTCATTTCGGAAGCTGTTATGTACCACAAGTAATAAAACAAATCCATAGTTTTATAATTTTATTGAATAGTTCATGCAATTACAAAAATTGTAAGCTATAATGGACCGAAATCGGCCAAAATCTAAAAATGCTGTAATAAAATAACGGAAAAACTACCATTTTCAAAAATCCCTACTTTTTAATGATTTGAAAAAATCTGTCCTTTTTTCCCTACGGAAATTTTTTTTAGACAAAAATCCCTACGAATAGGGATTTTTCCCTACATATAACATCACTGATTATCGTAGGCATCAGAAAACTTTGTGTTGCAGTTGGCTGTCCCAGCCTAGATTTGAACTCGTGCCACTTGCATGATAGTTCACACGCTAACCACTGCAGCCACAACAGCTTCAAACTTTACTTTAGATATACACTAAATAAATACCATCGTATGTGAAATTAATTTCAGTTTAATTAAACATGATTTAAATGATTATTTCAAATAAAACTTATTTGAAATTAAAGCTATAGTTATGTTGATTTAAAATGATATGTAACGTTTATAACAAAGATGTTTTAACAGTGACAATTTTTAAATCAAAGAGATTTAAGGTTAGATTAATAACTTTTCGTTAAAAATTAATTACAATGGTAATTTTAAACAAGCAGCAGTAATTTTTCGCTAGTAATTCGATTTTTGTTAGCTATTAGTCAGCTAAATCAAAATAAACAGCTACAAGTCACACAACTGAGCACAATAGTGAATTGTAGCAATGAATAAAGCAAATCAGTACTAAGATCGTTAGCGACAAATTATTTCTTCTATATTTAATATAATTTAGAATGAAAATTGCATCATGTTAATTTTACATTCCTCTTTTTCGGTGTGTACAAAGTGTACATCTTTTGTATGGGTGTCTACTAAAGGATGGAGATAACGAGCTAGTAAGTTTTGAGAAAATGTTGAAAACAAAAAATCAATGGAGGCCAGTCATGCATTTAAAACCCTTAGGGGGGACTCTTAGGCAGTTATTGGACTTTTTCTTCTATATATTTCTTGGCTGTATTGTAGATTTTGTATGGGAGCACCCTTAAGGAGATACGGGATAGGTGTGCTCAAAAAAATGTTGATGCTAGAAACCTAATCGGAGTTGGTCATACATTTAACTAGTCTAGGGCATCGTAGGCACTGCTGGGAACAAATTTAACAATTTCAGCTTTGAGAAAATTTTTGGAGTAAAAAACTAATGAAGGTCGGTCATACATTTTACACCCTTACGGGGACTCACAGGCAGTTATGGAACTTTTTCTGCTATATATTTCTAGTCTCCATTGCGAATTTTGTATGGGGGACCAATTAAGGAATGGATATAGGGGTAGGTATGTTCAGAGAAAATGTTGGGAAGGAAAAATTATTTGGAGTCGGTCCTAAATCGTATACCTCTAGGAGTGATTCTGTGGCAGCTGTGTTTTAAATAACATTGTTAAATAAAGTTTAGTTATTGCTCTTAGAGTAAACGAAAAAAACGGTTTATTCGCTCTCCGGAAAAATTGTGGTTTTGCAGATAACACTATTTGAATATAAGCCCTCGATATTAAAAAAAAATTATTTTGAAAATTGTTCGACATATCTCTTGAAATCCTTAACCCATCTTTTTCGAATTTACTGCATTCGAAACAGCGTTCTAAGTCGTAAAGAGTGACCGAGTGTAGAACACAAATTTGTCACAAAAATTTTTGAGTAATTAAAAAAAAAACATAATTTTTCGAAGTTTATTTATGCGGCCAAAGTATGACATTAATTTTGATCCATTTAAAATGTCTTCAATCTTAGTTTCGATCGGAACGGTTGTTTAAAACTTATTTCAAAAAAAGATTTCTCGAAATATATGAGGTCGAATTAGTTCATATTCACAAGATATGGAAGTGAAATCATAATCTTTAGAATACTGCAATTTATGTTTCGATCCGTTCAGCCGTTCAAAAGTTATGAGATAAAGTTGTAGAAAATCCGTAGATATTTTGAGTAATTAAAAAAAAAATTTTCCCGCTAAAGGGGATATTCCCCCAATTTGAAAGAAAAGCAAAAAAAGACTCATACATATAACGAACTGTTAGAGAGCTAAAATTTGTTTACAAAAAATGTTTATCGTGGTGTTTTACGTAAAAGTACTGAACACATATTATACCTTAACCGCAAAGGCTAGAGAATATCCTATGCCTAGTCTGTATAACTATATGCAAAATGAGGAAAATTGAATTCTTCCTAAACTAAATCTCAGATGTAAACTTTCAAAATGCCGATACATGTACATATTTCTTGGTGCCATCTATCAGAATAAGTCGTTAGATCCTTGTGATTTAAAAAAAAAATGTTTTTGTAAAGATCAGGTAATTTCTCTTTATTGTGAATTGGTCTAGTTGAGTAGATCAATTTCAATACGCCCTCAAAATCGCAAGTTGTTGATAAAAATAATGTTTTGGAACTTCATGGACTAAAATAAATATCACTACGTTTTTTCTGCACCGATTTTTTCACGTTGTTGAAAAGAGGAGGATTTAAGCTTTCCGTGTATGTACCATAAACGATTTTATATTCAACTATCTTTAACGGTAATATTTGCAAAATAAAATTGTAAGGCCATTATTACAGCTCGGCAGTACTGTAGAAGATAGCTATAGGCCAATGATAAACTGACATTTAACAATTTTTCATTATTACAACTTGCCTGTAAAATAAAAGTTATCTTTTTCAAAGCATGGCTATACCAGAGCATTTACCGACTATTGTGAATGGTTAAAGATCTCGGTGGCAACGTCATACATATATATATTTACTTGATAAAGTAGAAAGCATGGCAGCCTATGAAAATCTGGCAACTTCAAATGGCTAAACTTGACGATAAAATGTATAGGCAGAACGCATTTGCGTATAACTTATCGCTTACTCTTACGTTAAAGTAAAGTTATAATAATGAAAAACTGTTTATGCGTTTATCCGATAAAATCCAAGGTTATCAGGTTGCCGGTGAAAAAAAATAAGGAAAGGGTTCCAGCCCACTTGGGTCCAGTAATAATGGTCCCTTTGTGATAAGATAAAATCCAAACTTTAACTAAATTAAAGTTGTAATAATGGCCCCGAAATGTGTATTTAATTTCGATTTTGTTGGATTCTGTTTTTGCAATAGTTTGTTTGAAACACTATTCATTGTTTTGAAATTTGGTCCCACTGGTTGTATTGCTTAAAATAATAGTATTTCTAAAACAAAAATGAAAGACCCTACAGTATGCTTTGAAATTTTCACAAAAAATTCTAACAGTAATAGTGTCGTCTTGTTACATTTTTGCATTTTTAGTCTCCTGTAATAGCACGCGATAAAGAGCATAGCTCCACAAATAGGCGAGATTCTTAAAAAAAAATCTTTAGCATTTAAATAGTACTTGGACAGCCTTTATTCTTCTTAACTTCCAACTTTTCATCCTTTTTCCTGGTTTTTCTCTCAAATAAGAAAAAAATGGATTTACAGCAGTTTTTGTTGTATTCTACTTTTTGTGGTAATTTTAACTATCAACTATAAAATTGTGACGTAAAGCATTAACGCACAGCTAGGCAAAGATTCGCACATATGTATGTATGTACTAGGGAGCTTTTGTGTGCCAGTGTGGATATGTGCGTTAATATTAAGTACTAAATGATGGCTGGTTGCATTAAAAGCCATTTTTTTAATGACATGCCATCAACAGTAAAAAAAGTAACTTTAAATGAATGAATGAGAAAAAAATGCAGTTAAAAGCAAAGACACGAAACAAAAAAAAAAACACTTGCCAAAGATTTCACTTAAAAGCATCAGTTATAAATTATTAAGACCAAGCAGCAAGCGGCTTGGAATACAGAAATGAAACGAGGATAAAAATACAAGTGCGTGTATTTAAGTCATTAAATTAAAAAAATAATAACAACAACAAAGGCGAGAAATAAATATAAGACGCAGCATGAAAAAAAAGTAAAACCTTAAAGTGAGACTAAAAAAACCTACAACAAGTAAAAGACGGAATGAGTTAAAACCATATAAGAGGGTTCTTTTTTATACCTGAAGGATAAAAGGATATTCATGGGTATAGTGAGTGCTAAAAGCAAAAGAAAAGCTTAACAATTTTATATAAAATAATTGGGGCAAAAAAAAGAACATAAGTGTTAACACGACTTTGACTTAATATTAATATTAAATACACAAAGACACACACTCACACGCACACATATTTTATTATCAGGGCTCGGGCTTTCATGCAACTAAAAATTGATTTAAAGCGCTTAACAAATGCACCTAAAAATGAAAAATATGTGCAAAAATAAGCATTTACCTACGAACAAAGTACCAAAACTAAAATAATATTAAAATATTTTTAAAATTTTTTTATTATTATTACAGAAAAAACATACACAACACAAACATAATTGGGTCTATTGTTTAATGCAACTGAACTTTAGTTGCATTGCCAGTCTGCAAACTGAAAATTAATAGTTGTCAGAAAGGCACTAAATAGCAACTGAAATTGATAGATCTCAGTTGCCAGTTGCCATAAGTAGTACCATTTTCAGCAACTGGCAACCCACCTGAGGCTCGGTTGCCATCCATAATCGGCCTATTAATATTTTTTTTTAATTAAGAAATATGTATTAACAAATTTATTATAACTCCAAAAATATGCATTTATGGCTAAAATATGCAAAAATATTCAACTACAAATCGATGCCAAACTACTTAACATTTGATGATTCGCCAATACCTGTTTATCTAACACTAAAAAAACATGCATTTGTGTGAAAGTCCGAGCCCTGTTCATTATTAAATATAAACTATTTAATTAGAGAAATTGATTTTTGATTTTTAATTGTAATTGATTAAGAAACATGTAAATAAATGTATTCAATTTCAGTATTTTGGGAAATTTAGAAATAGAAAAGTGGTTTACAAATTTACATAAATAATTGTTAAAAGATTATTAGAATGTGTGTGTGTAGGACACTTGATAACATTTGTATTTAAAAAATTCATGGGTGTTTGTTTGATCATGTTTTTTTATACACAAATATAAAATAATTTTAATTAATTTAATATTTTATATTCAACTGACATTTTGACATTTGTCACTATATAATTGTAGATGTAGGACTATTCATAGAATATACATATGTATATGTACATTTGTGGCAGTAGTTGCCGCACACACACATACAAACATGTCTGTCTGTATGTCTAAATTTCCTAACAGCAGCTCCAACACATTTACATAAATTTTTGCAAACATTCACAGCCAGCGGTAAAATAAAATGGCCTTCTCACTTCAGGCCTGCTTAAACCTTCTTTTTGGTTATGTTTTAATTTTTGCGTTCCTTCCCCAAAGAAGGACTTTTGGAAGGCCTGAAATGCCCTCTAGTTTTTATTAGAAAAGAAGCAAGGAACATGTTAACCGTCTATTTCTGCGTTGTAGGGGTCTTTTTTGTCTCTGTCTTAAATAAGGGACAAAAAAAAAATACCCTTCAGCAGCAATAAAGGGCACTGATATATGCTACACAAAGTTTTGCTATAAAATTATTCAATACTTCTCTAAAGAAGCACAAGCTCCAGATTCCACTCGAAGGAAAGAAATCATTGAAAACTTAAAATATGTTTACGTATGTACCTATTCACAATTAGTACTCGGCATAAGAAATCTTCGATGCTTTACGTTTAAGGTATAAGATGTGTTTAACACTTTTATGCAAAACACCGCGAGAAACATTTTTGTAGAATATTTTAACCCTCTAACTCTTCGTTGTTTAAGTCATTTTGTAATTTTTCTTATAAAAATTGCAACAGACTGCCCTTCAGCAGCAATACAATGGACTGAAATTTTCTACAGAAATATAAACCATAAAATTATACTATAAGTCTTTAAAGACACCCAAGCTCCACAATCAACTTGAACGCCAGAAATCGTTTGAAACTGAAAATGTGTTAATTTCGTACTTATTCACAATCAGTGCTCAGCATAGGAAAGCTTGTAAGCTCAGCACTTTTATGTAAAACACCACAAGAAACATTTTTGAGAATATATTAACCAAATAACTCTTTCTTCTAGGGGTAGTTTTGTCTCTTTCTTGAAAAAGGTTAAAAAACGACCCTTCAGCGGCAACATATCTATCTCATATGCTCTAAAGAAATATTTGCCATAAAATTCTACTATAGGTCCTAAAAGACTCTCAAGCTCCAGAACCAACTTGAATGCCAAATATTATGCAAATCTTAAAATATATTTAGGGGTTAATTTTGTACTTACAGACTTCTGTCAAAAAAGTTGAAATAGTGTGTTTCCATAAGGCAAGTTACAAAGAGAAGTTTGCGACGCGCGTACCTCGCAAAAAGTTGAACATTCTTCAACTTTCACGCGTTGTATACAAAATGGCTGGTAGTGTTGCCAGATTCATATGATAAAATGTTTGTTCAATGGAAATAAATTATTAGAAATTAATTTTTTATTAAACAATGAACGAAAAATGCAATAAATATATAAAGGAAAATAAAACGTAAAGGCAAGACAAAAAATAGCCGATCGAGGCGTTAAAAGTTCATAAAGCAAGAAAAGCGTTGCCGCGTAACGCGTGGTATGTACCTCCAGCTTTAGTACTCGGCATAGGAAATCTTATAAGCCTTACGTTTAAGGTATAAGATGTGCTAAGCACTTTTATATAAAACACCATGAAAAACATCTTTATGGAAAATTTTAGTCCTCTAACTCTTTGTTGTATGGGTGTTTTTGCCTCTTTCTTAAAAAAATACCAAAAAAATGCCCTTCAGGGGCAGTATAGAGAAATGGCTCTACAAAGTTATTTGTTATAAAATTCTACTTAAAATTTTTAAAAACACCTAAGCTCTAGACTCAACATGGACACTTATAATTTAAAATGTATTTGAGGGTTAATTTCGTACTTATTACACAATTAGTACTCGGCATAGAAAATATTGTAAGCCTTACGGTTAAGGTATAAGATATGCTCAACTTTTATGTAAAATACCACGAAAAATATTTTTGGGCACTTTTCTCTTTGGGCAAAAAGCTACCCTTCAGCGGCGATATAGCGGGCTAAAATCTTCTAAAAAAAATATTTGCACATAATATTCTACTTGAACGCCAAAATCATTCAAAAATTAAAAAGGGTTTAAAAGTTAATAACATGAGTATGGAATGGAGCTTGGAAAGGCCTTCTACATTCAAAAGATTGTTTAAAGAGGCCTTCTATAAAGCCTACATACTCCTTCTTTTTACCGTTGGTTATGTACGAGTACATATATGCATGTATGTATTTGCTTTAGTACAAGTAATAAATTATGCATTTACAAAATCTGACACAATAAAAAGAAGACAATTTAAATTAAATATAAAAAAAACAGAAATATTGTATTTTTAAGATAAATATGTGTACAAATATTTGATTTATGATGGAATATACAAAAAGATTTAAAACAAGCTAAATTTTATTTAAATAATGGACGAAAAAACTCCAATTATTTATTTGTAGATTTGAAAATAAACAAAAGAAAATTAAAAAAAAATTACTATCGAATATGAATTTATGTAAAAAAAGGGGTTTTTAATAAATATGTTCATTTCATTAAGGTTGTTAAAAAAAAAGTACACATTTCTGTGATCCATAAATCTTGGCAATAAATTTTGTAATTAAATATATACATACACGAGTGATTCTCACTTTGTGTGTCTATGTTTTAATAATTTTTGAATTTATTGGAGCATATTCATAGTTACAGTGTGTGACTGGCAACTTTTTAAATCAAAACTAGTTAAGTGACAGCTTAAATTTAGATATCAACTTAAAATGCACTTCTAAAACCAGCATATTTCGGCTATAAGAAAATGAATACCCTTTTCTGTACAGTGCTTTTTATTTCATGATATTTAATTAAGCATTCATATATTTCATATATTTTGCAACATACACTAAAAATTGAATTAACAACAGTTAGTTTTAATAAAAAATTCTTAATTATAAAAAACGGGTAACGCTCAATACATTTGGTTCAATACATTTAGGTGGTTGTTATAACCACCCGTTTGGGAGGTAAGATGCGACACACTTCTTTTTTGATCGGGCGTTAAACATATAAAACAATCAGAAACTCAATCGGGGACAAACAGCACGGATAAGCACAAGTGCAGTGCAGACATACACCAGATAGCAAAGAAAAAAGTGACGTTCATAAGTTGTGTTATATATATATATATTTTTTTTATTTTTGGCACCCATTGCGAAAAAGAACTTTTTTCTAAAAATTTATTTTCAAATGTATAATTTTTACAAAATATTTTACATTTATTCCCTATTTTGCATTAATCTTTGCTTTTAATCCTTTTTCCTGCTTTTTAAGCATTTTTATTTGTTTTACGACTTCAATTAGACTTTATTAAAATGTAAAATGTTTTCTGTTATTTATTTAAATTCTTTTTTTTTTCAGTCCTAAAAATTATTTTTGCTCACATAAATTTTATTTATAAAGTTTATTTTTTTTTACAGACAATTTTTAACATTTTATATTATTTGTTTATTGCTTGTAAAATGTTCATATTTTAATATGTTTGATGGTTATTTGTTTTACACGAAATTTTTTAATAAATAAACGCAGCTGTAAAGTAAAATATAGAAAAAATGCAAATATATTTTAGTGCAAAATTTGTAATAAAAAAGAAGATTATTTCTTTTTCACTGACCAAATATTATTTTAGTTTAAAGTTAATAAAATGTTTACTATTAAATTTATGTGATAAAAGCCATTTTTACATAGAATTGACTAAAATATATCCTTATAATATAGCTTTATCTTTACTTTTCTCCTTTCTAAAAGTCTTTGCTTTAGCTGGTGTTGCAAAATAATTCCTTTCTTAAGGATTATGTTAAATTCAAGTCCTTAAATTTCTGTGCTCTCATTAGTTCTTATCTTTATTTGCTTCCAACTTTAAGTTTTTAATATATTAAAAACCATATTTATAACAATCATTAGTATTCTACTTAAAAGTTAATTTTGATATGTTTAAGCTTTAATCCTTGTAAAACACACTTAATAGACAAACAGACACTTGAAACTCCAAACGTCTAGATTTTAGTTGAAATCCTTTTAGTTTTTATTTCAAGTTTTTTTGTTTTGTATTTTAATTTTGTATATTTTATTTATACATCTTTCTTAAAATAATATTTCCTTTATCTTTGTACCTCCACCCTAAGAAAAATATGCAAGCATGTTACGCATACAGAAGTACAAAACTAGAATTTTATGAACGTTTTATGTAAATGCCCAGCAAACCAGTGAATTTGAGCTCAAATAGAGAATGATATTTGGAACAACCTTTTTTGTTGGAAAGTGAAGATAAAGTTCTAATTTTAAGATTTCAACAGTAATTTGAGAATAATACTTGATACTAAATTCAGGAAGAACCCTTTTGACTATCTAGTGGCATTAAAATTAACATTTTTGCAAATTGTTAAAGTTATTGCGAATAACTACATTTTGATCTTGTGTTTGTTGGGTGGCATATTATCCTGACAACCCACGTACACGTACACGTTTAAACCATCTATCCATCATTTGATGTAGTGTGAGAGTTAAGTAAAAGACATGTTTGTATTTATTTACATACTTTTGTAAAAACAGAAAGAATAAAAACCTAGGGATAAAATTAAAAACAAGAATTAAGAAAAAAGGGAAAAAACAGTAGGATGATAACATTTAAAATATTGTCATTTTATAATGATAAGGGGCAAGTAATTATTATAACATGAATTAAAATTAAAAAACTAAAAACCGACATGTACTATTGCAAATCATTGGAATGACATTTTAATGCTCTTTGATATGATATCCATCATAATAGAGTTTGTTGACTCTTAATTTTTCGTCCCTGATATTACAATGTCAGATAGCCGCCATTTTGAAATTTTATATCGCTAAAATAGTTGTCTTATGCTGAATGAAATGATACCCAACACGATAGCTTTCGATGACATCTAATTTTTGGACCCAAACGTAATGGTCTCAAATGGCCACCATCTTCAATTTTTATATATTGTTAAAATAGTACTCTTATGATGATTAAATTGATATACATACAACACATAAAGTTATGCCGCCAAATGGCCGCCATTTTGAATTAGGGGCTATTCACATATTACTTAACGCTATTTTCAGAGTTTTCAAACCCCCTCTTGTAACGCTTTTTACGAAATTTTCAGTATAAATTATCTAGTCTGTAACAAATTGTTACAGACTAAATTTAAGATGGCGGCCATCTTTTACATATCAAATATGTCTTGTGTAAAATTTCTGTATAATTCACCAAATAAAAGATATTGGAAACAGTTTAGATTTTGCTACACAGTGCAATTTATATTATACATAGAAAATTTCAAATGCTTCTATTCAAATGAAAATGTATCGATTATACTTTCCTTTCTTAAAGGGATATTAATCAATAAATTTTCTCTTAAGTCTACGACTTATCGACTACTTCTATATTTAACAAAAAATATCGATAACTACTTTAAAGGAAATGATCGCTTGCTTTCTGATAAAAGTTCTATCGATAACTTTAATTCCTCAGAAATTTTATGAAAAAATTATCGATAACTTTTTTATCCTATAGAAAATGTATAAAGAGCTTTTATTGAAAATAAAACATATCGATAGCTTTTCTGATCAAGGAAATATTAATCAATAACTTTACTATACAAAGACAAATATAGTCATATTTTTTATTAAAAATGTTATCGATTACTTCTCTATTCAATAAAAATTTCGATAACTGTTTTTAAAGAAATCAGCGCTAGCTTCCTCATAAAAGTTTTATGGATAACTCGTGTTTTCCTGAAAAATTTTATGAAAAATGTATCGCTAACTTTCTTATCCTATAGGAAATGTGTCAAAGAGTTTCTCAAATTTATCGATAATTTTACCAAACAAAGGAAAATGTATCGGTAACATTTTTATTCGATTGAAAATTTATCGATTATATCGCACTTCAATAGGAAAAAAATTCGATTACCATTTTTAAGAAAATTGCTCGCTAGCTTCTTAATGAAATTTTTAAGGATAAATTTTTCATTAAAAACTAATTGATAATTTTTCTGTCTTATAGGATATGTTCTTTCTGGATAAAAGAAAATGTATCGATAACTTTCCTTACTCAAAGGAAAATTAATTGATAACAACAAAACAAAGGAAAATGTATTTATTTTTAACATTATTTATTTATTGGATAATTTATGGATTATTTCTCTATTCTCTCTCTTATCCTTTAGGAAATGTGCCAAGAGTAGTTTCTATTACAATTTATCGTTAACTTTATGGATTGGACAACTTTTCCATTCCTTAGAAATTTTGTGAAAGTTTATCGATAACTTTTCTCTCTAAAAGGCGTTTTTACTTTTTTATTTATTAGATAATTTCTAGATTAATTATGGACAACGAAAAATTTTGGTTGCTATTTAAAAAGTATTTATCGCTAATATCTAGAAAGAAAATCTTTCGATAATATCTTCATGAACTATGGAAAAAAAATATCGATAAATTTTATTAAGGAAATGAGCGATAGCTTTGTGGATCACTTTAATGTATAGCTTTTCCGTTCTTTAGAAATTGTATGAAAAATGTGTCGATATATTTTCTATGCTATAGTTAAGGTATCAAAAGTTTGTATCCAAAAGAAAATTTATCGAAGACTTTCCTTACCCAAAGGTAAATTAATCAATAATTTTACCATGCAAAGGGAAATATATCGATGACTATTTTATTCAATAAGAAATGTATCGGTTATTTTTCTATTGAATAAAAAATGCTGATTAATATTTAAAAAAAAATTATCGCTTGCTTTTTGATAGAAGATCTTTTGCATTTCTCAGAGTTTTAATTAAAAATTTATCGATCTCTATAGAATTAGTCTTTTCTATCGAATATTCCAAACGATATGATTGTTTCTAGTTATGTAATTTCTATTAAATGGGAAACTAAAATTTTTTACTATATCAGCATTAAAAAGGATGCTACTCCTAGATTTTTCTTGAAAAGCATTTATTTTTTACAATTTCCTCAAATTCTAAGTAATATTATTTTACTCTTGATACTCTTTTACTAGTCCGTTTTGGTGGTACACATTTTATTTATCTCTTCATTTTACTTTTTGAACATTTTTGCAAATGATTTGTAATTATCCTTTAAATAATACTAATGAATTGCTTCTTGTCCTTTCTAATCAGAGCTAGCACACAGACAGTTAAAGTAGGATAAAAAAGCACATGTCTTAACCCAGCGGGAAATAAAAGAAGTACGGATGCCTTCTAGAAGGCCTCTGTACTCTTTCTTTTGGCCACGTTGTCATTGCGCGGAAGGTATTCCGTTTGCTAGTTCTGGAAGAACTGACAAAGGACCTTCTAAAAAGAGAATTTTCAAGGGTTGCTAAGGAAGGTCTGTCGAAAAGCAAATGGAGGTACATTTTTTCAATCTTGGTATTTTTATAGCGGCTTCTTTATTTTTGTTTAATGTGATTTTTTATTTCGAATTATTTCCTTTCATCTAAAGAAGTTTTTTTTACAAATGTATTTAGTAAGAAGGCATTGGTCATGAATAGTTTCGCCAAAAAAGTTAATCAGTTCCAACAGAAACGGCATAATAGCAGCATGTATGATGTCTTTTGTACGCACATTTCAGCTTTATATACAATTTACTTGCGAAAAAAGAATATGAGAATGTTTGTTATTTGTAAAGTTCATTATGGATGAACAAAACAAGTTTCATTTGCTGTGGCAAAAAAAAATGCTACTCCTTTTCTTTTCCCTTCTCATAGAAGAGAATGTGGAATGAGTATCTTATCTTTTATACGGGAGAGCCGAGGCCTTCTGTAAGCTATTCTGTAGCAGTTAGATAAGAATGGTAATTGAATAAAAAAGCTGTCTAAGCATACCTTTAATAAGGCCTGAAGTACGAAGGTCTTCTGAGTTTTCCCGCTGGGAAGTAAAAGGCAATATTAGAGATTGCATGTGTCTATAGTCATTTCAGCAAAAATTGTATGAGTTCGCACTAAATCTAACTTTGGTAGTTATTGGAATGTAATGGTAGTAGTAGTTTATCAATAATCCTATTTCATACTAAAAGCTTCATTTTAATTTCGTTTGACACTTTTAAGCTTTTGCTTAAAGCAAAGAAATTAATGTTAAATGAATGGTAATGTCACTCTATGTGTATGCAATAAGCAAAAGAGAGAGAGTTCTAAAGTGAGGGTGGGAGACTACACACAGTTAATTCAACACCAAGATTTCAACAATATAACTGCAAGAATGAAGGAGCAAAAGGAAGCTAGTAAAAGTGAATCAATTAAATCCATATACTATAGAACTCGTAACAGCAGCAACCATCTAACAAAATGAACATCAAGGTTGCAAAAAACTCTCATCGTCGACTTATAAAAGTAGCTTCAAAATGCCAACAAGAGCGAATAAAAATAGTTTTTTTGCTGTGTAAAAGGATTATTTTGTTAAAAGCAGGTGTCCCCTAAAAAAATAGAGTGTAGAAAAGAAAATGTTGATGGGAGATAGAGGACAAATCTGATGCTGTCTACCGGCCTGCGGCCTGGCCTGTTGCGGTGATAAAGATGAAAACGTTTAATAAATGAATGAATGTCAAAATGTAATATATCTACCCCGCAGGCCAAGTCTTTGAGACATCATCGATGCATGTGTGAAACAAGTATTTATCACCGACGACGAACTGACGATACTCCAAGCCAACTTCTCTAAAGAAATTGGAAAAACCCATAAAATCGAAGTTACTCCAAAAAAATCGAATATTCGAAATTAAATATGTGATAAGAAAATGCACCAAAATTACTTAAAGAAAATCATGATTTTGTTAAGAAATTGAACTAATTCCAAAAAATCATGTATAGTCGAAATATTCAAATTTTAATAAATATTCGGAAATGCACCAAAAGCACATTCAATCTATCAGAAAACTATATTTTCACTAACAAAAATCGGAACATACAAAAGATTTAATATTCTTCAAAAATTACATGTTTAACGCATGTTCGAAAATGCAACAAAAATGACCAACAGCAACCTAAAATTTCGAAAATAAAATCGAAGTTAATGCGAAAAATCGAAATTTAACACAGGTGAAGTGCATCAACATTGCGTAAAAATATACAATTTATTTCACTAAAGAAATAGAAGCTACTTCGACAAAATTTCATATATCCGAAAACTCTAAATTTAACACATACATATTCGGAAAACTATAATTTTACTTATAAAAATGTAACCTTACTAAAGATTGTAGTTACTCTAAAAAAATTTTAAATTCTCCGAAAATTCTTAACGCCAACAAAAAACTATAATTTTACTAAAGAAACCCACAACTTTTCGCTAAAGAAATAAAAAAAAAACGCGAATAAATGGAGTCCGAAAATTCTAAAATGCCTTAAAATGGAATCCGAAAATTCTGAAATGCCTTAAAAGCGTCTTAAATCTGCAATAAAATTATAATTCCAAGTACAAAAACCAAAACTCGCAAGAGATTGAAGTTAATCCGAGAAAATTGAGAATTCACCCAAAACACACACGCGAAAATGAATAAAAGTTACTTTAAAGACAATAAAGAAATTAAAAAACACGCGAAGATAGCAAAGCTATTCTGAAAGAATCTGACATAATCCGAAAATTTCATCTACTTATAAAATATAGTAGGAAATTCACCTAAACCGCTTTAAATCTATCAGAAAACTATAATTTCACTAACAAGAATCGAAACTGTAAAATAATATAGGTACTCCAAAAAAAATCTAAAATTTTCCGAAAATTCGAAATTAATCCAAATGTCTTAAAACTAACAGAACAATATAATTTTGGTAAAGAATTAAAAAATTTTCACAAAATCGAAGTAAGTCCGAAAAAATTAAAATTCGAAATTTTACACATAGTCGAAAATGTACCACATTACTAAAGAAATCAAAATCTCGCAAAGAATTCAACACTATTTAGAAAAAATCGTATACATCGAATTTTTCGAAAATTCGAACTCTAACAAGTATTCGAAAAACCAGCGAAATCGCACCTAATCTAAATTTTAAAATTCCACGAAAAGCAAAAATTCAAAAATGATCAATAATTGTTTCGGATCCACCAGAAACTCTAAAAAAAATTATGTTTGAAGGAAATCGAAGTTACTCCGAAAAAAGCAAAAGTTCAGCGAAAATTCGAAAGTTAATACATATACATATGTATGTATATGTACATATATTCGAAAATTCAGTAAAATTGTTTTGAGTCTATCAGAAACCCATAAACTAAAAATTCGAAAAATATCGAATTTACTACGAAAAAAATCAAAAATTAGCCTAGAATTTCAAATATACAATTTCGAATGTACACGAAAAGTGCCTAAGTTTTAATTAAAGCCCATATTATCACTAAATAATTCGAAAACTAACAAAAAATTTGAGATACTCCAAAAAACTATATTTTGAAATTTTTTGGAAAACTCGAAATTTATGGACTTATTTTGTAAAAATTATTTCCTAGACATTTCAAAAACTTTTATGCGTCCTTTGGTCATGAATAAGCTTAGAAGGAGCTCACAGTTTACGTAACGTCTCTTCGCTTTGTAAAGTTTTTTTTTTAATTCTCAGTATAAATTCTCTAAACAGTATGAAATTATCAACCTCCTCCCAACCCTGCCCAAGATCGTTACGCAATATGTGATTAGCTCCTGAATCTAGTTCAATTAATTCTCATATATTTAATTCTTTCATTTGCTAGCTATTGATTGCTTTCTAATAAAAAAAAATTTCTCCTCTCTTTTTCCAGGCTATTTCTCTTTAATCAACGACAAGGGTCTAACTACAGCCACCTTATATACTTCGCTCGTTCAGCTGGTACGAGAGCGTGTCTGCAAATTTGTATCGGTTGAAAATATGCCAGCTTTTATGGAATCTCAAACGAACGGCAGTAATGCCAATTCGCCTACCGAAGGATGCCTTAATATCTATTCATCCAACTCGAATAATGCCAACAACAGACCTCAGTATGTTAAGACCACCGCTCGTGGAGGCCAAGTTTTTAAATTGCTGGCTGTATATGAAGATGGCAAACAGGAGCAAAGCGCTATAGGCTCTACAATTTCCTGTGGTGGATTGAGCTCAAAACCCAACTCCAGCCATGGCAGAGAAAAGGAAAGAAGTCGTTATGCCCAATTGTTAAATGAACAAAGACAAACTCTTTATGTTTCTTTGGCTACCAAAGGTAAATTTTATGAAATAGAACCGGGCATACCTCAGATACTGCAAAAACGCTTGGATATGACGGGCGAGGGTGGTCAGAAAAAGGTTAATCCTGATTGTGTGCATAGAATAACAGCTTTAATATCACCCAGCAAAGAGTTGCCCATGACATTGCGGTATATCTCGGGACCCTCAGGCTGTGCCAATGCTATACCCGAAAATATTAGCATAACAAGAATAACGACGGAAAATATGATTATAGCTTGTCCCATAGAAGATGTTGATATGCAGAGTCCTTTGCATTTGCGCAAATTACATTTAACCAAAGAAATGCAATTGGTCAAAAATACTTTAGGTTTCGAAAACGAACAACGCATGTTGGCCAATCCCAATGTACAGAACATTTTAAAATTTTGTCAATTTAACTGTGATCAGTTTTTAAAAATGGTAGAAGTAGAAATTTTACAAAGATCTGAAAGATCCATGTCGAAATCACGCGTAGAAGGTTTGAAGATACTCAAGCCTTTGCATTTGCCCAAATTGTTGAGAAGAGAAAAGACCACTATATCGGCTCATGAAAAAGAGGACTCTATAATATTCTTAAGTAAAACGGATCTACAAAATCTAGAGAATAAAGAACAAGCCTTTGATCAGCAGGCCAATAGAATATCGGAGAAAATGAAAGTATTTCAGTCTACTAAAAAGAAATGGTTCAAAAAACAGGATAAAAATTCGGTAAAATCATTGACTTCACTGGACTTGGATGTTCAGGCCAAGAAAATGAGCATGGAACGTTATTCGGATATGTCGAAATTGTTGCAAGAAAGATTTGGCGATAAAACAGCACATAACGAACATTCGGAATGTGCTTCAGAGCTTAGTGGTGGTAATTCGGATATTGGCTTTTCTGATACGGAGACCACTACCTTGACCACCATTAATGAAAAGCTTAACAAGTTTGGCGCCAGTAAAATCATGAATACTGAGCCTAATATATTGCAAAAATCTATGTCCTTGCAGGATATTGATGTCATAGGCCGACGGCATTTACGTAAACCGGATTTATTGGCATCTCATCATACGACAGATACAATTTCAGAGGCTGGTACTGATATCGAAGACATGGAGAATCGAGAGCCTCTACAAACCTCTTTTATAACCGAGAAACTGTACAATGAGTTTCATGTAAAAACCAAGCAATACAGCAAATCCTCTTCTAGTTTACATCAATTACTCAACTTTTCTTTGCCGCAAAAAATGCAAATAGGCGATAATAAAAGATCTCTGGCACAATTGAAAAATCAAACAAGCAATCAAAATAATAGACTTTTTGATAAAAGATTAGAATTTAATATAGGAGAACCGGTAACAGGTAGACGAGCAGCTGGAGGCCTCTCGCTTTTGGGTCATCATTCACAATCACAAAATATCTCTCTAATATCACCTCTAACGCCCTCCAGTCTAATCGATGATGATTTACCCTATTCCAGTGTAAGAGACTCTTTAATTTTGTCCAGTGATGAGGGTAGTCCACCAGATCTACCAGCCGGTAATATTAGACAAGCTTTACATTTGCTAGACTATACCAAGGAGAATATTTATGCGGAAATATGTCATGAAGCCAGTGCCATGGGTGGTATACCTTCTTCTCATACACGTGATACATTTTCGGCAGCTACACATTCCACACAGATCTCAGATGACTATGGGGACTATGCCTCTCTCACCTTTCCCCCACAGCCAACAACAACAGTGGCGTCGTCGTTATCGGCTAATAATCTTGGCAGTGCTATAAGTCGTGTGCAAATAAACTGTTCGACCAGTCCAGTGTCCTATCACACTGTGTATCTGGGCGATGAACCTTTAGGAGAAAATTATGTTAACAACGATAATAAGGCCAATAATAAACAGATTGCGTATAAACAGCGTAATCAGCATAATGCTCGTGATAATCGTTCTCATGTTACTACAGTGGATGTGGGTGAGAATGGTGCAACAATTGGTGCCACCAGGGCCTTAACTGGTAGCCAGTCTGATTCAGGTGGTCTTGACAATATTTATAATACGCTCAAATGATGACTAATGTGATTTAGTTGGAAATTGGGGGCATCAGTTTTAAGTGTTATTAGTGGTAAATTATTTTGAATGGAAACGTAAGAGAGCGAGGAATAAAAAGAGAGTAATTTCGGCTTTCGTGTATTTGATATTTGAAAGAAGAACAAAAAAAAAAATGGTTAATGGGAACAGTATTTTTTTAATAGCAATTGAAAATTTCGGTTTTTAGTTCTTCAAAGGGATAACATCTGTAAAACTTTATAGTGTTTACTTAACTTTTTATTAAAAAATAACGTAACATTTAAACTAGGTATTTTGAAAACATTATAAGAAACTTAACAATATCAAAATTTGTTTCATTTGTTACACAGTTTTGTTATAATTTTGTAGATTGTTAAAAGATTTCGGAAACAAGGTTATATGCATTAC
Organism: Panzeria rudis; assembly: GCA_956483635.1. Lineage (NCBI taxonomy): Eukaryota > Metazoa > Arthropoda > Insecta > Diptera > Tachinidae > Panzeria > Panzeria rudis. Next base: position 13,521,498 of record OY101449.1, read on the forward strand.
AAAAATAAAAGCTTTAGTATTATTTGTTAAAAATTCATGGTAAAAATAAGCTTTACTATTAGCTTCATATTTTTAAGATTTTACTTGATTAAAAAAAGCTTTTGGTTTTAAATCTTATAATTTCATAAACTATTTGTCGAGAGCTTAAATGTAATTTCACCTCCTATATTCCAAGTTTTCTATATAATTTATCAGAAGTTTTGAAGGTACTCGCACGTTTTTAGCTTAAGAGCTTTTCCAAATATGAGAGTGAGGGTGGTATTGGCTAAATAGTTAGCGCGTTTGACTACAAACTCTGAGGTCTTGTGTTCAAGGCTAGTTTCAGGCAAGCCAACAACACATGCATTTTTCTGATGTGCATTGGTGTGTTATTGTGTTTTTTTGTTGAACTGTTAAAATTATGAAGGCATGGCACTGATCACTTTGGCAGTACCGGCGGGATTAATACTAAAATATCCTAATGCACTTCACAGCACCCTCTTTCGTCGGTATTGTAGCTGAACCGTCGGCGAAGTAAAATAACTAATAAATTGGCTACACAGCTTAAACAAATTAATGCCTCTACTTGACACCAGCGGGGCTGCAACACTGCTCTACAAAAAACTCGCAACAGCAGAGTTGTAAACGAATTAAGCTTTCTATCTCGCTCCCACTGCTCCACCCGTTCTCTCTACGCTATCCCTTTCCCAAAGAAGGCAACACATTAATTAGTTAACTGGTAGGCATTAATTGCCTGATTGTGTTGCTTCCCTTTATAACAAAATGAAAATACATATTTCTTTTAAAATTAAAAGCGCTTTTCCATAATTTTAAATGTTGGTTTTTTCAATATTAAAAAAAACGAGATTATGTATGTTTCTATACTATTATGTATGTTTCTGTAGGAACTTTTCGATGCCTACCCAAAAGCCATCTTTAATACAATTTTTTGAATTTGAAAATGTTTTCGGGTATACTGGGGTAACTTTGTGCCCGTACCGAAAAAGACCTACTGTGTTTCAATTTAAAAATATTTTTGCTGTTAAGTTTTCAAGCTCTTTTTGCGTACAAATTTATATATTTTCATTAAAATGTTAAGCTCTTTTAGTTATTTGTTTGTTTTTATAATTAATAGTTCTGGCTCTGTACGAAGTTACTCAAACTTAAGCGAAAGCTTTTTCAGTCTGTGTCCGTACGTGCACGAAGCTTCCCAAACTTATCCAAAGCTTTTTATAATAAAACTTTTGTATTGAAAATAACTTTCAGTTAGGTTTGGGTTACTTCGTACGCGTACAGGAACAGACTATTTGTATAACGAAAAGCTTTTGGGTAAGTTTGAATAACTTCGTGCAGGCACAGAAACAGACCCAAAGGTTTTACATAATTCCTAATCTTATTTGTATTAAATTAAACGACAATAAATTATTTCTTTGAAAAAGATTTTGATAAAACTATATAGTGTTTATTTAAAAATTTTTATAATTGAGCTTTAAAGCTCGATATTTATAATACATTTTTAAAGCTTTTGAAGTACATATCATTTAGTTGCTGCAACAACATCATAACTAAAAAAATAGTGTTATTGCAAACGAGCTTAAAATTTTCAGCTTACACACAACTTAATGGGAAAATAAACTGTTATTCTTCTCTCAAGAGTAGATTGTACAAAATATTTGTATTAAATTTTTACACAATTATGAAAAACGATATTAACAACTAATTCTGCATTATTGACTCAAAAATCAGGTTTTTTGAGTTATGATGTTGTCGCAGCAAGTGAGTGATATGTTGTAGCTTGTTCTAAGGTAATAACTTTTGTTAATTTAAAGCTTTCAGAAGCATTTAAAGCTTTCGGGAAACTTTGGAACGATTTTTCATCATACCACGTCAAATTTGGTTGATAAACAGACAGGTTTCGGCAGGCTATGTGCCATCTGCAGTAAAGATGGCACATAGCCGAAACCGGTCCGTTTATCAACAAAATTTGACGTAGGATGACGGAAAATCGTTCACAAATTCAAGCCAATCCCGTAAAAAAAAACGAATCACTTTCGAGAAACTTTAACGCTCGTGGTTCAAACTAAATTGAACTTTTACCCCCATATGCAAGAAAAATAAAGTGTGTTTGAAATATACGGTAAAACCGGTTTTTCTATGGAAATTTTGTTTTAACATACATTTCAAACACGCTTTATTTTTTTTGCATATGGGGGTTAAACTTTGAGTGTTTTTAAACATATTATAATTATTTTGAAACATATAATTGTAATATTTACGTTTGCAATACAGATTTATAAATATGAGTGTTTCTTTAGCACGTAATTAGACACACTTGCATTTTAAGTTATCAGACTTTTTGATTTCTCAAGATGTTAAATTTTTTGGATTTGAAAAATGTTTAAATATTTTCATGGCACACACTTACAAATCAAATAATGCCTTTTGGCTATTGAAGCTTTTTTCATTTGTCGTAATTTGAAATAAAATGTAAATGAAAATTATAAAAAATGTAAAATTGTTTATAATTTTTAGTCATAAACTTCGAAGCTACAATTAAGCAGTACAAAAAATATTTTTAAAATGTATTGTACATATTTCTTAACTTTTGTGGAGAAAAAGCGATAAATTATGCTAAGCTTTTGTGATATGTAGATCTTTTATCAAAATTTATTTGAATTTTCTATAACATACAGTTAAAGAAGATTTGATTGCATGATTAATTCCAAAAAAGTATTAGAATTTCATAAATATTGTTTATATTTAGACATTAAAGATTTTACTTTTTTTTATGAAAAACATCTAAAATCTTTAAATTTGTATTATTTTCACATCACACTTTTTTCCTTTACAGAGGTTTCTATTCAAAGACTATCTCCATCGGTAAACTATTTACACACTCACAAAACAAATGCCACCAATTTCGTAACTCTTTTTTTATACTTATAATGTACATGTATTTATATGAGATATAACAAATGTGAATTATAATTTTTTTTAATTGTAATAGAAATTTAACAATTTTAGATATACAATAATAAATGTATTAAATAATATATAAATTAATAACAAAAGACAAAACTAAATTGATATGAAATAATTATAGGAAAACTATGAAAATTGATAAAAACTGAGGAAAATATTTTTATATTTTGTAATAAAAAAAAAGCAAGAACATAAAATGAATTTAAACAATTAACAAATGTAAATAATTTCCCTATTATTCGCAAATGTATTGAACAAAAATGTCTCCTTTCAAAAAAAAAAAAAAAAACTCACACACACAAGTTTTTTCCTTTTGTAAAATAAATTTTTAAAATTAAAAAGTTCTTACATTAAAACAAAAAATTTTGGTTTTTCAAATTCTCTAAAGAAGATTTTTTTAAATCTGTATTTTGTAAAAAAGATAGAATTAAGTTAAGTGTTTTCATTTACTAATAGGATTTTTAAAAATTTATAAAAAACAACTTTTTTGGTTCAAAAAAAGTCTTATAATTTTGTAAATTATAACGTTTGTTAGTCAGACGAATACAAAAGTAGAAATGACAACTCAACAAATTGTATAAAATTTTAATCAACAAACAAAATTAAGTTTTGTAAAATAAATTTTAAGTTTTTAATAAAAATAACGAAAAAGTCCTTAAAGTGTTTTGACAAAAAAATTTTTGAAAGTGACACAAAAACGTAAATGTAAATTAATGTAAATTTTCCAACAAGTTAACAATGCTAAGCAAGTTATTTAAAAAAAGTCATGTAATAAATGAATAAAAATTTAATTAAAAAAAAAGCAAACTCTAAGGTATTATTAGCTTTTAGTTGTAAAAACGAATTGAAAATATTTTAGGCAAACTATTGAATATTTTAAAACGATGATTGAAAAAATAAAATCAATTGCATTATAATTTATAGAAACAACTTAAAAAAGTATTGAAAACCAGCAAAAATCACAATAATAAGTTCCAGTATTGTTGCGATTAGAAGGGATTAAATATCTTCAAACACATACGTACATACACACATAAAACTGCTTGTACCACAACCTCTTCTAGCTCGCATAATGTGGTATCGTATTAGGATATTAGATTTTTGAGAACTAACTCTTAACATAAGATGAATTATCAATAACAAGTTTCGTTTTTAGAAAAAAATGTATTTAAAAAAATTCAATAACAAAACTATCGAAAGCTAAATTATCGATACCAAAGTTATTGATAACAAAATTATCGATAGTAAAATTATCTTAAAAACCTACTGATAGTTTATATAATGTTCCTTAAAAAATAATAATCGATAACAAAATTTTTCTATATACATATGTGTATTTATTGATCAATTCTTTGCAAAAACATTTGGTTATCGATGATTATTTTTTAAGGAACATTATATAAACTATCGGCAGTTTTTTTCTTAATGTATAGCTACCGAAAATTTTCTTTTGAAAAGCTAACAAAACGAAAATTTTTCTTTAATAAAATTTCTGTAGTAAAAGGTCTCATAACAAATTTCTGTGTGTAGCAAAGCTATAGAAAATTTCTGTGGCAAAAGTATAAATACCGATTTTCTATGGCAAAATTGTTCGACAAAAAAATTATCGACAACAAAATTTTTTCTATAAAAAAGCTATCGATATTAAAAACTTAATCAAAATGTGTCTCTAGAAAAAGTATCGATACTAAAATTTTTCTACAAAAGAATTGTTGATTGCAAAATTTTTCCATAATAAATCGACCGATAGCAATTTTTTCTATAATAAAATTTTCCATACCAATATTTTGCTATACAAAGTTCTCGATGGTTTTTTTTTCATAAACAAATATCGATAACAAATTCCAAAAATATTATAGATGAAAATTTTTTCTTTGGAAAAATGCTACCAAAATTGTTTTCGAAAGTTTTCGAAAAAAAAATCCTCAATTATATCTTTTTTCTACAGAAAATCTCTCAACAACTCAATTTTTCTCTAGTAAAATTTTCTACAGAAAATTATCGCTATGAAAGTTTTTCTATACATAGAAACATTATCGATATCAAAATTTTTCTATAGAAATATTATCGATAATAAAATTTTTTATACGAAAATTCTCGTTATTAAAATTTTTCAATAGACAAATTATTGATATCAAAACTTTTTCTGTTGAAAAAATATCGATATCAAATTTTCCTGTAGAAAAATTATCGATATTAAAAAGTTTCTGTAAAAAAATTACCGTTATCAATATCAATAGAAAACTCTCAAAACTTTTCTGTAGAAAAATTGTCGATATCAAAATTGTTTTGTAGAAAAATTGTCGATCACAAAATTATTTAAGAGGCTAATTATTAATATCAAAACTATTTCATAGAAAAAGTATATACATACATACAAATGTATATCAAATTACCGACACATCCCTAAATTAAAAAAAAGAGTTATCGATACCAATATTTATTTATCTGCAGAAAAATTATCGATTAATACCAAAAGTAGTCTACAAAATATCGATATCAACATATTTCTATATAAAAATTATCGATAAAACAATATGCAGTAAAATTTTTCAATAAAAAATTGGTCAATATCAAATCTTTATTTAAAGCAAAATTAATGATAACAAAATGTTTCCATAGAAAAATTATCAGTACAAATATCTTTTGGTACAAAAGTTGAAAATACTTATATTTTTGTGGAAAAATTATCGATATAAAAACTCTTTTGCAAAGAAGTTATCGATACCCAAATAGTTTTGCAGAAATATCGTTCTCAAAATTTTTCTATGGAAAAATTTATCGATACCAAAAAAATAATATATAACGAAATTGTTTGCAGAGAAATTTTCCATGCTATGTATATATTTGTAGAAAAATTATTTTTATCATAATTTTTCTGTAGAAATATGTTTAATGTCAAATTTTTTTTAGAGTTTTGAAATTTTTTTGTAGAAAAATTATCGGTAACAAAATTTTTGTATAGAAAACTTATTGATAAAAAATTTTTTGTATGGAAGATTTATCGGTAACAAAAACTTGCCTCAAAAATGTATCGATATTAAAATCTACATATAAAAAGTTTATCGATTTAAATATGTTTCTGTAGAATAATTATCAATCTGTGTACCCAATTTTGTCACACAGTTTTATCGGTCGGCAAAATGTTTTTTTTATAGTAAAATTACCGATACCAAATTTTTGTATAGAAATATTATCGATACAATCTCCTTTTAGTAGAAAAATTTTTGATACTAAAGCTGCAAAAAATACTTCTATAGAAAAATTATTAAGATCAATAACGTAATTTTGTAATAGTAAATGTATCGATAACAAAATTTTGCCGCAGAAAATTATCGATACCACACTTATGTGCAGCAAAATTATTGCTGCTGACATTTGTCTACAGAAAAATTATCGATAGCAAAATTTATCTATAGAAAATTTTTCTGTGGACAAGTTATCGATGACTAAATTGTCTATACAAAATTTTCGATGCCAAAATTTAATGATAGCACAATTTTTGTGTAGATAAGTTATACAGAAAATAATTGTATGAGAAATTACATAGCAAACAATTTTTGCACAAAATCCCAAAATTTGTTCAAATTTATAGATCTCAAAATTTATATGTAGAATAAATATCGGTAGCACAATCTTTTAATGAAAAGTAAAGATATCGAAATATATCAATAGAATTTTATAGATTTCATTACTGAAGTTGTTAAGGCGAATTCATAGCAGGTGTGCTTGACAGCTCAGGTGATTGTATTTCGAGAACCCTTGTTTTTCGAGAACCCTCAGTATGTGTGGAACTAAAACACAGTTTGAAGAATGAAAAATTTTACACAAAAATAATTCCAAAGGTCGCAAGTGTAAACTGGAATGAATTTTTGGGGAATTACTCTGTAATTCGATTCGAAATCTATTGAAATGTGAATGCTATTTCCATAGCGATTCGCAAGCATTTTCTTTCGATTAGAGAGAGTTACAGAGTGTTTCCCTTGAACTATTCAGTGGAACTAACACCGTTTTTTTTTTGCTGGGAATGATTTATATATTATAATATAGATTTTTTTTTATGAATGTAAAAAATCCTTTTACATATTTGAAATGTACGTATGTATATACATTATGGTATTATTTTTTTTATATGTAAAATTTTAGTTTTACTTTAAAGTTTTTATTTGTTTTCCAAACATTTAACACCCCCTGACACATACATTGTATACCTTTTTAGATTGTTAGAATTCTCATTTAGTTTGTATAAATATGTCAGAAAAAAAAACAAAATTACAAAAATATATTTAATTTCTTTATTATATACTTATATATTATTACATTATAAATTAAACTATTTTCATTTATTTGATTTTATGTTCAATATATAGAACACTTTGTTTATTAAACAAAACAAAAAATCTTAAACAAATTGACTGTTTTATTTTATTTTTAGTTAAATTTTTATTATTAAAGAAGTTTTCCTTTTTTTAATTTGCTCTTGCACTAAAAAAAGGGCCGAAGACAGGCACTACATTTCAGAGAAGATATAAGGATCGTTTGGAATATTTTTTGGAGCATTCAAAAGTGGCATTTACATATTTGTTTTGCAGAAGCAAGTGTTAACTATGTATGTCATAAACTACTCGAATGATGATGAGCTATTTGAGGAAAATTCGGTATCGGAAGCACTTTGCTAAATATTTAGGACCGAAATCACAGCCTTTAGTTAGCTAATGCCGATGGTTTAACTAACATTTTTTTATTTCCGTCAAATTTCACAAGACTTTATCTGCTTTTCTGTTAAGCTTGATATTTTATTTTCGTAACGCTATAACAATTTTAGCTAAAACTGTTGCGTTTCACAATACATACTATATAAAATTTGGACGCGTGAAAGTTGGTTCCACTCTCAGACGACCAAATTGAGTTTAGCTGAGAAAGAATATGCACTATGTATGTTTGCTTTTACACAGATCAGTTTTTCTTGAGAGAGGAATACATAAAATATATTCCTCTCTCGCTCTTTCTCACAAGAAAATAGAAGTTGCTTCAAGAAAACTGATCTGTGTAAAAGCAGTAAAACAGTAAAAACTCAATCGGGTCATAATCTGCGACAGATAGAACAGACACACAACCGTTAGTACATACACGAAACAACTAGCTAAGACAGCGTGCGATAAAGAATATAAATAACGAAAAAGAACTTCGTTCTAATACATTTTTATGAACAGTTTTAAGAACTTGAAAAAACTAACTTACGGCCCTTTTCACAATGTACGATTAAAAGTTAACATGGACTTTAAGGGCAAGTTTAGCATACATTGTGAAAAGGGCCGTTATGATACAATTAAATTAAATATAGTGGTCCACCCTGTAGGGCTTTTAAAAATGTTTCGCTATTTTCTTTTTAATTATCTTGATTTAATCAATTTCGTTTATTTAACAAAAAAAAACAAGTTCCTTAGCTAAAAACAATCGAATCTTGTAGGAAACAAACTAAGCTAAAACTAATATTGTAAGAAGAAAAAAACTCTTAAGTTTAAGGTTATGAATACCCAAGATGATGTACATATTATAAAATAAAGGTTTCTTCACAATACAAATGCAAATGGCAAACAAATTAAGAAACAAAAGGAAAAGTTAAACCAAAAAAAAAACCAAGGACTACATAATCTCTGGCAGTTAAAATGGGAGCATGAACAAAATATACAAAAATATAAACAAACCAACAAACAAAAAAAAAAACTGGTCAAAAAAGCACAAATTTTTTACAATACAAAAATAAAAACCAAAAATAAACTCTAGAAGAAATAGAGTCTTGAAAAAGGACTCTTCAAAGAATTTAAAGGAGAGCAGAAAAGAAGGAAAGAAGGCAGGATTTTTTTAAGCAACCTTAAGTGGGAAAAATCTTCTATTAAAGGTAATTAAATAATTACACTATGCAACACAATCAATTATTTTTTTAAATAACAAGTTTCTAACAAGTGATTCTGGTAGAGGGGGTCGGAAAGAAATATACATGTGTCTAAAACACTACGGGAAAATTTTTTCTGGAATATTTTAGCCCTCTATCTCTACGCTGCACAGTAGGTTAAAAACCTTTTTGTGTGGCAATAATTCGGAACTCGTTAGCCGTTCAAGATATCGTTATGAAATTTTACACAGACATAGCTAAGCTATCTTTTTCCTAATCAAAGGAAATTACATATCGATCGCAAAGGAAGTGTGGCTGGCTTCCTCTGGTTTAAGGCAACCCAAGGCATTAATGCCATTTTCATTCTCATATATTTAGTGGTATCCTGAATTTCAACAGGAATGATTTACGGCTTGTTACTGATTTTCTCTCTGGTCACTTTGGACTGAACTATCGTCTGTGGGAAAGTAACCCAGTTCATTCACCCTTGTCCCGTTTATGCTTCGAAAAGGATGAGACAATGGCACACATTTTCTGTGAGTGTGTCGTCTTATGTAATAGTAGAAAGCATGTTTTTCATTCTGAGTTTCTGTGTTCGGATGATACTAAGAGGGGTTCTCCAAATTCTGTGCTGACTTTCATAAGAAGTGTCATGCATGTAATTTATAGATCTATTGCACAAAAGTTCCACTAGGTGTCGCAGTGCTGGTCTTTGGACCAGATCTTTCTCCTACTCCATCTAAGGTGTCTTTTAACTTACGTGCAAGCGCACAGCTTCCTGGCATAAAGGGGGCTTGTGGGCAAAGCCCCCAGTTCTGATACCTCGGATTGTAGGTTTAAAAAAAATCGCCAAAAACTTAATTTAAACTCTGAATGTTAAAATTTTTATATATATATATAGATAGTCATTAGGAATATCTACGAAAAAATGCTTGCATGTGTGGATTATCTCTTCTCTTTAGTTTCAGAGATAATTGCGCTAGAAATTTTTTAGTTTTATTTTTGGGCGAGCTTAATTAGGTTTTTTTGATGCAGAAAATTAAATGCCCGAAAATTAAAAAAACAGTGATAATATTAGCGATAAAATTTAAAACAGAATGCGGAAAATATCATGCCGATATCTTTATTCGTTAAAAAGTTACACATAAGTGAACATGAAACATGCAAAATATTCTTAATTTTTAGGGGTTTTCCCAAAAAGTTTGTATTGTTTTTTTCGGTCATTTAAAATAAATTTTCTCTGGAACATACAAAAGTTTTGAGAGTTTTTTGAAGAAAAATCGAAAAATAAAATTTTTTGTTATTTGAGGATCCATTGAATGAGACGAAAATTATAATATAAATGCTACCTTCCCACAATATATATATCGTGGGCGAGCGGGGAAAAGGGGATAAATCAAGTTTAAAAAAATAATTGCTTTCATCTTTGGATAGTTGAGGTTGGTTGGACCACTGTAAATGGCTTATAAAATGGCTTAGCACGATTCCAAGGAAAATTTTAATGTAATCACCAAAATAGGAGTTATAAAAGATTTTATAAGTGAAATTGAGTCAAAGTTTATATGTGTTTAAGGGTTAATTTCGTACGATAGAGCGCACTATGTCGCTGTTTAAAAATAATTGTCGCTACTTTTGCCAGAAAGCTATAAAAAAGACCCATACAGAGAAGGTTTATGCGGTTAAAATGTTACATCAATATGCTCCTCGCAGTATTTCACATGAAATGGATGAACACACTATACACCTAAAATCCGATTTAGTAGGATATTTTAGCACTAATTTTAAATAAGTACGAAACTAGTCCATAGACACATTTTAAGTTTTGACTGATTTCTGACGTTCAAGTTGAATTGTTAAATTTGGTGTATTTGAATATATATACTAGAATTTTATGAAGAATATTTTTTATCGCTGTTTAAGAGGAGTTTTTGCCAGTTTTTCATGATAGGGACAAAAAAAACCCATACAGCGAAGAGTTACAGGGTTAACATATTTCGCATAGTGTTTTACATAAATGCAATAAACAAAGTTTATACTAGGGATGTAACGATACGCCGTTTTGCCGATCCGATACCGATACCGATATTTAAAAATAAATATCGCCGATACCGATACGAATATGGAAATTGAGTTCAAGTTTAGATTAACAAAACTCAAGTGCAATTTTTTGTTATACAAAATTACATTATAAGAGAGAATATTTAAAATTGATAAAACATTGGAAGTAATTTTTAAGGAGCTACATTTTCTTTGCTTCCAACAAATCTATATTAAAAATATGCAGATAATTAGTAGAAAAGCAAAAAAAATTGTTTAATTCCTTTATAATTTAAAAAAATACTCGCCATGCTTTTTAAAAAATCAATTTTTTTAAAGGACATTTATCAACTAATATTCATCTAAATAACTTAATAGCTTAATTATTAAAAGACTTCTAAGTTTATATTTATTCACTTAAATTTACATGAAAATACAGTTCTGAGTTTAAATTTGCATAAAAAAATTGTGAAAATGGGTACTTTTTTATCCTTTTTCCTTAAGGAAAAATCATTATAGAATACCGGAAAAGAAATTTGTCCTAGCATCGCTTCCAATTCGGTGATTGGTAATCAAAAAACAGAACTTCTTGCAAGGGAAAGGATATGTAAAACTAATTGGAAATTATCCAAATTTGCAATACTTCCAGATCGCGAATTCTATATTTTCATGACTTCTTTGGAGTATCTTTTTTTGCTGGAATAAGATTTAAAAAACAACGGCTTGAATTTGAATTCATGGTAAAATTAACAAAAAAAGAAATAATTTTTTTTACAAAATAACAGCATAAAATATTATTAATTTTAAAAATTGATATTAATAAGATTTAAAAAATAACGAAGTGTATTTAATTCATGGTAAAATCGAACAAAAATAAATTATTTGTTAAAAAAAACTCTGAAAAAATGTTTAAAATTATCGTCGTATCGGCAGTAAAATATCGCCGATACCGATGTATCGGAAAATCTGAAGTATCGCCGATATATCGGTATCGGTATTCGTTACATCCCTAGTTTACACCTTAAATCCCGTTTAGGAATATTTAAGCCTTGCTTGTGAAGAACTATGAATTTAACCATTAAACACATTTTAATTTTTGACTTATTTCCAGCGTTGCCATTTTTAGCCATTTTTACGATATGACAAAAAACGATATGACATTCTGTGTTATCATATCGTATGTTTTTTACGATACGAAAACACCGTGTATGGTTATCTTAGTGTTGTCATCACTGATGCCAACTTTGGCTCTTTTTTACGATATAACAAAAAACGATATGACATACTGTATTGTCATATCGTAAGTTTTTTACGATATGACAACGCTGCGATATGACAACACCATGTATGGCTATCTTAGTGTTGTCATATCGTAAAAAACTTACGATATGACAATACAGTATGTCATATCGTTTTTTGTCATATCGCAAAAAGGAGCCAAAGTTGGCATCAATGGTTGTCATTTCGTAAAAAACTTACGATATGATAACACAGTATGTTATATCGTTTTTTGTCATATCGTAAAATATGGCATCGCTACTTATTTCTGACCTTCAAGTAGAGCTTTGAGTATTCGCCTCTTTAAAACCTATAATAGAATTTAGTTTTTTCCTCTTTTCGGGAAAAGGGCAAAAAAGTCCCATACAACGAAGAGCTAGTGGGTTAAAATCTTTCACAACAATTTTCCTCTTAGTGTTTTTAATACTTTTGCAAGAAAGGGACATAAATTACCCACACAGCGACGAATTTTAATAGGATTAAAATGTTCTGCAAAAATTTTCCTTAGAGTGGTTAATATAAAATTGTTAAAGATTCTCATAGCGTAAGGGAAATGCTTGGTTTTTATATTCCCCTCTTTTGTAACGCTTTGTAAAAAATGTTCAGTATAAATGTACTAGTCCGTAACAAATCTTTCACCCACCCCCCACTGGAGTGTTAAATAATATATGAATAGCTCCTTACAAGGATTCCTATGCTGATTCATTATCACAATGTGCAAAATTTGCGTAAACAGACGTAAAATTTCAAAACTCCTATTCAAATATATTTGATTTTAGTTCCCGCTACCAGAATCCGTCATTAGATTTTAGTTATTTCCTTTTTTACTTTCTACAGTGTTATTGAAATAATTTAATAATATTTATAAATTTTCGACATACTAATTCTTTTTTTTTTACTTTTCAGCTTTTTCATAAAACAGTTGCTGAATACTCACACAATATAAACGAAAACTGAATTTAATTGTAGTTATAAATAAAATTTAATTAAAAAATAAGTTTAAAAGATAAAAATTTTACACACCTCATATCATTATGATCATAATTGCAAAAACTAATAAAACAGGATTAAAAATAAATGTATAAATAGGAAAAGAAAAATAAGTAGATATTTCTAAAGTTTAAACAACTTAAAAAAAAAACTAAAGATTTAAAAATAATTATAACACAAACAAAATAATATAATTTACAACAAAAGTTTGACAAATTAAAGGCAGCTATTTTCCACACTGAAAAAAATAAATAATATTACATCTTTTTTTGACTTACATAAAAAATACTACATACAAATTCTAAAATATAAATAATACAAACAAATATTTAAATTTACCGTAAAAAGGATCAAATAAAAATAGTGGAATAAAACCAAAAATAGTTATAAAAATACAAAAAGATTAGTTTTCACATCAAAAAACAATACAAAATGGTAGAAAGTACTTTAAAAAGTTATTCAAGTTTATGAAAATTAGAAAAATAAATCCTTAGTTATTGTACATATAATCCTTTAAAGGAAATGTAATATATATTTATATATTTAATGTATACATTCACCCTGTTCACAGAATCCAATACGGATTGGTTTGGTATTGATTTCTCTACAAAACCGGTTGATTGCGTTCATGAAATCCGTTTGTACTTGGATTTGCGAAATATCCGTTGAGAAACGGAATTAATTGTTCATGAATTGGAGTTCAGGAGCCCTTTAATTTATTCAGTTATCAGGTAGAACAAATTTTTCCGAGCCTCCAATTACTAAATACGCATTTTAATAAACGATATTTTGAATTTTTAACGATAATAAACACACACTTTTAGAACAAAGAAATTTCTGTACGTTTTCATGGACGCATTCACAATTAGAATTGGTTTGGAATTCCGTTTCCAATCCAATTCCGTATCGGATCCTGTGAAAAGGCAGATTAGTTGTAAATATTATCATAGTCTTAAGATTTACTTTTTTGATTATTTTTTAATTTTAAAATTAAACTTATTTTTTATTTGATTAAATTTTTATTACTATTCCCAAAGGCTTTATCAGCCATCAAACAACAGACAACAAAAGTAATGCACTTCTTTTGTGGTCTGATAAACGTATTGAAAAAAAGTATTCCAGAGCACGGATTAAACGCACAGTGGGAATGATCTTCTAAGCTACTGATCTGAAAAGACTGGACTTAAGGTTTCAAATCTTCTTGTTAATCTGCTTCCAAGAAAGGAACAGGCTACATCCGTGCTCACAACCCTTAACCGCTTAAGTCGAGTTAGGACAAAGTTGTATAAAGCTACTTGTTGGCAATTTTCTTGCTTGCAACTTCTTTAATATAGATGGCTATTATGTGTCAAAATAAACTAATGCACAGTGTTCCATATTACAAAAAAAAAATAATAATAAAAATAGAAAAGTGGAAATATAGCTATACACTCAAAATATTCTGTACTTAAAATTAACTGAAATTGCAGTATAAAAACCAGTCTACTTATTTTTCATTTAATTTTAACAAAAAGTGTATTGAACTTGAAATGTTAAAAAGTTGACAGACTTAAAACTATAAAAAAAATTAATTATTCCTTATTTGTTTGGATCAATTTAAATTTAAAATGAACTAATAGCGGCTTCCGTAAAAATAAAAGAGGTTTCCTTGTTTCTGCTATTTTTACTGTTAAATAGTCAACCCCGAGTTCCGTAAAAATAATTGATTTTTGCGTTATTTTTAAATGTCAGAGGATTATTATTACGTATCTGTAATTATTGTTTTATTAAATTTATACTTTTACTCACTGTTTGTAATGTTAACTTCTACTGGGAATCAAACAAAGCTCGTTCAGTTTTGAAATCCAACGTACCAACCATTCGGCCAAGGCATAGTATGTAAATTAGCTGCATTTAACATTACAAATAAAAAAAAACACATGTGAAATTGAACATGTGACCTCCCGTTTAATAGTCTAACGAAATAACCACTACGCCACTGATTTTATATGTGCATTTATATATTTTCAATTGCAATTTCAACTAATTTTATGTACAGAATATTTTGTGTGTGTATTATTCCTATGCATGTACTTATTTGGTACTTATACCATAAACAACGGACAATATTAAAAGCAGCCCAAAATCCTTATTAATATGTACTTAGGTTTTTTTTATTGAATGTTAGAATCAGTAAAACATAAAATTGCTTAGGACTTTAATGGCTCGATTATCGATGGCAACCGAACTTCAGTTGCGTTGCCAGTTGCTACAAATCATGTTACGGGTGGCAACTGGCAACTGAAAGCTGTCAATTTCAGTTGCTTTTTAGCGCTTTTCTGGCAACCACAAATTTTCAGTTGCCGGCTGGCAACGCAACTAAAGTTCGGTTGCCGTCGATAATCGAGCCATAAATGTTTACTCTTTTAAAAACGATTGCACGGAATACTTCTTGAACAAAATATATTCCGTTACTGTCATAGTATTGTGAGTGTATGTTTGAAACTTGCGATCCGATTACAAAATGATGTATGTAAAAACCATAGAAAATAACATAAGCTTTAATAAAAATTAAACTCTTGGCCACCCTGTTGAAAGACATGATGAGTAGCATGTCCGTTATTTGTATGGGCAATTTTTTATGTCAAAATTGAAGGCACTTGCACGACATACATTATCAATACTGGAGAAGAGTTAGTTATTCAGTAAAAAAGAAAAAAATTAAATTAGACAACAATATTATTTTTAAGCCAAGCCAACATTGTTTTTACATCTGTCTATTAGTTTCAGAGATATCGTAAAAGTTCAAGCATAAAAATTAAAACAAAAACAAAAATTTCATAACAAATTTTAAAAATTCTCTCGCTAAATTGTAAACAAAATGGAAAGTTATGCACCAATTTCAACGAAAAATGGTACATTTTCTTTTTCACGGTAGTAGACAAAAAAAATGGGATCGTTGGTGTAATTTTACTTTTTTATGAATTTTCAAAGCAACAACGATATCTCTAAAATTTATAAGCAGATTTGGAAACATTATTCGCTTGGATTAAAAATAATTTTGTTGTTGCATTTTGGTTTGTCTCTTTAAGTGAATAGGACAAACCGTTCTCCAGTTATGATAATATACATATGTATGTATGTATGTCTCCATTTTTTATATCTTGAAAGCTCTTAAAAAAACTTGGGGTGCAAACTCGCGTTAATCGGCCCAAATAACTAAAGAAACCACTTCAAATTCTAAAGAACGAAAAATTTTACCGAAATTTTTAAATTTATGGGATCTTTTCTTATACATATTAATATATATCACCTTTTGCGATGTTTTGCTGTTTATTTTGTTAGATATGCGATTTAGATAAAAGTCCGTAAGGCAAAAGCTGTTGGAAACTTCACAGACAACACCTTTTTACAGGAAAACTTTTCATGGTGTTATAAAAATTTTCGACTTGAAGTCATCATGCCTATGACTGTAATTGAATAAAATTTCAATCGGTAAGTCGGGAAGGCGTGGTGCCAGTGGCGTGAAATTTTTGGAGAGTCATTTTTGCATCGGGAACCAACTTTTCTCACCCCTAAGAAGACAAAAAATATTTCCACTTTAAGAAATAACAGACACCTTAATCATGGGCCACAGCGTGTCACAGTTTACTACCAAGGGTATCAAAAACTTTGTTCCTCTCATAACTTTAACAAATATTAACCGATTGTAATGAATTTTAATTTTTTGAAAAGTTTTTAAGTAGATGAACAAAATGCAACTTATCTCATTAAGATATTTTTAATAATTTCAAAGATTTTTGGCTTTGAAGTTGGAAAGTTCTGTTTTTGGCCTCTACTTTATTTGGTATTTCGTAAATATCTCCAGTAATAAATAGTATTGCAAAAATTCCGAAACAAATATTTTAAAAGTTTCAATAAAATCCATGATGATGTGCAAAAATAATTGTTAAATTTTCTTCATTTATGTAGTCCTGAAAAATCAAAGTCAAGACTTTGAAATAAGAGTGAAAAATTGCTTAGTTTGTACAAAAATAGAATGAGTTCATTATACTTTAAACTGCTCTGAAAAAAGTTTTAAAACCACTTAAGCGGTTAAGCCTTGTGACCATAGATATATTATATATTCGTCTGTAGGCAAACATTGCTGGACGTACCTTGCGTCATCTGATATGCAAAACCACGTTACAAAGAAAAATTCGATAATGATGACTGATTCCGATAAACCCGGGTGGAGTACCATATAAAACTTACTGCACATTGGGGGAGACCATAGCAATCCTAGTAGGCGATTTGGGGGACACATCTTCCTATTCGAAGGTATAAATAGGTCGTTGAAATAATATCGCAGTAGTTATAATAAAAAAGTGACGTCTGAGATTTTGATGGCAAAGCATTTATGTATTTTTATTCATTTAATTTAAGTAATTTATCGCAAATTCTTATTAATCGGTTAACCGATTAACCTACAATGAACCGATTAATTATCGATTAAGCCAAAACCTCGAGAGATTAGCCGATTAAAACAGAAAATTTAAACTATATGTAATTCATATAACAGTTCGGTAATATGCACAAACGGCATATAAAAAAATTTTAGTTTATGTAGAATAATTCTAAAATGTTTCTCCAATATGTCATTCATTATCTTGACGATTATAAAATTGCTAAAATGTTTGACTAGGTAAGAAATGACTAACTGTTTCGAAATCTGATTCAAATATATAAAAGTTAGAATTAAAGATATATATAGCGTGGTATCTTTAAAAATAAGTATTCAAAGATACGAGTACAATCAACTCTAAAAAAGTAATAATATTATTGAAGATAAGATTAAACTGCTTCAAGTTATGAATTTCACAAGGGGCTCACTTTTATAAATCATCGTCAAATCTATTTCTTATTATTATTATTTTTATATTTCATTGTTAGAAAGTTTCTGTAATTTGTGATGAGTTTTCACGTGCGAAAAATTAATAGGTATGTTGCTATGCGGTTTTTTGTAGGATGAATCATAGAATAATGATGTTTATTCACTTATCCTGTGTTTCACAGAATGATAATGAAGTTTTCGATGCGGGAAACTATCGCAATTAGTTACAGATACCACACAGAGAAAGTGGATTCGTTGAGACAACCGAATTTGTTGGTAATCGAATTTTGGCAGTTGCACCAACTATCATAAAATTCTCATTGAAAAAGAATATCATAGAATTCTCATTGAAAAAGAAGTTATTTTACAATAATAAATAATTGCTAGTATGAACCGTTTAGTCGGTTCGGTATATCAATGATAATAAAATTAAGTACTAGTTAGTTGCAACAACCAATAAAAAGTAAAGTAAATGTAGAAAGATAATTTTTTTAGTTGCAAATACCAATAATTGGTACTAAAAAATCTGCTGGATCCACTTGGATTTATGAAAGTTTTTTTCCAATGGAAATACAAAAAATATATATATTGAAATATTCGAAATATATATTGAAAAATAAAACACGTTTCAAATGTTAATATCTTTGGATATATAAACAGCAGAAACAAAAAGAAAACTGCTGCATAATGCTACGGTTGTAGTTACTATGAATGCCGAAACTCATTTCATTAGGCAGATAAATACCCACTCCACATTAATTTCAATTCAACACTAAAAAATTTTTTATAAAAATATTTAAAAAATAATTCTTTTTTGAGTGCCATGTTTGTGAGGCTGTAGATCAAACGGAGTGGGGTGAATTGGCATCAGTAATCCGCTTTTTATATATTCAATATATCTAGATTACAAAAAATCGCAAAGAAAATTAATGCCTGTGGCTTTTGGTTTAGCTCTAATGCGAAGATTTTTACTATGTTTTCCCCAATGTGCGTCGTTTTGGAGGTCTTAGAACAGTTTAGCATCACAAATTCATTTTCGAAAAATATGTCATTTAAATCACTTTCGCGGCTAGGGCACGATATGAAACTAAGGCTGGCAAAGTATTAAGTAGTGGGTACCAAGTATCGAGTATTTGGCCTTTATATGGCTACTAAATATTGCAAAGTAGTTACTCGAATTTCAGATATGTATTTTTCTCACTACTTGATGGAGCACTCAATTGCTCGTATTTTAAAGCTGTCATGTACTATTTGCATTCGTTAAATTGCGAGCGCTTGTCGCTTAACTGCGAACTCTTGTTTGCAAATGATATCGTCCATGACTGCACTACATTGGAGCAGTCTTACCACTACTTTATGTCACTAATCGTTGGATCACTATATGATATCGATAGAACGCGAACAGTTACGGGTTCACTACAAGCTCTTGTTTGCAAATGGCATGGTCGATGACTGCATTACATAGGACCATGTTGTAACTAATCCATTTCAGCTAAAATTGACTACGTTGTCCAATATTATCTGCAGGGTATGAATACCGAGTAGTACTGAGGACTCTAAAAAAGTGTTGAGCATTATTGGAAACTTCAAAAGCAAAATAAAACTGTCTAGAAATGCATCTGTATTTGAGACTACATCACTACAGAAATAAAAGTATCGCGTAGTATTGAGTATGCAAAAGAAAAGTATTGAGTAGCATTGAGCACTTGAAAGTATTAAAATTTGTCAATACTATATACTACAGCCCTACTTTAATTATATGTAATTATTAATTCGGCATGTTTTCAAAGTATTTTCAATATATTTTTCAATAAAGTTCTTTTTTATATATATTCTTTTTTATATATATATTCAGTTTCTTAATATTTGTTTTATATTACGTTGAAATTTTGTAGCATTAGGTAAAACTAAATAAATAATCCAAAGAACAAATTGTAAAAATTAAGAAAAATGAAATAAACTCACAAACTAGCTATGATATTAGGTGGTAATACAAATAAAATATTTGAACAAATAATAATAAATAAAAAAATGTAAATAGAAAATCACAAACAAATATTTTATTATTTGTTCAAGAAAAACAAAACCTGTAAATAAATTAATTTTGAAAATTATTAAATATTTTGTTTAAAACATGGGTTAAGTACTACAACCAATCAAACCAAAATTAAATTTGTCAACCCATTCTTAACTCCCGCAATTAATAATTCAAGGGAGCCTGGGCTGTGGAACAAACAAGAAAAGAGAACAAAAAAAACACAAAACTAAGGTTTGTTTTGGTCGAATAAACTACGTACAGACACCCCGCATAAACCTCTTCTAATAATAAATGTGATACAGTAGCAAGAAAAAAAGTCTAAAACAAATAGAATAGAATTATGGCATACATAAATATTTGTATTAAATTATAAAAATGTATATAAAATAAATAAAATAATGAACTAATTAATTATTATGATACACAAAAAATTAGAAAGAACTACTTTCATATGCACTCATGCATATGCAAGTAATTAATTTTTTTTCGAAATAATTTACGCGATTTAGACATTTTTAAATAAATGTGAAATAAAAATGAAAAATAAGCAAACACGTTTTTTTTCTTCTTTAAGTAGGAAAGATGTTAAAATGATATTTATATAAAACAAATATATACATACACATACTTATAAATAAACTTAAAATTTAATAGTATATGAAATTAGGTATTACTAAAAAATTATATATTAAAAAAATATGAATTATGATTTAATTATATATATAAAAAACAGAACACACGAACAAGTTACATTAGATATATGCAAACATATGGTTCAGAATTTAAAATTATTTTATGTTCAAAATGCTAATTTTTCTTTCTTTATTATATTTGGGAATTTAGTAGACAGAAACTATACAAAAGACCGGGTTGTATTGCAAACACTTTAAAATCTGTAACATCTGAATTCCTTTCGCTAAATTCGTCTCTTAAAATTATGTCTCTCATAACCTTAAGACCCTAGCCAGATTGTTTTATCTAGAGGCCATTTTGTGAAATGTTAATCTGTCATGAGCAACGAATAAAATATTTGGTGAATGTTTTATTTTTTATGTTTTGATTTTCTCGAACAATATAAGTAAAGTTTTTAAAATGCTAGAAAGCTTTTATATTCAAAAATATATAGTAATAAATTAATGGGTGTTTCAAGACGATATGTAGAAAAGTTGCTTAGGCTTCCAGGGTTAAGCGGTATTAGGTTAGCTTACGTTATTATGGATGGTCATAGACCGGAAGTGATCCATAGCTAAGTAGGGCAGCCTAGTTCATGGTTCCCGTTTCGAATGACTTTCACACAGATTTAACAATCTCCTGCGATCTACACAGTCCCCTTCTCAATGCAAGTTCAAGACTCCGAAAAATGCGGCAAGACAAGCGGCATCTGGGAGGTTGACATTAAGGATTTAAGAACATGCCAGAATCTTATATAAATTACCACCAACTCTGAGGAAGCCCTCTGATTACATGATACCCCATTTGGACTTCGAGAGCACTTTCAAAGTCCTTATTCCATCCAGATGGGGGTGGAAGAAAGTTAATATAGAAAAACACTTCAACTTCAGATTTCATACTGATGAATCAAGAATGACCTGCGGCGTGGGCTCCGGAGTCTTCTCGAAGATCCTTCGGATTAAGCCAGTGTATTTTAGGCCAGTTTATTTGAAATATTGGCTATAATGGATGCGGGTACTGTTTTGATTGACAGGAGTGTACAAGGGAGAATCGGCATCTTCGTCGACAGCCACGCGGCACTTCACTCTCTTAGGTCACATACTACTTTCTCTACTTTAGTTAGCCTGTGCAAAAATGTGCTGTCCAGATTAGGTGGGCTCCTGCAAATAACAACTTCCTGCTCTGGTATGTACGCCTCCACTACTGAATTGGTAGGTAGCCATGCCGTTTGGCACTTTTAAAAACTAAACTTTCAAATATTATCGGCAGAAATCTGAAAGTAGGTGGCGCAAGTTGAGTACGTGTACGGTAGCTAGGCCTTGTTACAACGATAAAAGCACATCGCAACTAACGAACAGAAACCGTAGAGATATTTCGAGGCACGTTGCACGATAGGCCTTTTTACAATGCGTTCTGCCATAGTTGCCGGGATCAAAGTAAAGATTAAATCGTCTCCCACTTTCTTTGCGAGTGCCCAGCCTTGCACATCTTGAGACACAAATTATTGGGCAACAAATTACTAGGCGACCTATGAAAACTTTCAGAGATTGGTCCACGTAGCCTGATCAGATGTCTCAGTGCAACGGGTTGGATCATGTACTTACTATCATATATGGACTCGAACCTACATAGGTTGACACTAGCGAGTGGAGGGGTCTGTCAAAACGGAACTTTTTTGATTCTACTTGAATGTTTGTGAGTAGTAGACAGCTACGTAAACCAAACAACCAATACTGTTATATCTTGTGCTTCATAGAGCGGGACACAGGCATAGTAGGTGATCTGTTGTCTGATTTATCTCAGATTCCTTACATTGCCTGCAGGAAGCTGCAAGTATTTGACCTATTTTGACAACAGACGAAGTTGGCCAACAGTGCCCGATTAATATTTCCCCTAGAAGCCTACTATAGCATCTTGGTGGTTGGTTTACGTGAGTAGAATCTGGAAAATTCCATTTTGACAAACCGTTCCACCACACCTCAGTGCCAACCTGTGTATGACCGAATCCAGTTCTCGGGTCCGCAAGTCGCTACAATACCCACTACGTCACATAAAGATATCTATCATGTCCCCTAGACAGATTTTTGATAGCTCGTCTAGTATGTGATTGCACAAGAATTTGTGTCTCCGGAGATGCAAGGCCAGGCACTCGCAAAGAAAGTAGAAACTATCTCTTTCTTACTTCGTTCACGACAACAACGACAGAGCGCATTTTAGGACACGCCTATCATAGTAGCATGTCTACTGATCGCACAGTGTCCCGTCACTACTGCAATGAGCCTCGAGTTGTCCCTGCGGAATTACACTGGCACAACTTGCGACATCTGTTTTCAGCTTTTTCACGATAGTGTTTAAATAATCGCTTCTAGTTACCAATAAAAAGAATTTAGATAATATAGAATCATAAGAGCTCCACATGAGAAGCTTTGCAAGTTTTCGTATCACGCCAAACTTTTTCCACTTCATGTTTCATCATAGAGTCGTTGATCCCTTTCAGATAGTAAATTGGTATACAAACTTGTATCATTTTCTCAACCAGTATTTTGACCACGCTTTTGGCCAGTGTATCAGCCATTTTATTATCATAAATGCCTACATGTTCACGGACCCAAACTGTATGTACTTGTCTGCACAATCGATGAGTAGTTACAGTTTGCAGCAATTGCCTTAAGTACTGCGTGACTTTCAAGCGCGGATACAAAGATAGGGGGTTGGCGGGGGGGTCTTCTAACTAAAACAAAATAGTATGTTTCAGTTAGAAGACCCCCTCCCCCTCCAAGGTCAACTTGGATCCGCATCTGTTTTTCATGGATTTCGTTAGATGAAATCCAAAATCACGTAACTACACTTTTTAAATTTTACAGGAGAGAGAAAAAACTAAATAAAATACTTCAAGTTACTGAAGTAAAGCCGCTTTATTTTCGTTTGTAATTTGGTTGATTTTTATGATAAAGATTTGAAAATTTGTGGGGACATGCATTTCGATGTAATACGCAATAATTAATCAAAAATGCAATTTCAAATTTTTTGTTAGCTACGTGGTTTTGGATTTCAGCTGACGATTTAGAGTATTTGTCGCAATGGTATATTTTCTATGAAGTCCTCCTACCATTCAAGGTAAATCTTGCGTTGGTATAGAGTGACACCATTTTTCTGATAGGAAGTCCTCTATGACGCCCTTTCAAAGTCCACTACAAAAACCATTCTGACTAAGGAAACTTGTAAAGAATTTGGAGTGATGCTTATGAAAAAACATATTACCGAACTTGCTGCTCCAATCAGAAGCTGTTGATATTTTTAGCATGAAAATCCAGTAAGATGTTTGGTGGATTGATCACATCTATAAAGTCTCAAAAAAAGCATTCAAGTGTCTCACATGTTAAAGACGGTGTAAGAGATGCTTCACTCCATTTGATCTCCGTTCTATTAGATTCACCAGTCCTTCTAGATCTTGAAATTGTCTGTTTCTTAAGTGGGATTTTCTAAACTGAAGTCCCGAACAGTTTACTCTATAAGAGGCCAGACAATTCACGCTTGTGTAACGGAAAGCATCTAGCCTGATCACAGTTTTGTTTTCTCAGTCTTATAAGCTTCTCTGGTATACTTCTCTTTCGTAGCGCCAATCAAATGCATTCTCGATTAATGGTCTCAAACACCTTTACGAAATCTACAAAGAAGGGATACAATTTCGAATTAAACTCGGCACATTGCTCTATAATAATACGTAGTGAATTTATATGGTCAGCGAACTAGGATGCATTTCGGAATCCGGCGTGACAAGAGCTGATTAATGGTTTGCTCTAAGTGTTCTCTTAAACGAATTAGTATAACTTTTGCCACAATATTCGCCTCGCCAATTGCAGAAGTTTTTCAAGACACCTTTTTTTGCAATTTTTACAATTATTCCATCTTTCCATTCATCCGGTTAAGATTCGGTTTCTAACACTGCAGTGATTAATGGTACTAATATCTAAGCTGACAGAGCTGGATCACTTTTATATATTTCAGCGGGAGTAACATCAGTACCGGCAGCTTTTCCAGTGGGAAGCTGTTTTATTCATGCGATTATTTTTGATCTTCTAAACGAAGTTGCTCTAGTCGCATTAGTTATTGTTAGTCTTGCGTTTAAGGAAATCGGGGGCTGAAGTGATGAATCAATCACGCAGTTCAATATAATGGAAAATTGTTCCTTCCATTGCTGAAGTTGTTCGTTGTCAGTGTTTAAATGGTTGCCTTTGAGATCTTTTACTGCGTGTTCCATGCCTAACTTGCGACCTACTAATTTTTTGGTTAACTTATATACTGTGCGTGAGTCTCCGCAATTTCTGCTTCTTCTCCCTAATTGAGGAGATTTTCTGGGGATAACACTGTTACCCCCGGAATGAGATTTTTTCTTATAAAATAGTTTCTCTTTTTTATTGAATTCCCAAAAAAAAATTTTTTTTCAACTTTAAAAGCTTTTTAAATTTTTTTTTATTTTTCTTAGAATTAAAAAGAAATTTGTTGAGAAATAGTATTTCTAATTCATAAAAATCTAGGAGTAAACTTAATATTTTATAACAAATTAAACATAAACAACAACAAATTTTTTAATAGAATTATGTAAAACAAGACAAAGAAAACCTCCCGCCAGCATATTTATAATAATAAAATGGTGTGATAATAAAAACTAAATAAAATAATTAAATATAAAACAAATTTTCACTCTTATAATTTCCAATAAAACACAAACCAATAAAAATAAAAATTAACAAGTTACTCTTTTATACTTTTATAGTTTTTAATAGAAAATAAAAACAAAATATTATAAAATTAAATAATATAAAAAACAGCTTATGATAAAAATAATGAAAAAGGATAGGAAGAGCAAGAACACAATAGACACTAAATAACCAATGGTAGGTATTAATAAAAATAAATAATTAAAATTAAATAGTTTATCAGGGATTTATAAAGGCGGATTTTATAAATTAAAGAAGGTAAAAAGTTTTTAAAAGTAGGTGTTTTATAATTGAAAAATATGGCCCAAACCTAAAAACACTTTCCAATTGAAACGAACAACAAATTCGACAAAGCAAAGCTTAATTATTAACAAATAAAACAATACTATATTATTAATTATGATTTGTTTATATTGAAAATGATTTAAAAACAAATAAAATTTCTTAAAGAAACTTAATCATTTCAAAATATGTCTCAGACAAAGCCGCCCATAGGCCTTCTTTAAAAGTAAAAACAAATAATTAAATATTAACATATATTAAATAATAAAGTTATCACAAATTTATAAACAAAAAACATTAATTATGTAGCTTATGAATATTAGACCTTACAAAAAAATTAAGAAATTAAAGTAATTAATATAATTTTTTTTTCCTTTACATACATACCTACATAACATATATAGAAAACTAAAACCAAATTAACAGCAAGAAAATTATATTAAAATTATAGCAAGCAAAACAACAAACAACATTCTTATAAGAAAAGACAAAGAAAAAAAGAATAAAAAATAAAAACAAATTGGTGTCTATGTTATTATTCATTAAAATATTATAACTTAACAAAAGAAACAAGCAACTTATAATTTAAACTAGGGATTCAAAAAACAAATTAAACCAACTACAAACAACATTCAATAAAAACAAACAATATAAAAATCCTCTACTGCAAAAATAGTATGGCAACGCCATTAATTTATTATAAATTCATTCATTATAACCGTTTTATTCTCTCAATGTTGCATGAACCAAAAAACAAACAAACCTAAAATCACAAAATAATCAACAAAACAACCAACAAAACAACAATATGCTTTTACCGTTAACAAAAACCAAATATATAAAACAGAGAAAAAATGCGAAATTTTTAAACTCTCACTCACGTTACAACAATAACAATAGTAATAAAAGCAAACAAACCTAGTTGAAATGTAACGGTTACTCACAGGGCGTTTCCGTTAAAGAGGAAATATTAGAAATTATAAATTCTGTTAGAAGAGAATAAAAAAGAAAAATTTTAAGTTATTGAACATTGGCGGGAACTATAAATTATATAAACTTATTTTAAAATTTCTAAGAGTAACTTGAAACAATTTTCAACTCCTCCCAAAGCCTCAATAAAATAAACATATATCATAATTTAGTTTAACAAATCAGCAAATTATTGATAAGCCTGTCATACATTTATTAGATGGCTGATAACTCTAAAGCGCCCTTCAGACTATTAAATTTAGTATTAATATTTGTCAAAATCTCAAATCTTAAGTGAAAATCCAACAGTGTGAACAAAATTGTTACGATCTCTCAAATAAGAATTATAGAAATTTTACAGTATTATGGAATTCGTAATTTTTATGAAATTTTCTAAACAATTACATTTTTCATTTTATCAGGGTTGTATTTTGCACAAACAAACATAGGAATAACGAAAACAGTTGTGTATTTGTTTGCCACCATAAATAAAAAAAGAAGAACGAAAAAATTTGCTCTATTGCAAAATATTTGTGTATGTTACGTTTTATTTGGAAGGTGAGATAGTGTAGAAAGAAACAATATGTAATGTGAAAATTTTCTTTAAGATTTTTTGACAGTCAGGCTGATTTGGATTTGATTTTCGTCTTACCAAATCTAATAAAAATCTCAAAGATTGTATTACAATATGAAATGGCCTGAAGAATTATATAACTAATATAACTAAGAATTATATACTTAAATTATAATGCCGATTTTGAAGAAAATAAAACCGATTTTTTCACACATACATATTTACGCTGGAAGCAAGATTATTAGCTTCTTATAAAAATTCCCGATATTTTCAACTTTGATCCAACTCTAATATTTTTTTGGTCGGTCTAAGAGTTGATTTGTATATTAGGGTGACCCTGCTAATTTTCCGATAAATCGATTGGGGTTACGACGTGCCGCCAGCCAGCTCAAATTTAGCAAAAACCATAAAATTTAGTTTTTAGTTAAAAATATTAATTTCTCAAAACGAAAATTTCCAAGGAGAAAATGTTTCTTGCTGAAGTCATAACATTTTATATCTTAGCATTTTTAACAGTAATAAAGAAGTTTATAAGATTACTCTATAAAGAGCTCCGAGCAGTAAACCGCATCTCCCAGCCAGTTTGGTGTCATAATTTTTTTTTCGAAAAAGGGGGACGGGGCTAATTTTGTCCCCCATGCATAACTCTGTCATTTGTCCACCGATTTTTAAAATAGTTTCTTGGTTTCAAAGGGTTTGCTTGCAGCTTAGCCCAATAATTTTTTTTCGAATATTGGTGGGGAAATTTGTTTACCCCATGCTTAACTGTCATTGGTGAGCCGATTTTCAAGATTCTTTTTGCTCAAAAGTTTTTCCCGAAAGTCTAGTCCTATAAAAATCGAGTATTTAAGTATAAATACTAATTTTACTTTATTAGGAATAAAATCAATATTTATACATCGATTTTCATGAAGTAAAGCTTATTTTATTTGTAGTTTAAGTGGCTTTATGATTAAATAATAAAAATGGTAAGTTTTTGCCATTTTCGATTTTCTAAAAATTTTTAATAAATGAAAATTTTCCAATGTGCCTAAAAGAATATATTTCTCATCATTGCGGTCTGAATACTTTCGAAAGTATTGAGTTTTTAAAAAAATAATATTCGAACATATACATATAACTTTTCGACCTTTATTTAAAATATAAATTAGTTTTTATAAAATTGTTTCTGTTCAGGCTTCTAAGGTCATTAAATTTGATTTAAATGCAAATAAAACGAAACGTCGGATATGAATATATGAAATAAAATTGTCTTTTATTTGCATTTAAATCAAATTTAATCACCTTAGAAGCCTGAATAGAAACAATTCTATAAAAACTAATTAATTTAAAGGTAGTTTTGTTTAAAATTTTTAGTGCTTTGTGTAATCAAAGTGGACAACCCTTTTCCAAGTTATGATAAAATTGGTGGAGCGGCGTCTCCAAAACTGGATTTTTGCAAAAATCAGGTAAATTAAATTTTTTGCAAGCCACTTTATTGTGAATAAAATCAATATTTATACATCGATTTTCGTGAAGTAAAGTTGTATGGTCAGTGAATAAAAATGGTAACATTTTACAACTTTTGATTTTTTATAAATTAAAAAAAAATAGAAATATTTCAAGTTTGCATAAAAAATACATTTTTCATTATTGCGCTCTGAATAATTCCGAAATCGTTGACTATATAAAATATAATGTTAGATAGTCTGAAAGGTAATTTTGTGTTAAGTTCTTAAGTGGCATTTGTAATAAAATTGAAGAAGCCCTTTTTAAATTATGGCACAAATTAAAGTTATTGTCTATTTAATATTTTCCTGATTTGTGAAACATAAATTAATAACAAATGCACAAATAATCAAAAACTATAAACAATAATTATCAAAGAAAGAAACCAAAAATAGAACCAAAAACTATAAACTAATATATTTAAAAAAAGAATTGGAAATAAACTTAACAATCGATATACATAAACATATAATGAATTATTTACTTAATACAAAATGAAGCATGAATTAGAGGCTGTTTTTATAATAAATGTTTAAATTTTCCAAACTTATTTCAAACTTAAATGATTTTCATATAAAAACATAACTTTAAGAAAGAAACTGCGATAAAAACGTTATGAAAAAGAACTTTAATTTAATTTTTGTTTTCAAAATTAATTAAGACAAAGAGCATTTT
Organism: Panzeria rudis; assembly: GCA_956483635.1. Classification (NCBI taxonomy): domain Eukaryota; kingdom Metazoa; phylum Arthropoda; class Insecta; order Diptera; family Tachinidae; genus Panzeria; species Panzeria rudis. Next base: position 13,550,931 of record OY101449.1, read on the forward strand.
AGGCCAAGACAACAAAAATTAACAACAACAAAAAAATACACAAAAAATTATAAAACTTTTGGAAAGACTGAAACAAAATTATTAAAGTATTTAAATAAAAGTAAAATAATGTTGATATTTAAATTAAATAACAAGAAAAAAGCTTGGTATTAAAATGATTTCAAGGAAAACAAAATTTAAGTTTTTTTTCAAAGGAAATTATGTTTGAAAAGTTGTGAAAATTTTGTTTTGAAAAGAACATTAAAGATAAAACCGAAAAACTCTATATATGAAATCTGTTTGAAAAGGTTTCCTCTTATTTGCATATCAGAAGCCACAAAAAATGATAAATGTTAAAAAATTAATAAATTATTGACAAAAATATATTTAAATAAACAAATAAATTAGATAATAAAAATATTAAAAATTAACACACAAAAAAAGGAAGTTTAAGGAAATTTAAAAAAATGTATTAACGAAAAACAACAAAAACCAAATATTTTTTCTTCTCTTTATGTGTGTGTGCGTAGTTTATAGTTTGAAATTTAATAAAACAAGAAAAAAATTATATTATATAACCCCCAAAAACAACAAGAAAAATATTTAAAATGCAAACCCAAAAAATAATTAATTGGCTTAAACAAAAAATATAATCAATCATCATCATGTTATTGAAAAACGAAAACAAAAGAATTAATCCAAATAAACTATTGGTAGTATTTGAAATTAAAAGAAAATCTTATAAAAAAGCAATAACTCACTAAAATTAAAATAAACAAAAAAAAAAAAACAAAAATATTTTGAAGCAATCAATCACTAAGATTATAAATTAAAATATAAAACCACAAACTTAATTTTTAAATCATTTTAAAACATTTTTAATTAAAATTTTGTTACAAAAAACAGACATGAGAACATTTTGGCATTACATTTCATAAATTAATTAAACCCCTTTAATTTAGGCACAACAAGTTTTAATTAATTTAGTTTCTATTTTTAAAAAAGCCAGAAAATTTTCAGTTTTACAAAAAAAAAAAACCAAGTTCATAACCAAAAAACATATAAAAAAAGCATTAATATGCTGCATGAAATAATTATTGCAACAAATAAAACAAATATTTAAACAAACAAAAAAAAAAGATATGAAAAAACAACAAACTATATTAAAACTCATCATATGTGTGTTTCATTTAAAAATAACAAAATATAATGATTATAAATATTAAATTATAAATAAAATTTCTCTCCGTGCAATTTCAAATAAATGGCAATAGTGGTTTTATTTCGAAACAGGCAATGACAGCAAAAGGTAAGTGGATTAGCAGCAGACATTTTAAAGAAATTAGCAAAGACACACACACCCACACTAACTGCTATAACTCTAACAGTAGATTAAAATGGTAGTATATACATACAAAAGACAGAGTGTAACAGATAAATAAGAGTTTTATTTAAGGGCATTTCACAATTAATTACAAATTAATTGCAAAATTTAGAAGAACAATTCTAATTAATATCTAGGTGAGGCAACAAATCAATCGCGCCATCGCACAGTGAGGTATTCATTCGTTGCCTATTATATGAATATATTCTGGGAGCCTATCCTTAGATTTGCATTTAATGTGTTTTAGTCAATTTGAGTTAGAAATGTAAAAGTAATAGTTCTTATGCATACTTTAGTGTAAAATTATTATTATTTTTATTTGTTTCATTTTTCTAAATATGCGTCAAAAGTGTTAGCAAAAGAATACGCACCGGAAAAATAAGAAAAACAATTTACAGTAAATGAGAAAGATTTTATTCAGTATCGTCGTCATAATAATTATTTGCCATCATTTACATCATCATTTTTGTCGTCATCATCCCTATATTGACTATTTTTTTACTTTTGCTAATAACCGAAGTGCTTCATTTAGAAACATTTTCACTTTTTTTTCCTTTAGTTGTCTCATATTTGCAATAAAACGAAGCCAATAGAAGTCTTTTAAATATATACTCATTATATGTATATGTCAGAAGCTAAAAGGCCTAACTCCACAAAACAAAAACTAGAGTAAATCAGTGATGTTTGAATTGATTTTAATTATTTTTGTTAATTTTTATTGTTTTCATACATTTTTATGATATTTAACAGCAAAATGAGTGGGTAGGGCATTTCTGCGAAAGATAATTTTTACAGATTTCAAAAAACATGTGAAAAAAGTTCAAATAAGAATCAAAACCTATACCGATTTCTCATATTTTTAATGGAAAATATTTAAATAATAGAAGAACAAAATATTTTTCAAAGAGCTCACAACTACATTATTAGATAGTAATATAACAAAATTGAGAAATTTTTGAAAAGTGGAGTTAGGCCTTTTTGGTTTAGACTCATCCATATGTTTCTCTTACACATTTTCGAGAAGTGTTTTATCTGCAGTCTTTATTTCAAGATTCCTGCTCTTCTTATTACAACTGTCCTATTGGTAACAAGACATATTTTATTATTTGTGGATCATGAATTAAATATTTATGAACAGTTAGAGACATTTTATACCCGGAATGCACTTTACCAAAATATCTAGCGGTATCAGAAAAACTCCCGAAACCTGTCAGTGTTATTTGAAACGCATTCAAAACAGCAACCATGAAGTACATCACAAACAAAGTTAACCTGTGTTAAGTGGTTATCAAAAAATCAGCATTTTTGGAGCAAAAATCGGCAAATCGGCACTTTTATAATTTTGAGGTAAAAAATCAGCAAAAGGGAAACTGTGCTTAAGTCGGATTTGACTATTGCAATTTCTAATCTAAAATAGCTTATAAACTAGCTACTGAAAGGCAGAACGACATATATAGTTTCAATTAAATTCCCAAAAATTTACCTTTACTACAATTCAAATAAATTTAAAATTTTTATTTTTTCCAGACTCTAATATGTATCATGACGAGTAAGAGCTTGAAGTTATATAGATGTTTTGTGATCTAACCTTATTTGAACACTTTTAAGTCATATTTTGTTTTCAATACTTCGCAAAATTTTAATTTAATTCAGATAAAAGTGGCATATCTACGAATAGACGAAAAGGAAAAAAATTATCATAATAAAAAAAACTGCAATAAGTACGTTTTCTAAAAAAATAGAAAAATTACCAATTGTACTAAATAAGCCATTGGTGTGCCATTGTACTTTTAAAATCCGAATTGTACCAAAAATTTTTCAATTCCCAAATTTCCTCCCTTAAGATAATTAACAGAATAATTTGCACAGAATAGTCTGCACATTTACTGATCTACGAGTCTTAGCAGCGACTTCAGCACATTTTCTGATTTTATTTTTTTGTTTTTGTTAATGTTTGAATTTTTATACTTATAAAATATGGGTAAATGTTTTCTGATGAGCTGCCATTGGCAGCAGGAAAATGTATGCCGGAAGAAGACTCAAAGAGATCTTAGAACATTCTGATTCTATGTTAGAATTTTATACGACATTGCTGATAAATTTAAAATTTTAGCTCCGAATTTTGTCAGATATTTTCTGAATTTTGTCAGATTTTTCAGACATTTTTCCGAGATTGCTCAGACATATCGAAAACTCCTTTTAAATTTCCCCAGAAAATTCTTCACCTATACTATGATTTAAGCTAATCATATTATATTTGTATATAACCATATATAGGTTGTTTTCTTAATGAAAAAAAGCTGACAGCAGCTAAAAAATATATTTTTGAAATTATATGTAAAATAAAATGTTTTGAATCTGAAATAAATGATTTATTTTGGCATACTCATACATATTTACATATTGTTGACACATGTTTTATTAATTTATTTTTAGCTTTTATTGTATGTTTGGTTTCGCTTGCTATTTTTTAACCCCTGACCAAAAAAGCACGCACCTTCGCACAGTCCAAATGGCTGGAACGATTTTAATTTACTTATTTATATGTGCTTGATCGAGGGTGCTTTTAGTCATAATTGAAGAAAATTGATACAGCCGTTTGGAAGTTATCTTCTCTTTTCTAGCTGTATACTCTTGAATCTTTGTGTCTGTGGCACCGTAACTCTCAAACGGCTAGACCGATCTTAATTTACTGTTTTGTTGTTTTAAAGGTGACTTCATCTAAAATTTTCTAGCCTACATTTGAAGATATTCGGTTCTGCCGTTTGGGTTTTAAAACTTTTAATTTAATTCTTTTTCAAAAAAAGCGCAAAGGACCAAACCAAAAGCTTGAAAATAAAACTGACAGAAAAATATTCAATCAAAGTTAAGAACAAAAACTTTTTTCAAAAACAGACAGCCATGACTGCTTTATAACCATAGTTTCATTGAAAACAAACTGACTTAAAATAGTATGGCTCTTGCCATATTTTACTCCTGTAGAATCACACTATTGTTGTACTGTTGGTTGAAGTCAACACTTTTTTAACAATGTATAATTGTTAAATGTAACCATGTTTTAGTTTGTATGAATGTTAATAATGTCATGATTAAATGCAAACATGATTTTGTTCTCGTAAACTAATTTAGGTTCACAGTCATTTAAAACAATAATAACTTATTTGTCACAACCATGAACTATATCGAGAAACATGACATTGTTGACGCAACCATTCCACAACCGTGTCTTCTCTGCGTGTAGGTTTTTTAAAATTTCTTAGCAACTACTAGTTTGCTTTTTTTAACATAAATATCTCATCATACACCCAGGCCTTATTATATTCCAGAGACAACAATGCATTTCATAACATAAGATACATTATATATTATCAAACAAAACTATTTACGATTATCAAAACTATTGATCCAATTATATCATTTCTTGCAAACGTAGAAAGAAATCAAAGATCAATTTAAATTAAGCAATTCAAATTTTTATAGTAGTGTAATTAAACCTGATTTAATAAGAATAATAAAGTCATTAATTTTACAACTGAATTTTAGGTAGACAAGAAGCTGGTACATCTAGTTTAATAATGAAAATCGCTAAAAACTAACAATTAAAAGCTATATTTTTGTTAGCCGATTTTATGACGATTTTTAAAAGCTGAAAAATCATTTTATTATATTGTATCCGGAAATTGACCATTTTCTGTAAATTCTTTTCTAGCTGTACGACTACTGGGACTGTTAAAGTGATAAAGGCATAGCACTGATGACTTTAGCAGTACCGGCAGCATATTCTAATGCACTTCACGGCACCCTCCTTCGTCGGTATTGTAACAAAACCGTCAGCAAAGTAAAATAACTAGTAAAATGTCTCCACAGCTTAAACAAATTAATGCCTTTACTTGAAAAAAGAGGGATTGCAACACTGCTCTACAAAATAGCGCTCAATAGCAGAGTTGTAAATGAATTAAGCTTTCAATCTCTCTCCTACTTCACCACCTGTTTGATCTCTTTACACTATCGCCTTCCCAAAGAAGGTAACACATTAATTGATTAACTGGTAGGCATTAATTGCCTGATTGTGTTACTTCTCTTTTTCAAATTAAAAAAAAATCTATTTGATTTTATTTACAATTAAATGAAGAAACTCGATTTTTAAAGATCAAGATTTTCATGCAGCAGCAAAAATTCAATTTGGGTGTGTTGTTGGAAATAGTAATTTTTAATAAATGATCTTCCAAGCTTAAAATTTTTTGAAATTGCCATATTTTTAATGAAATTACCTTGCTACCGTTTGGGGGCTGAAATTCCTGCACAAAACAGTTATTACTGTACGGTTGACGTCACTGCTGGGAATAGTCAATACTCTTATCACGTTTTCGATTTATTAGCCACTTTGTAAACAAACTTAAATTTCGCCATTGCCGAATTCGCCTCTACGTGCTTTACAATTTCCTTTTACTTTTCTTTAATATTCCCAGTATCTCACGTTTAGGTTGTTCTCTTGAATATATTATTGAGAGTATTCTTAACGGTTATTTCCGAATTGTTTAATTTTTCATTTTTAACGCTCTTGTCTTTACTATAAAGGCTAAATTGGTTTTTGTATAAACTAAATGAATGCAGAATATAGGGAATTTATTATTTTTCATATTTTATTCCATTTATATCATTTTATATCTCATTTCAAATGCTTTTTTTTTGGTGTTCGTTAAAAGTATGTATAGTAAAATATTTCATAAAATAAACGCATACATTTTAAAATGAAAATTGCTTTAGTATGATTTAGTAGACTATAAATAAATGCTCATATGTTTTTTTTTGTGTAAGACTGTCCATTATGTGTTAAAAACTAATAAAGAAAATACGAAAATACTGTTTTTCCTCTCGTCATACAAAATGGTGTGTCGGTAATAGGGATGGGCAAGTGAAAAAAATATATCAATATATATCGATATCTATATATTTTTAAATATCGATCGGCATCGATATATATCGAATAAAAAATATCGAAATATCGACATTTTTTCAACAATGATAATTCATACGAAGTCCACAGATTTTTTAAAAAAATAAAAAAAGTACCTTTCTTATAAATGATTAAGCTGGAAAGAGTTAAGTTCATGAAATATACATCAACAAAATTACTCTCAAAGAATAATAATTTTTCGAATAGACAAAATATTATAAATAAAACAAAATATTTTGTTAGTAATATTCTATTTGATGAAGACTGTGCCGAAATGTTCTTAAAAATTGCACGAAAAACAAAACCAAAGCTAAAAAATATCGAATTTGATACTGTCGATATATTTGGAAAAATATCGATTATCGAAGATAAAAATATCGACGATATATATCGATATATTTTAAAGAAAATATCGATATATCGATATTTTTTGCCCATCCCTAGTCCGTAATTCATCCATTGATTTTCCACAGTAAGAGACTATGATTTTTTTTTTAAAACGAGATAAAATTTTTAACGGTTTTGAAATACGTATTTGCATTTGCATTGCTTCTCTCATTTTACATATAAAATTTTTTAAAAATATTAAAAATATTATTTTTTAATTGTTATTGTCCGCAGCCTTGTGTATTGAGAGTTACGCTTTTTAGTATGCATCATTACTCAGTTTAATTATTAAAATTTCATTGACAAAATATACTAAAATAACAGCGAAGGTTTGTACTTCTAAACATTTAAAAGTTTTGTGAGCTTTGTATTATATTGCAAAACGTTTCATCAATCAATCATCGTTTGTATTCAAAAAAATGTATTGTTAGCCATATTTTTTTAATATAAGTGAAATTTTTTTATGAATTAATAAGGAGTTTATGTTACATACATCGATGATTATACATCTGAATTGTATTGAATTCAAAATAAACTGTGTACTCTGAAAGAATATTGAATTCGTTTAAAAATGTATTGAGCGTTACGTACAATTTTTTTTAATACAATTATCTATAAACTTTAGGACGCTAAAAAAGTTAGCAGCTGAAGTATAGAAACGATATAAAGGACATTATCTGTTTAAAAATTTCAGTTTTTTTAATTTAGGTTCTTTCGCACTGTGGGTTTTTACATTTTCGAAGAATATATTAGGTAGGTCGTATTTTGCTTAAAAAAATATTTCAAGTTGACACAACTTTTGACATTCTTGGTCGGTTTTATTAAAATAAGTCTAATTTGAAAGAAGAGTTAGCCTACTTTTTGGTCCATGTATAAATGTTTGTAGAGAATTATTTTAAAACATAAAATTTTTTTCCATGTGACTGCAAGTCAAAATTGAAAAAGTGGTCATAAATTTAAATTTGGTGCAGCGATTATTATAATTTTTTGTTTTTAGATAATAGATGTATAGTGGATAATAGATGTATAGTGCTTTCAAACCCTATACTCATTTTTGTGGTGTAGCAAAAATCTCTCCCGGAACAACCGCGAAAGCAAATGTAACGCTCAACACACAAAAATTAAAAAAAATCTATATTATATATAATTTATTTTAGGATCCATTGAATGAGGTGAAAATTATAAGGTGAATCCTACTTCCTCATATTTCATTTAGTTACATTGGTAAACACACACACAAAATGTATATCTATAATGAGAATCAGTCAAATATGAATTTCTTAGAGGCTCATTATGTAAAATGCGCTCATCTCGCCCTTTAAGTTGTTATGCAGAAATGTTAATAACAAAATATTTCCGTTTAGTCTTTATCAAGATAAAATGAAACATTTGTCAACATTAAAAACTATAATGGAAAATATTTAGATTCTTAAAGATATTTCGTTTAAGACACCAGGCCCTTACAAACGTTTTATTTTACAAAATAACACCTGTAGACACAAATTTCGTTGCTTATTTTTAAAACGAAAGCTTTCTAAGCGTTTGAACTAGCAAGAAAAAAACTAGTAAAACATTAATGGACAAATTCGTTATTACTTTTGATAAAATTTTGAATCGTTTCATTTTTGCAAATGTGGTGCATACATTGGCTTAGGTAGTCCCTTCTGGAGGGGGCGAGGCTACCCCCAGAATCGCTCTAGTCATTCTAGAAACTCAAAATATTAGAGTAATTTTGATAATTTAAGAGAACTGTAGAGGCCACACCCCCTCCCCAAAATGGGTCCTACATTAATGCGTCCATAAAGCTTTTAAGAACGTGGTAAGTTTTATGAAATTGGGGGAACATTCCAATTTACAATACAAATTATAAAAAATAGATGGTTTGCACGTAAACAAGTTTTGTTTTTTGTTTATCAAAAGCGTGGATCAGCTTAAAATTTAACAATAAAAAGAACAACCACTTCATGTCCCGATAGCAATCAATCATTTCATTCTTACACTCTTTTAATAAAAAGGGTGCAAAACCAACACTGCTTAGACACTTTTTTTTGGGAATTAATACCCTTAATTTGAGAAAAATTCATCTAGATATTTAGAAGCTGTCATTACCATAATAGTATTTTTCAATACACTTAAATGTTAAAAACCAAATATGAGGTATCTTTGGAGAGTAAAAGTTGTTTTTAAAGGTGAGTGGCATGATTTTCCGCCGAATTATTCCTTGGATAATAAAAACAACTTTAATTGCATGTTAACACCTTTTCTATCGCTTTAAAGCAGTTTTTTTTTTAAATTTATTTTATTGTTTTTTCTTTAAGCCTGCACGCGAAAACAACTATTTATTATTTTAATAGCATGCAATTAAATTGGGGGGTGAGCTGCCTGCTTATTTGTACATCTTTAATCTGACCTTTGACATAGTGAATTTATGACTACAAGTGGTATTTCAATTTTGACATTGACGTATTCATTTTATTTTTTTGTCAAGTGTGTCAAGTAATAATTGTTGATGTTGGTGGTATGACAAATTTATTAAAATTACCACCAAAATGCATTGGTTAGCACAAGAAAACTAAAAAAAAGAAAGACATTTGTTGTCTGCTGCTTGTCAAAAAGGCGGACATTTAAGAAACTCATAAAAATGTAAATTTGTCATTTGAGCAGTTTTTGGGGGGTCATTCAAGTTCTTGTTTTTTAATACCAACATGTGCGGAGCACGTGTTTGAATTTAATAGCAAGTTCTTTAGGAATTTTTGGTTAAAATGTTAAGATAATATTAAGTAAGAAGTTTAATTCGTTTTTAAGCTGATTGTTTGTTACCCCTTTTTGGGCTGACTGTGAAAAGTAGCATGTAATTTTTATGAATAAATAATAGAAATATCTTTCATAATTATCAACCAAATTAATGTGATCATTTTCATCATCATAAAATCTTTTTATCATGTATTCGGATCTATGAATTCATGCTTTCATATGAATTTATGCTTTTGTTACGCTTGTACTCATTACAATATTGAATTTGACATGTTTGGGATAAATGTGACCAACTAAAGAAGAAAAAGGTAGCTATTGTTCTCTTTGAAACTCACTTTGTTTCTCCTTGGAAAATCAACGTTAGTTTACAATAATTTTTCAAATTTGTAAACCGAAACTGTTCAGTAGAATTTTTCTCGTAGAAATTTTAAACGCTTTGAGATGTTTCGTTTTACAAAATGCGCTTGTTAGTTAAACTAATCGGTGATTTGATGCTACAAAGTCATAATGCGAGGAAAAATTGTTTCACAGAATACGCGTTTAAAGTTTTAAATTTACAGACAGAAAAAGAAAATTTTATTCTTCTCTTAAGAGTTGAGTACACGCAAATAAAAAATATGGTTGAGCTAACCATAATCGAAGAGCAACATGGTATGATTGAGCATATGGTTGAATATATGGTTAAAAAATCTGTTATAATATAATATGGATAAACACAACCATACATATATATGGTTAAAAACTACCATTATATGGGTTTAAATTACAATATATGGTACAAAACAACTATATATGGTTCAAAATTACAATGTGTGGTTTGAAGTAACCATATATATGGTTCAAGATAACCATATATATGGTTCAAAATTACAATATATGATGGTTTACAACAACCATATATATGGTTCAAAGTATAATATATGGTTGGAAATAATCACATATATGGTTTAAGACAATCATATACATAAAATTACAATATATGGTTTGAAATAATCATATATATGGCTCAAAACAACTATGTATATGGTTAAAATTTTATATTTTATACATACATATATGCTGACAAATGTTTTATTTACAATCGACCACGTTCTGAAAACCATTTCGTTTTCCAATATTACAGCTTTTCAGTTAATTTTTATGTTTGAGATATTTTATTCGAACTAAGCTACGAATGAATTAAATTGTCCGATTAAAAGAACGCTGTTTTTCGTTTTCAAATAGTTTTCACAACATGACCGAATATTTATTGCATTCATCAGTTTTCGTCATTTGTCATTTATTTTTTTTTATTTTTTTCAAACCAAGCGACACACAAAAACAAACCAACAGCTTTCAAGTAAAACAAAACACTTACAAAAAAAGCATTCAACCAAGGGATAGAAGAAAAACATTTTTGGAAGCAGAGTGCCATGTCTGTTTTGTAACAAAAGCGTGATTGCAAGTAGTTTGTTTTAAAATAGTATTGTTATAGAACCATACTGTTGTCGTATTTTTAAGTATACCACGACTGTAGCTCGAATTTTTTTAAATATTAGTATTGTTAAATTCAACTATGTTGCTATTAATGTGAGTGCTAATAATGTCATGATTAAATATAAGCATGAGTTTTTTGTCGCAAAATAATTAAGGTTCACAATTTTTTAAAACAATAATAACTTATTTGCATGTTTCTTACTTATTAACATGTTTCGTGTTAATCCAATGTGATTTTATGATAAGCTTCAAAGAACAATTATCCTTTTGAAATAACTTTATTTCATGTCGATTTAATATTCCAATACAGTTAGAGAGAGCAAAATGAATTTGATACTAAAATAATATGAAGACTCATGTTGACTAAAAGTTATTTCAAATTAAAACGACGTAAATTTGATACTGCAATAAGACGAAGGATCATGTTAAAGCAAAGTTATTCCAAGTTAAAACAACATGAATTTAATGTGGCCATTTTAATAATTATTTTAATTAAATGAGATGTATTAGTATACACACAGAACAACTTCAATGTAAAATCGTCGGTGTTTCATGTTAATTAAACATGATTTAGAATAATTTTGAAGGAACATTTATCTTTTTGAATTGACTATATTTTATGTTGATTTAATAGTCCGGTACAGTTAAATCAAAATGAAGTTGATACTGAAAAAATACGAAAAATCATGTTGAATTAACAACGTGAAGTTGATATTGGAACAACACGAAGAATCTTGTTGAATGAAAGTTACTTCAAATAAAAACAACGTAAATTTTATATTGAAACAACACGAAGAATCATGTTGAATTAAAGTTATGTCAAGCTGAAACAACACGACTTTAATGTAGCTATTTTATTAATTATTTTACTTACGTGACATAGGCATCAGCAAATTTTGTGTTGTAGTTGGCTACCCCAGCCAAGATTTGAGCTCGTGCCACTTGCATGATAGTCCACGCGCTAACCACTTCAGCCACAACAGCTTCAAACTTTACTTTAGCTAAACACTAAATAAATACCATCGTGTGTAAAATGAATTTCATTTTAATTCAACATGACTTAAATGATTATTTAACATAAAACTTATTTGAGATTAAAGTTATGACTATTTTTGATTTTGAGTTTGATTTAAAATGAAATGTAATGTTTATGACACAGTTGTTCTAACAGTGAAAAATTTTAAATCAAAGAGATTTAAGGTTAGATTAATAAATTTTTATTTAAAAGCCATATGAAACAAACCAACCGTAATAAATTTTCGCTGGTAACTCGTTTTTTGTCGTCTACATAGTCGTCACATGTAAGAATAAACAACAAGGAGTCACACAACTAAGCAGAAAAGTGAATTGTTGCAATGAACAAATCAAATAAATACTAGCATACTTAAGCAACAAATTATTTATTGAAAATTTAATATGATTTCCAATCAAAATTGTGCCATGATTTGATTTTACATTCCTTTTTTTGTGTGTGGTAATTTAAAATAAAGTCTGTAAGTTTGCACAAATTTAATATGATCTCTAGTCAAACTTGTTGATTTTACATTGGTATTTTTTTCTGTGTGCACTATTTTTTTCTATGAAATTTTTACACAATACGAAAAACGATATGACGATCAATTCAAATATCATGTTTTTCGAGTTATGAGGTTGTTACAGCAAATGAGCGGTATGCCAACTTCTTTATAAAGATATTTTCAAAATGAGTGCAAGAAAAATGAAAAAAAATTCCATATTCATAGTCAAAACAAATTATACTTTAAGAGTTTAACACCAGTATTTTGTATGGCAATACGGGTTCTAAATTCCTAAAGTATACTTTGTTTATGACTATGAATATGCGCCATTGTGGTCAGCAGTCTGGCAATATTTTGTCGACAGTGATTGTGGTGTCAACTGTAATTGGGCTATGAGACGCTTGATTTAATTTGATGTCAAATATTTATAGACGTTTTGTCATATATTATTGTCTCTTAAGTGAAGAAATAGCTAAATCAAATAAATATAATTACTGCTAATACTCACTTCAGTTTATCGTTAAAAAGTCATTTAAAATTAACCAAACATTTGCCAAAAAAAAGTGGTGACATTTATTTTGCACAATCTGACCATAACTTTAGACTTCTTTGCTCCTGCTCCACTGCTACATTTTAGTTGTTAGTCGGTCTCATTTTACATCCCCCTTTAAATGAGTGTGAGGAGTCTGTTGCATGCAGCAAGCGGGTGGTGGTTGGTGTGCTTATTGCGTATGACTGACTGGGTGTCAAAATCTAGGCCTTACTAAATTGACATATCATATGACACTTTTTGACTATAAAATATTCCTCCTTCTCTCACATGAATATGTTATGCAAAAACAAGGGAAGAATAAAACAAAAAAAAAACGAATTTTATTTACACAAAAATCAGCATGCTGTGGGCAACAGTGATGTCAACTTAAGCTTTAAATAACATAAGAGATATGTTACGAAACGATTTAGAGTTATAGTAAGCATATTGGAATGCATATGTTTCGATATTAAGCGAATAATTATAATTTTTGTAATTTAAAAAATTTTTTTAAGAGAAAAAGATAAAATAAATAAATATATATATATATATATATATATATATATATATATATATATATATATATATATATATATATATATATATATATATATATATATATATATATATATATATATATATATATATATATATATATATATATATATATATATATATATATATATATATATATATATATATATATATATATATATATATATATATATATATATATATATATATATATTTCGCATGAGTATCTTTTTGAGCTCGTGAGCAGATATAGCAATTTACTCCAGATAAATCAATTGATTATTTTGTTTCACACTTTTCAATGTAAAAACTTCTTACAAATAAATATATCAACGAAGCAATGATATCTTGTTGTGTGGTACAAAAAACGCTAATTTGTCACTACTGTTATAAGGTAATCACATGAAGAGCAAGTGTTTGGGGTGAAAGCGTTAATAATGTGTTTGTTGTAATGGGTATTAACTCAATTGGAAAATTACAAAACTATGTTGGCAAAAGAAAAATATTGCAAAAACGAAAGTACAAGGGCATTAAAGTATTAATAAACGTTGTTGCAAAAGGAATTGAAAAACCAAAAAAAAAAATGTTTAACTCCCCATAAAATGAGTATGAGATGTAAACTTTTAAGGCTACGCGTATATATTTTATTGCTGCTCTCTACCAAAATCAGTGTTTAGAACCATATTATTTTATATTTGTGTTGTACAGTGTAATGAATTAATGATTTAATATATTCTAGAAACTTGCCTAAAAAAGAAATTAAAATAATTTAATTCATATACGATAATTTTATTTATTGAACTCTATTCTCTTTTAGTCTTATGACTTTTCTACAACAGCACCAACTTAAAACAACAAAGCATGTATTGTTATTATCTTTAAAAAAACAAAATCTAGAAACACACATGCATATGCATTATGTGCACAAGTATTAGTAACAACTACAACCGGTTATAGCTCCCAAAATACTGAACCGATTTTAGCTAAATATAGATTGTGAACATCTGTCAATAAATATCTTTAAAATGGGAAAATGTGTTGTCAAAATCGGCTATATAATGTAAGCATAAACTACATTACAAGAAATGGTCAAGCCTATTAATTATACTGGTCTGCAAAAATAATTTCTTTTTTTCGACCCTTTAAATAAAAATATATGGAATATATAAAGTTTAATGCGTTAAATTTAAATCCGTTGTTAGTTTTTTTGTATCAGCCACAGATTTTTTATGGGCATGACTAATATAACACCCGAAATATGGCGGTCACGCTAATATATTTCGTCATAACTCGAGAACGAGAAAAAGATGCAGAATAGAATTACATTTAAGCCATTAAAATATGACAGTAGCCAAAATTCAATATGGCGGCCAACAGACGCCATTTTGTGGACACGAAAAAAAGTCGGCGAACTATATCAAAAAGGTATCATTCGATAGGTATTTAAAAACCATTGTTTGGTTTCTCTTATGATTTTTAATTTGGAATGAACGGTTAGGATCTTAAACAGTTTAAAGTTAGTCGCAACCAAAAAAAAACCAGATTGCGTAGATAAAAAGAGAATATTAAACAAGCAAGACATAAGTTTAAAAATCAAAAAACCCGACTGCGTAAAAAAGCTAAAAAAAAAAAAGCAAGTCCAGTGTGCGGAACACAGCGACTTTTACAGACTGGGAGTATTAAAAATCGAATCTTCAAATCTTCGCAATAATGGTTCACGGGTGTAAAAGTCGCTGTATTCCGCACACTGGACTTGCTATTTTTCTTTTAGTTTTTTTACTCAGTCGGGTTTTTTGATTTTTTAAATATATGTCTTGTTTTATATATCCAACTCTTTCGGGGTTATTCCGAAATTAGCGATGAAAAAATGATCTTTCATGCAAAATTAATTTTTTTTTCGTTTTTGAAAGCTGATAAAACATTAAGAGAGCAACAATTTTACATTTTTGTCATTTATCAGAGAGCTAGGCATATTAGAAATAAAATGAGCCATAAATTATTAAAATCGATTGACAAAGGTCGATTTTATTCACAATTAAGTGAATGAACTCAATTGATAAAAGTCACAATTTTCATACCACAGAAAAATTTTAATTTTTATGTGTGTTGTATGAAAATTGCAATTAATGTCGATTAAATTCCGTCACTTAATTTCGAATAAAATCGACATTTGTCATTCTTGGCAAAAATTTAAAATTTTTGCCCTCTTCATTTCCTTTTAGTTTTTGAAAACGAAAAACTTTAGTTTTGCATGAAAACAATAATTTTTCGTTGCTAGTTTCTAAATAACTCCGAAATAAAGAAATATAGAATAATTTTATAGAAGTTGCTTTAAGATAATTTCGAATCAGACAAGAAGTTCTCGAGTAGCGGTGGAGTATACGGATGTACCTAGTATAAATAATAATCATGCCTATTAATAAAAATCTGGACGTGACTGAAAACGGATTTGAATTTAGCGCGTTAAACTTTATATATTCCGTATATTTTTATTATAAAGCCTATTTTTGTGCCGATCAGTGTTATGAGAGAAAATTTGTTATTTTATGTTTTTTACACAAAAAGCTTTAAAATTATTTTTGATTTTATTCCAATTTTTCTTTCATAAAAATTTGCAAACTTTTTCTTTGTTTTCATTTAAATGAGCATCCATTAAGAAGCATAAATCAAACATTTTAATGTATTTTTAAACTTTATATATATGTCGAATGGATGCATATTTCTTTAAAATATGATTAAACAACACCACTTTGCTTTGTATAACATTTTGCGTTAATTTCGTAAAAGTTAAACAGAAAACAGGACATAAAACAATAAGTCCTTTAAATAACTATGTATGTTTATGTCTGTATATCGATGCTAGGGCAAGTATGTGTATCTGCGTATGTTTTTGCATACACATTTATTAAACTTTTTTTTATGTATTTTTTTCTCGCTGCAATGACTAAATAAATTAATAATGGTACAATGCGTATCCTTTTGAAAATGTCAAGAGCGTAAACATACTGTAGCCGCAGCAACAACAAAAATTAAACACGCCAGTGATTAAAAATAAATGTGTGTTCACAGTTTCATAAGTCGGTTTGGTTGCAGAAGCTAAAAAATAATATTTTGGTTTCTTATCTTTTCTCGTTTCCAGTTGATCGGATGTCTGGAAAATGGTGAAAATTCAGTTGCAAAATTTTAATACATTGTTATTTTGTTACAAGTTAAATTAATAAAAAAAGCATTTACAAATATTGCATTGAATATATGTATTCATATTTTAGAATTATTTTTAATAATTTTGCCGTACAAACTTTTTTTTTAATTTTATGTGTTACAAAAATTTAGAACGTGTGACAGTGTTGCATTTCAGAGAATTATGCCTTTAGCAGGTATCGGTGCTGCTAAAATAAAAGCTTAAAAAGACTAAATATATTTTATAGTGGCTTACAATACTCTTGTAACATCACAACAACACTCTTTCTAACATCACAACAACTCACAAACACAACCCACGAAGAGATTTAGCTTGTCGGCGGAAAACACAGGCCAGTACCTTATGGTAAAAAAAATTAAACATCAGAAGAAGTTATATTTGGCCATTAATAATATATAGCAACAATACAGGCTAACGTCGTTACCAATCAGCCACAGAGCCACATTGAAAACTCCATGTTTTCTTTATTATTCAATAATTAAATATGTATTACAAACATGTTATTTGTTATTAATTCAGAAGTACCTTCTTCAAGAAGATAACGAAAAAAACGAAGAAAGGTGCATAGAATGGAGTTCGGCTGTAACAAACTCAGCGGAACCGACCAACTTCGTTCCACTAGAGGGAAGAGAGCCTCTCACAAGAAGGTCACGAGACTAATTCCCAAGGACTAGAAATTCGTACGATTTCCGGAACTTTATATGAAAGGGACCGGTAACTTTTACATGGCGTTGTCAGTGATAGATTCTAGACCCAAACTTAAGATACCTGTGCTGTGGTGATTTCTTTAATCATAGTTAAATTACTATAGTTTGATCAAATATTTATGAGTGGAGAAAAATCTGCTTGCACACTGAAGGTATTTTGGTAATATTTTTGCCATTCTCATTTTCACCAGTCATAGGACAAGTACGTTTAAGGTAATTGGTACAACATTTCCCGTACGGTCATTACAGTCGAAGTTTGTAATAACCTGAGTAAATAACATCTCTTCCCAGGGATAAAAAAATAATTGTAAAAGTAAGAATATTGTTCATTTATTTCTAAATAGATTTATTACAACATATTTTGCACATTAACTAAAAACATTCATAGCGCTACAAAGTTCTTACCAAATTGTGATAAATAATTCCTTTGATGTTTCAAAAACTTCCAGAGAAAAACTTCGATTTTTTAATTCATTATCGGCCATGTCACTGACACATTACTATCGGAATGGTTTTAATTCCGTACTTGCATTCCGATCGTTTTTGTTTTGCAGTCTTCAGATTCCGTTTATTTTGTATTTCGTTTTTACAATGGTAAAGTTTTTATACCTTGAGGCGTTTGTTTACTCTTGTTTTAAGGTGAAAAGCTCACATTGAGCTTTTTATTAACATGTAAAGCTCATGACCAAATATTTATTTGACGCTCCTAAAAGTATGCACGTTTTTTAGTATTTACTGCAAATGAAGTCAGTAGAAAAGTTGTTTTTCAATTTCACTTTGAAATTTAAAAGTGGTTTGATTTCGAAGAAAATTTCCTTTTTTCGTTTTCTGAAGAAGCAACTTACGGAGTTGAGAGCTTCCGATCGGTATGGTATTCTATTACATTGCTGTATAGGCGTATAAATTTCCATGCAGATTTATTTCTAGAACTTAAGAAAACAGTTCGTTATAAGCGAAAATTCGCTGTAATCGGAGTTCTCTATAAGCGTACTAGTTTCTATGAAATATTAAAGAAAACTGTTGGGACCAAATAAGTTGTTTTGTGTTTGCGATAAGTCTTTATAATCGGTGTTCTTTATAGCCAAAATCCACAGTGTCTCACAGCTTATTTTATGCAGTGTATAAGTTTTTCTTTAAGACTCCAGAACAACGAGCGTAAAAGAAGTATTAATATAATTTTGCTAAAATTTTATAAAGAAAAGTCTATAGTTTAACAATAAATCTTTATTTATAGCAAAAGTTTACATTAAAATTACAAAAAAAAAAAAATAATAAAAAATGCGGAGGAAAAATTTAGCCCTTTTTAAGGCTAAACTAAAAATAAGAAAAGGCTAAAAACACACATTTCGAGTCTAAAAGACAAAATAAAAGGCCAAAATCTAGCCTCAAAAAGGCTAAACTGGCAACGCTGGTAGGTATGTATATATGTATGTATTTACTTTTGATATACAAATTTTTATTCTGTTTTGCATAAAAATTATAAATATTTTTTAATTTCAGGCGCTTACCCTCTCTCCTGTCTCCTAATCAAATTACATATTATTGATTTTGTTTTAATTTTATATATGCAATAATTTTGTTTCCCCCCAACATCAGCTGTTGTTGTTTGTTTACCTTTTGCAAGGCCATAAAATATGCCGTTATGCGAAAAATATGCTAAACGCTAAATTTTTTTACAGCATAACAAAAGGGGCATTTCTTTAAAGATTTTTTTTAATACATTTCTCTTTCTCCTTTTGTGTTATTATTGTTTGTTTACTTGCAATAAGTTTTGCATAATACCCAACACACGTTAGAAGCAATAACTGTAAATGTATGTGAGTGTGTGTGTGTGATGGTTGTGAGTGTGTAGCTACATGTAAGCAGTTTTTATTTCCTCTTATATGAGCGGCGTTGTGTTTACTTTTACGTGTTGGGCATACCAATACTTGCATGCCAATACAAGCAATACATAGAAATTGTAATAAAATATGCGGTGTAGGATTAAGGGTGGCATATACGAGTATGTACATATGTGAGGGCATGTGTGTTTAAACAGTGTAATATTTTTTAAAGTTAAAGTTAAAGTTAAAGCGAGATCTAAATGGTAACTTTGAGAGTAATTTTTGTTGATAAATATGTAAGCACCAAAGTGCTTTCTTACTTTCCTTTTGTCCTTCAAAATTGTGCATTTTATTTAAAATCATTTGTATTTTTCTTTTTGTATTTTAATTAAAGAGCAACTTTTTAATTAATTGTTCTCCCATTTACTTCTTATATATTTCAGTTAAAAATATCGTTGCAAATGTTAAGTTATATTTCGAGACGTAGCCTGTAATTTGTTAACGTAAATCAATTAAAATTCTCTTTCTTCTGCAAAAAAAAAAGACTCTTCATAACGAAACACAAATATATAGAAATAAAAAATCACAAATAATTTGTGTATATATTTATTAACACATTTAACAGCATAAAAATTTCACTTTTGCCAGATTTTGTCGCCATTTCCAACGAACGGCCCATAGAACAGGCCAATCTAAATATTGCAAAAAATTTGCCAGACAGCCACTTTACAACAACCGAAATAAAATGAAATAAAAATAAATATAGACAAAGTTTAAATACGACACCAAAGTGTCGCGCCAATTTAAACCTTGTTCTACTTCTTGTCTGTTTTAAGCGTATGAGTGTGTATGTGTATGTGTATGTTTGTATCACAGGATATTCACACGTCTACCAAATCGGTAAGCTGCTGTTAAAATGTATGTAAATCCTGTGAAAAACGCATAAATTGTGGTTTTTACCACTATAAACCCTGGTTAAGTGGTATTTTGTTACAAAAATTTACAAAATTTAACTGGTTTTTTGCAAAACCTTTGCCATTTTGTTTATTCATAGTGTGTGAATTAGAGGGACAGAAAGAAATATATTTGATATAATTTTTGAGCTATATCTTGTTGTAGATTTCATATAAATAAAGGTCATAGAGTGAAAGGATTTTATGTAATTTTTAACGAAATTCTTTTATCTAAAAGGGAATATTTAATGTTGTAATGTTTTGTATTTAATTTAAATATTTATGTATGTAAGTACATAATTGTTAAATATAGTAAAAGTGTTTTTCATGATTGTTCTATATTTGAGGAGTGATTTTTCAAAGGGACTTATTTCCATTTTAAACAGAGTTTCAGTAATGATAAAACCCTTAAAACATGTCACAAAAATCTGGTGGAAATGTGTAGTTTCGTACGTATCAAAACACACTTTAAAAATACGTGTCTTTGAGGCTTAGAGAGCACGATTCGTATCCCAGCCGGGATACGAAATAAAAAACAAAGTGTGAAAAAATGGAAATACTTATTTTTCAGCATCAAGTAAGTCAAATAATAACTATTTAATTGCTGTGACAATATAAGTAAATTTTTAAGCGGTATCCCTTATTTTTACAGCTTCTCATACAAAAATAAGTAGTTATCGAGTCAGACTATAGGTAGTTACGATTTAAATACTCATATACTTCTTGCCTAATTGTGAGCAAAGTTTTTACTGGGATTTGATAATGTTGTACCTATTTATATCCTCGATACAGATAAAAAGTATTTTAACGTTATTAAACCTTATTAAAGACATATACGATGATTAATAGGCAGGCATGATCTAATTCTAATCTTATTATTAGTTTTAAGAAGTAAAAACTAACAGGAAATTTTAAACTTTCAACCCTGAATGATTTTTGTAAATGTATTTAAATTTTGAAAGAATTTTTTAACACTTAAGTAATGAATTTTAGTCCAGATTTATTCCAGCTCAAGTCAACTAATAATAAATTCAACAAAGTCCGACTTTGGCTCGCGCACGAAAGGTTCTGTATGTATACAAATATATCCCTTTTTATTTTACCATTTTTTTTTATTTTTAGAAATATTTTCGTTTTGCTTTTTAATTTAGTTTTTTCGTATAATTTTAGTTTTTTTTTTGTTGATTTAGCGATTTTTTGGTTTTAGCGCTTTTTTCATTTTGGTGTTTTTTTTGCGATTTTTTGTTTTTTGCAGTTTTTTTAATTTTTTTCCGATTTTTTTGTTTTTGACGTTTTTTTTTTGTTTTAAAGTTTTTTTTTGTTTAAACGTTTTATTTTATGTTTTAACGTTTTTTTTTGCTTTTTGATGATATTTTTAGTTTTTGCGATTTATTTTAGTTTTGTTGCTTTTTTTTTTGTTTTTGGTGATTTTTTTAGTTCTAGCAATTTAATTTATTTTTTTTTTGTTTAGACACTTTTTTGTTTTGGTGATTTTTTCGGTTTTTGGCGATTTTTTTAGATTTAACGTTTTTTTGGCGCTTTTTTCGTTTTGGTTATTTTTTCCATTTTTGCCGAAGTTTTTTTTAAGTTTTTTGACGATATTTTTAGTTTTAGCGATTTTTTCAGATTTTAGTGCTCTTTTTCGTTTTGACGACTTTATTTTGGTTTTCGACGTCTTTTTTATTTTTTGGCGATCTTTTTAGTTTTGGTGATGTTTTGCGCTTTAGCAACTTTTTTAATTTTGGTGCTTTTCCGTTAAATGCTTTTTTCATTTTGGCAATTTTTTGTTTTGACATTTTTTTAATTTTTGGAATTTTTTGGTTTTCAGGTTTTTTTTAAGTTTCAAGAGTTTGCCTTTTACGGTTTCCAAGATGCAGCAGATTGTCTAAATTACATAGTCAAAATAACATTAACTGATAGAACAGCCTTTAATTTTTATTGTTTTAAATATCAGTGTTAATTGCTGTAGTCTATTCTACGGACTACACCAATTAACACACTTTGAAAATTTAAATTGTATATATATAAGTGTCTGTATATTACATTATTATTTCAACATGTTCTGTTACTTGCTTTAGAACACCCTTAAATTTTTAACTGCCGAATATTTGTTGTTGTAGCGGCCAAAGTTTTACATATTCTGTGAAAATTTCAGCTCCGTAGCTCTTACAGATCCCTAGAAAACAGCCTGTGACAGGCAAACAGACAGACAGATGGACAGACAGACAGACGGACATCGTAGCGAAAACAATAGTGCTCCTTTACACTTTTGGTGTACGGATATAAAAACTGCGAAAATAGCGTAACGTTATATGCGAATAGCCCCTTATGAGCAGGGACTGAAAAATTATTTTATGAAATCGCTTCATTTATTCCCACGCTTTTTTCTGTCTATTAAAATTTAGCACAAATTCATAAACATTTTTTGTCGACCTGTGTTATAAAAAAAAATGTTTTACCAAAATATAATTATATCAAAATACAAAAAATGCTTTTTAATTTAAAAATATACTTTAACTTCCGTTTCATTCCATATCGTTTCTACTAAAAACTCTCTCTTTTCTTTCACAAGAGATAAACTGAAATAACGGTAACTTGCTCTCTAAACAAGGATGTATGCAAATAAATGTCTTTGTGAGCAGGAAACAGCATAAAGAGAGACAAGAGGAAATAATTATAGAAAACCGGTCTTTGTATTAGTTCCGTTTTGTTTATGGCGTTGACAGGTTGTAAGGGCGGAAATGTTAATAAAGAGACAAGACCTCAATAACCGAATAAACGTAAACAACTTAAAAAAGAAATAGTAATAGTAAAAAAATCATTAAAGCACTTTAAGAATTGTAATACTGAGAAAAAGTGATAATAAGGGAAACGGAAATGAAGTTATAAATTGTATAACAAAGCCATTAGGAAGTGAATAATTAATAAAAAAATATAAAATACAGAAATGTGGAAATTTAAGTGTAATATTACATAATATGAAGCAAAAATTAATAGAAAAATATAAGTGATTTGCATTTATTAGATTCAAAATAAATTATAGTTTGTATCGCTTAAGAAAATGTACAATAAATAAAAAGCTTTCAACACAACCATAGATAAAATTCCTTTAAATTATTACAAAGTTCCTTAAATTAATGCAAACATTGCATGCCAGTGAAGACCAGTAAAGTAAAAAAATCAACCCTTTTTTTAATAAAATGCCACACAATGGTGCAATGATTAAAACCAGCAAGCTATAGTGTAGTGGTGGCAAAGAAGGGCATACAAACAACGGCAAATATGTTGTTAACTGCCTTTTTAAATTAATAGCTTTTTAATAGCTTTTTTGTTACATAAAAGAATTATCTACAACTTGTAAAGTTTTTATACCCCAATTCCTATTTTAAACGTGTTTTACATAGAAATTAACAAAAGTGCAATATCCACCGCCATCTATTACTGAGTACTTGCCACACGCGTATGTGTTTGTGTAATCGTGAGGCAACCTCAAGTGATTTATGGCCATAAATGAAAATATAAAAAAAGAGTACATGTGTGTGTCTGTTAGCATGTTCATTCATATGTGTAACTTACCAGTAGGTAACGTTTGTGCAACAAGCGTGTTGCAAGTTTTAAATCGTTTTGTATTGTTCATTTTATTGTGTCATTAACAGTGACAACGTTTAATAAAAGTGTTTTATAACCCAAAATTTTATTGTATTATTGGAATATTTTCACATAAGCAGAGATTACAGAGCGATTTGTTATATTCAACATTTGTATAATGGAATTGTAATTAGTTGAAGTAAATGGATAAAAATAAATGAATTAGGGTAAGTTATATATCTAGAAAAAATAATTATTTTAACATGTATTAAAAATAAAATATAAACTTAAGACTCCACCGTCAGGAGGTTAGGGTTGCAAAATCTAATTTCATAAGGCAAAAAGTGATTTTGTCATTTTCGTTAGCTTTTAATTTATTTCATTTAGTTGTAGTCAAGGCTAAAATTTTTGGCAGTTTGCCCTGGATACGTACAAAAAGACGACAGGGAATGAAGTTTCTTCCTATCACAAAATTTCTAACTTTTTATGAAGAAGGAATTGGAAATTGGACAATTTTTATGCAATAAAGAATGAAATGTTGATTGATTACAATTAACACTGGAGGTCCCTCCAAGATTAGCTATTCAAATAAGTGACAAGTTAGACTCCACTATAGAGCCGGCTAAAGTAACGTAGACTGTAGCTTCTTTCATGCTCTTCAAGTCAGCAGAGACAGATGGCATTTTCTTGGCGTTACTGCAGCAATCGATAAAGATAATTCTTTTATGGTTGATATCCATCTTTTGGAAGAAGCCTAAAATCTGACTACATTTCCACTGAGTGAAGAGGAGTGACCGTGATATTCGGCCAAAAAGCATGAGTGATAAATCACGGTACCACGACGGATTATAGACCAATTAGCGTATCATGGTGTTTACTAAAAGCATTGCAAAGACTGGTTAATGTGAACGTTAGGGGATATCTCTCGCCAGAAAACTTCTGTGGGGTATATGACTAGCGAAAGAGTAGGTCTGTGGAAACATCACTTCATGACGTCTTAGGCAGCATAGAGAATACCCTTGACAAGAAGGAGTATGCTATGACGTTCATTCTGGATATAGAAGGCACATTTAATAATGTGAATATATCATTGATAATTTCTACACTTTGTGAATTTTGGATTGGACTGTATAATCACAGACAGGGCAAGGAATATCCTCAAAAGTACAAATAGGAAAGTTGGGACAAGAGGCCTTCCTCGAGGTGTAGCTCTATCTACACTATTATGGAAGACAGTGGTAAATAAAATCTTTTTCAAACTAAATGAAAATGCCACTAATGTACATATGAGAATTGATACAATTTAGCAAACAATAAAAAATTTCGGAATTCAGACTATCTTAAACTCTCGAAAGAGGTTCGGTATAATTCTGGATTCCAAGTTCTCGTGGAAATATAATACGGATAACACAACGAAGAAAGCTTTATGCGTATAAAAGAAGCTTTGGCAAAAGATGGGGACTTAAGACGTATGCCCTACATTTCACGCATACGGCAGTGATACGACCTATTCTCACTTAAGAATCGCTTGTCTGGTGGAGGATATTGGAAAAGAGCACATAGGGCCCTACAGTGGACATACGCGGATCAATTATTTCGGCATTTTAATTCCAAACTTTGTTTCTTGGACATTAATGTCTAATATCAATGGAAAGCGGCTAAAAATATAATTTAGCTTGGAATGCAAATCAAAGCAAGTTTGGATTAAACCAAAAATGAATTGCTGGGATAATCAGATGCCTAAAAATGCAGCTAGTCCAGAGAAAATGTATTCAGTGTCTGGCATGACAACAAAAACTTAGATACAGAGTTGTTGCGTTAAACGTCTTTGTGCTAAAGTTGTTGTTACTTCTCGGGGTAGTAAGAACTTTTGGTATTTTGTCAAAAGAGTAAAGGACAATGCTACTTCCTCAATTTCAACTTTTGTGAAAGATTTGCATGCGTTCAATGACCTGGTGGACAAAAATAACCTCCTGGTTGAATAATTTGCACATGTTAGAAATAGTAATAAGTTCTTTCTAAAGTCATGGACAATATGTTGAATTTCCATCTTGTGAGGTGTTTGAAGTCTGCAAGTATGTGTTCCATAGGCAAAAGCATACCGGAGACCTTTCCTCGCGGAAAAAATTGTGTCATTCTGGACACCATTTCGATGAAAGAAAATTCGTTGTGCTATCTATTTCAAAAGCGTTTGTTCATGTGTGTCATGGTATACTTCTAATAAAACTTATTGAATTCGATATCGGTGATGACTGCTCTTCAAAGTTAGTCACACATACAGTAATATCCCGCCCTTTCTCTAATTTCTTAATATTCTGAACGACTTTCTTCATCTGCTTACAACACTATTTACACTTTTGTAGATAACATCAGCATTTGCCATTCGTTTTCATTCATTCATAACACACCCAATCAATATATTTTAAAAATATCTGAATATGGAAATTTAAATGCAGATACATATGACCGAACATGCTTACCCATCTGCAATAAAGAGCGGTATAAATATCGAGGAATCAGTAATTTTTTATATTCTCGGCATGCAAATGCAGTGTGTTGTTTAATGGACACATCAGATTTTTCAGACAGTGTAAGAGGTACCGCACTCTATCTGATCTCCTTAGTATGTATACCACATATATCCGGCCGAAAGTGGGACGGTGCTACAAAGTTTATTTTGAAGTTTTTCCACCGCATACAACTGAGGTCGAAGAAGCTCATCGGTGACAGTAGGGTAGACAACACTATTGGCTCACTGCAGCACCAACGCAATATGGAGTGAGTGTGTTTCACTAGACGGATTTCTGGAATAAGTTCCCGAACAATATGTTCTTCATGAAGAGCACAAGAATTTGTGGTCGATATGCCAGGGAATCGCACTATGCAGTATAAATTCCTCTTTAAGGATAATAATCTACTAAATAACAATAATTCAATACTTGCTTTTATTTATTTTCGCTTGGAGACTAAATGTCATTTGCGAATAAATAAATTGGCATGATTCATTTAAAAATTTTCCTTTCGTTTTATATAAATATTTTTCTCTTAGAGATTTTTATGACTTTTCATAGCAAAAAAAAAACTCATTGGCTCTACAATAAGATGAGTCATAGAAACAAATTTACTTTTCCTCCCACTTAGGAAATTTGATACTGGCAGTACACAACAACTATACAGTACACAACAACAAATTACAAAATCCTTAAAATCAAGGATATTGCACTGGATATTTATTGACAACGAAATGTATATAAAAGCTTTTACAAAAACTTTTTTTCTGGGAGGATTGTAATTACAGTTATTTATTTTCTAATAAAATAATAATATAGTTTTCATATGTAGAAAAATTAGTTGTTAAAAAAAATATACGTACAACATTTCCCTCTTGAACTGAACATTCAATATTCATGTACTGCACTGCCTAACAATTTGTCTTTTAGATATAATTTTTATAGCCATACTCACATACGCTCTGTATAATAAACCCATAAGGATAATAAATTTGTATACAAATACTATATTTCATATCATTATTGTTATTATTGTTGTTCCTTTTCTAAGGAATATTTCTTTGTTTTATGGCAAGAGTGTTTCTTTGTGCGAGTATCATTGTATTCTTTTCTTTACACTTGAAGACCTTTCAGAATATCGAACATATTTTAAAGTGATAGGTGGTTGTTTTTTTTTATCATTATTATTATCCTTTGGGTGTTAAATTAAATTAAGTTCGTATTGATTGAATTGTAGTAGTATTAGTAGTTGTAGATTCTTTAATTTACAATAATAATAAATCTCAAATATCTAGTGACAATAAGAGCCACTGTGCGGTAAAAAATGTTTCTAAAAGTTTTCTAATTGGATTGTATTCTAAAAGAGCGTAAATGAGGGGAAGCTATTTGTTATTTTAAACTAGTGAAGATGAAAAATTCTAACAACGAAGAGTTTTCGGTCTATAGATATCTTTTACTTTGCTGTTAAAAAACGTAAGTCTCTGATAGCAAAAGGACTGATATTTTTCCAAGCAATTACAAAATTTCGTTTTTTGAGGTTTTCGGTGATTTTTTTCGTTTTGGTTCGTTTTATCCATTCGGTACTTTTTTCAGTCTGCCAATTAATTTGTTTTAATTTTTTTTTTAATTTTTGGCAATGTTTTACATAAAAAAAACTGGTAACATCTTATACCCTAAACGTAAGCCTTACAAGATATTATATGCCGAGTCTGTATAGCTTTGTGCAAAAGTGGGGAAATTTAACTCCTGCTAAAATGAGTCCTAGATGTAAACTTTCAAAACGCCGATACAAGTATGTATTTCTTTGCACGCCTCTACCAGAATCAGTAGTGAGAACCTTGTTATTAAAAACAAACTTATTTTGTTGTACAGTGTAAGTAATCTTAATTTTTACAAAAATTATGTGACTTCACTTTATTATGCATAAAATCAATATTTATCCATAAATTTTCATGAAATAAAGCTTATCTTATTTGTAGTAAATGTGGCTTTATTATCAGTTATTAAAAATTATGAGTTTTATTTGCAATTTTTGGTTTTTAGATGATTTTTAAAATTTAAGAGTTTTCCAATTTCGCATAAAAAGTATATAATTTTCATCATTGCGGATTGAATAATTCCGAGACCATTGAGTATATGAAAAAATAATGTAAGAAAGGTAATTTTATTGCAAGTTTTTTAGTGTATTTTGTAATAAAATTGGTCTACCCCTTCCCCAGTTATAGTGAAATCAGTGTAGCATCCTCTAGAAAAATTCCAAATTTTAGAAATAATTAAAAAAATATATCCATAGAATTTTTAATTTCGGCGGTTTTTGTTGTTAGAGGACCGTAACAGATCAAAAAACATAGCGGTGATCAAAGGTCATGACACAAGTTTAATTTTGTTGCATAGTGTAATCACAGAACTGCGGCAGTAGTTCCTATATATAACGCCTTTATATTAGAAAAAAATTACAAAAAAGTACTAGCAGCAGCTTCTCTCGGTGGAGTATGAGTATTTTATTTAAAGTGTTGATAAAATATTAAGTATACGCCAAACAGCTTCAAGCTAGAAATCCACTTTAGATCAATGGTTTCTACGCTGAACTTAGTTATAATTTTTTGTAGAATTATTTGAACTCCTCCAATTTTTTTTAAATCGAGCCACCTAAATGTACATTAGGGCCAAGTGAAAATGATGCACGAGGTGTGAAGTTTGTAAGAAGCGTAGCATTTCAAAATTTTCTTTAAAGCGAATATTTTTCTTTCTGTGTTTGCTTTTTGATATAATCAGGTAATTGAAAGGCGCTTCTAAGTGCTGTTAACATTTACATAACGACCTTTTTCGATTTATTTCACCCCCTTTACCCCCTCGTAATGCTTCTTAAGAAAGTTTTAGATTAAACTCTAAATTCCGTAACAAGTTTATAATTCCCCTTCGTTACGTAGTATGTGAGTCCTAAAACTCTTAACGATGGACCAGAATCAAAATATTTTTATGTACATATTTCAAGAAATGGTTTGATTCAAAAATTCAAGTCCGCTGTGTCACCTCAAGAATTTAACTGAGCAAGCTAAAAGAAATTTGCAGTGTATTCTAGAGCATCGATTAATAATATAGGATAATTCAAATGAAAGGGAAAGTTTTTCGCTCCACCCTAATGTG
This sequence comes from Panzeria rudis, assembly GCA_956483635.1. Lineage (NCBI taxonomy): Eukaryota > Metazoa > Arthropoda > Insecta > Diptera > Tachinidae > Panzeria > Panzeria rudis. Next base: position 13,580,381 of record OY101449.1, read on the forward strand.
GGTGTTTAAGGTGGTTATTTTCTTGCTTTGGATTATTTACAATTCCAATATTTTTGCACGTGCTTTTTTTTTTTGTTTATTTTAAAACAATAGAGCAAAACGTTACAATATATGAAAGCTAAAAATTCAATTTTCCTTAATATTGTTGGCATTTTTTATGTTTGTTATCCCATAAAAAAGGTGATGTTACTGCAAATTCTCTGTGTAAGGATTTTTCATATATATTTTCTATGTGCCAAGTAGTCTTGTCAGCTGATAACAACTTAAATAAATAAAATTTTAAAATAAAAGTTCAAGGATTTTGTGTTGTAAGTACCTTGTGTGAAGCTTTACTAAACATGTGATCTCAATTTTAATATGTTTTTTTTATGAGTGTCATTAATCAGGATACTTTTTTTTTCTTTGATAAACATTAATTCTTTTGTTTTTACTTTGAGGCAGTATGTGCCCTGATAAAAATTTTAAGTGTTTGCAGAAAACATTAAAGAAGAGAATATTGATTTACACTCTAGTGTAGCAATTTTTGTTATATGTATTAATAAATATGTACATCAACAAGAAACGCATGTAAAATCGAAATAGCTTCATTTTACTCTAGAAGAAACTCAAAATCTCTATAAGAAGTATTTCATGTACTTACGTGGTTATTGCTGAAAGCCACCAATTTGTTTTTTAATCAAAGATAGCAAAACCTTTAAAACTCTTGCTCACATTATCATCTCGGAAATGGACATTCATCGCATATTAAGTTTGACAGCTTCCTGCTATTTAGTCTAGAGTCTAGACCAGTTGTTTTTCTTAAAAAAAAGCAAACTTAAAAACTTTTTAAAGTGTGTCTTCATTTAGAAAACAAATCCTCCACTTTATTTCTTATTCTCGTATAAATAGTTAATAAAAAAGAAAACTTTTGTTAAATTGTTGTCCCTTTCAAAGTTGAATTAAAATTTTCTAAAGGATTTACTTTTTGTAAACAAAGTGTTTGTGTATGTGTATGTGTGTGTGTTTGAGCGTGTGAGTTCCAGTAAATAAATGTTGTCTGTAGTACATCGGAGTGTTAGTTTGGATAAGAGGATTATTGTAATTGTTGTAAATTGACGATTAAGTTTTATTTCCAAAATAGAATTAAAATTTATATGTTGTCATGTTTTGTTTAGGTTTTTCCAAAAATATTTTGATTATATTTTATGTCTGAATGAACAGCCAAATAAAGATTATCTTTATAAGAAAATAAGAGAGAAAAATATTAAAAAAAAATTTTGGGTTATAAAAGTTATGATTAGGAAAAATACTGGGAAAGATGTGGGGTGTTTAAGTGGCGTATTAAATGAGAAAAATAATAAAATTGTATAGGAAACAATAATTTTAATTTGTAATAAATTATAATGGGCCAGTTTAATATGATGTAGGTCCTTATATGCTATTTATTATGGATTATTTATTTTCATATTTATGATATTAAGAACTACATATAAAGAATATTTCCATTCCGTTTATTATTACCACATTATATATTCACCCTTATCGGGAATAAGAGGCGAACATTTTGTTCACGCGATATATTTCACATGAACAAAAAATGGTGAACAAAACGAGCAAAATAGTACAGTAACACAATAACAACTCAAAATTGGCTATCACAATTTTTGGCGAAAGGGTACATATTTCACGTGAATTTTTATTCCCGATAAGGGTGATTAACGATCTTCCTAGTGTGTCCTTTATACATTGCATCTGCTATGCAATGTATTTAAAGGGAAAAATATGCCGTTAAAAATGAATTGAACGTTACCTTGGAAAAATTGCTAGTATGATATGAAAAGCTTTTTATCTATTGATTATGGATGACATAAGAGTTTTTTGCTAAGTTATTTTGGAGTAAATTTTATTTTTTGCAGTATGAAAAAAAATTAGATTCATAAAATATATATTGAGTGTTACTTTGCAAAATGCTTAATGTAATATCCCAAAGTTTTCACCAATCAATCACGGTTTGTATCTTGGAGAATGTGTTGATCGTTACCCGTATACCATAAATTTAATTAATTTTTGTGCATCTGTATTTAAATTTTATTTTTATTAATTAATTAATTATTTTTTTTTGTTAAGGCTCCCCAAAGATTATCTATATCAATTATTGTTTATTAAATGTGCAACATTTAATTGAAAACCTTACAAGAAATGCATTGAACGTTACTTTGAAAATTTTCTTATATGATACGAAACGTTTGGCGGTTTGCATTCTAAATAATGCATTGTTACCCATATATTTTTAATAATTAAAATTTTTTAACATAATTAACGAGTTTATATTAAAGCTTTTCCAAGATTATCTATAACAATGGTTGTTTAATCAATTTGCAGTAAGTAATTACAAAAACTGTATTGAACGTTACTTTTAAATATTTTGAATATAATCAGATATGTGATCGAAATCGGTTTTGAAAACGAAGTAATTTTAAAAGCCATTTTTAATGCACTTTTCATCCAATTTTTGTTATTTTTGTGATAAAATTCCTTTTAATAAAGAAATATTACTTAAAGACGAACACCTTTTGAAATTGCTTCATTTTCGAAATCGATTTCCATCAATAGCTATGGTTCTATCAATCGATTATGGTTTGTACTGTAAAAAAATGTACTGAAAGTTACCCTTAGTTTTTAATATTATTTTGTATATGCAAGTACTTTTTCTTAAAACTCGTCAATTATTATATATGCCAATTGTTTTTCAATCATTTTGTAGAGTGTATATAACTATGAATAATATGAAATTTGGAAAATATGATTCGAAAATTTTTTCATTAATCGACTATCGTGCTATACAAACAATTATTTAATTCCCACAAATATGTATTGAACGTTACTTTGAAAAGATTTCATATGATTTATATATGTTATTATCAATCAATTTTGTTTAATATATTAAGAATATAAGAAAGATAGTTTATGTATGGAAGAAATTATTTTCTTCTACGAAAATTGTTGCGCTTATTTACAGAACTAAAAATAGATTTAAAAGAAGTAAAATGCATTCATGAATGCTAATATGTGACAGAACAGCTCAATTTGGGTGTGAAGATTTATAAGAATCGATTAAGTAAAAGAATATGAAAAAGAATATTTACCTTCTATAGGCGTGCCAGTGCCCACAGGTTTTACTCATTCAACTGTATTGTCAGAGAAACTCAATATTTGTGCAAAGTTTCATAAGAATCAGCTAAGAATATGAAGTTGAAAAATAGTATTTACTTTCTGTGGGCGTGGCACTGTCCACTTTTCTAGTCCACAAATTATATTTTTAGAAGAGCTTAATATCAGTCTAAAGTTTCATGAGAATCGGCTTAGCAGAGATAGAATAGAAGAGATATTTACTTTGTATGGAGTGCTGCCCACTTTTGTTATCATCATGTTGTATTGTGAGTGGAAGTAAATGTGTGCAATGTGTGGAGTAGTTGAAAATAAAGATTTACTTTCTTTGAGCATGGCGTAATTAGTTAGTAATTGCTGCAATATTAATTGTCTTAAGTCCTGATTTTGGTATATTTATGATCCTTTGAACAGAATTTTATGACGCTATAACCTCAACTTCAGTCTCAGCGCTAGTACGATAGCTTCATTTCAAGTATTCCACGGAGTTTCATCACATCAATGCATATTTTTTCACTTATTGTCCACAAAAAACCTTTTCTAGAGCAGAAAAAAAATCTCTCAATATTCTTATGTTTCACAAAAAATAAAACATTTTTTTTAAACAAGCCAAACTACAGTTCAAGCGATATCCAATTTCCTTCAAAGAATAATCAACAAATTTGCTTGCAACTAAATACCTTACAAAATGTACGCTATAAAACATCCTAGTTAAAGTTTTATATTGTTGATTTTTTTCCATCAAAGTTTAATCTAGAAAATTAAAACACATTTAGTTTACCGCCACCCTCCCCAAATACATATAAACCTCTAAAAACACATTTACCTTTAAATGAAATTGGAGCTTAGGCTTAAGTTAGATGAGATTGCACTAGAATGGCTGCAAAGAATGAAAGTTGTACTAAAGGAGTTTAGTCCTTTAAGAGGTATTTTGTATTTCGTATATTTTGTTTAGTCTAGTTTGCTATTGTAGCTTTATTTGATTATCATTAGGATTATTTGCTAACACAAAATTTGTGCAGCCTTTTATAATCGACATCCGACAGCCAACCACCCTGTCTATAGAACGACCACCTCCTGCCTCCGCCCTTTTTCGAAAAAAGTTGTTTACTAAATCTTGTTAAGGATTTTGTTTCTCCCTCATTTGATTAACCACAGAGAAAAAGTTTTAGCTTAAAAAAAAGATTTTTTTTGTTTTTTTCTTTGTTTTTTGAATTTTAGCTACGCTGTTGTTAAATTGCTTTTAGTTGGTTGTAATGTTGGCTTTTGAAGCACGTTGTCGAACATTATTATCATCCTGTTGAACATTAACTTTTCCTTTGTACTTTATGATGGTCCTTATGATGGTCATTATTTAACATATTTTTTTTAACAACAAGTTTTGGCCTTTTTCTTTATGTTTTCTAATTAAAGAAATCATTTTTACACCAAGTTTTTTTATATTTTTTTTTGAAGTAGCAAAACAAGGTGATGGAATAGATTTTTTTTCATTGAATTTGTCATGCTTCGTTTGCTGCTCAAAAGCAGTAAGTAAAACATGAATTATGCTAATCGTAATTCGAAACTTTTGGGAAGGAAGTGCGATAACGTGAACTCTTAAAATTATAATTTTTAAAGAAAAGTTTAATATAAACTAAAAAATGTCCGTCATATTTTGGATGAATATTAGAAGATAAAGAGAAGATTTCTAAAGAATGGATACAAAGTGTACTTTAGAGTGTGAGAGAGGCATGAAATGGACAAAAGCTGACCGTTAATATCAGTGCTTGCCCTTGCACTATTAAACCAAAATAAAATATGTTTCAAATGTATTTTATTTTAGTGAAATTTTACGTAAAATATTGTTATAAGTACGAAATTTAGTACTTAAACATATTTTAAATTTTACCTTATTTCTCTCGTTCTAGTTGAGTTTTGAGCTTTGATGTTTTTAAAATAGTAGAATTTTATGTGAAATATTTCTGAAAAGCATTTCTGGCCGCTTTATCGATATTCATGGGGAGATTTTTGCCGCTTTTTAAGAAAGGGACAAAAAGTACCCATACAGAGGAGAACTGCTGGGTTAACTTGTTCACAAAAATGTTCCACATAGTGCTGTGCATAAAAGTGCCATTTTCGCGATATTTTTCCATATTGGCGATTTTTTCCATTTACTGATTGCTTCCATTTTGGTGATTTTTCTGCTAAGTGGACTGTTTTGTTTTAACGATCTCTTTCCTTCTTACTTTTTCTACTGTTTATGCGACTTTTTCCCGTTTAAGAGTTTTTTCATTTTGATGATTTATTTCCGTTTCGATGATTTTTCTATTTGAGCGATTTTTTCCTATATGCTACTATTTTACCGTTTTGACACATTTTTTCCGTTTTTATGTGTTTTCTCTTTTTGGCTCTTTTAGACATTTTGATGATTTTCTTTCCTTTTTGCTACTTTTTTCTATTTTCCACTTCTTGATTATTTTCGTTTTGGAAAAATTTTCTATTTTGGTGATTTTTGCGTTTATGCGATCTTTTCGGCGTTTTGTATGATTTTTCCCGTTTTGGCGTTTTCCCCCGTTTTATAGCTTTTTGCCGTTATGGCGACATTTTTCCGTTTTGATTACATTTTTTCGTTTTTGTGACTTTTTTTCCGCTTTGGTGATTTCTTTCCAGCAATTGACTATTTCCGTTTTAACGCCTTTTTACTTTTTAAAGATTTTTATTCGGCTTTAGCGGGTTTTTTCCGGTTTTTATGGTGTTTCCGTTTTGATGATATTTTTTCTATTTTACTGATTCCCGTTCAGTTTTTACGACTTTTTACATTTTAGGCGACTTTTTTCGCTTTAGTGACTACTTTCCGCTTTTTCGTAATTTGTTTAGTTTTTGCGATCGTTATACGATTAGATGATTTTGTTTAATTTTCTCGACTTTTTACCGTTTTCATTACATATTTCACTTATTTTGTCGATTTCTTTCTTTCTTTTTAGAGATCTTTCCGTTTGTGGAATTTTTTCCGTTTTTGGGATTGTTTTCCCCGTTTTGGCAATTATTTCAATTTTAGCAATCTATTTCCTGTTTTTACGACTTTTTAGCATTTTGACGGTTTTTTTTCGTGTTGACGATTTTTCTCTGTTTTGGTGATTTAGATATTTATCTAGTTTTAGCCTTGTTTTTACATTTTGGCAATCCCTTTACGTGTTTTTCCGTCCTTTTGGTGATTTCTTTTTAACTCTAGTTATACTTTTGTGTTTTTTTCCGTTCTTAAAGTTTTTTTTTGCTATTTTAGCGAATTTTTTACGTTTTTGTAAATTATTATCATTTTGTAATTTTTTCCCTCGTTTCGGTAATATTCTTCCCGTTTTGGCAACTGTTTTCCGTTTCGGTGATTTCTTTTGCTTATGGCGATTTTTTCCGCTTCAGCGATTTTGTTTCATTTTAGCGCTATTTTTTCCGTTGTGGCGATTGCTTTACGTTTTGCTGATTTTTTCCCCCATTCTAGTGACTTTTTGACTATCTTCAATTTGGACGATTTTTTGTCTCATTTTCTTGTGTTCCCATCCAGTTCTTATCTATAACACTATGCAACAATAAAAATGCCGGAGAGTACCACTATATTTTTTTGATGTGTTATAGTCCCTCCACTGATTTTATCATAACTTATGAAGGGTTGTCTAAGTTTATTACAAAAACGACTAAAAAACTTAAAAAATATATATTTTTTATGCAAAGTCGAAATATTTTTATTTATTAAAAATTTATAAAAAATCGAAAATTGCAAGGTTATAACTAGCCATAAAGCCATATATACCATAGATAAAACAAGCTTTATTTCATGAAAATCGATGGATATATATTGATTTTATTCACAATATAGTGAAATTCCCTGAGTTTTGCAAAAAATCGAGTTTTTGGAGACGATTTTATCATAACTTGGAAACAGGCTATCCAATATTCATAATAAAGTGAAATCAACTGATATTTGCTTAAATTGCGAATATTTACACGGTACATCAAAATCAATTGTTTTCTTTCAAATAACAAGGTTCTCACTACTGATTCTGGTAGAGGCCATCAAAAAATATATACGTGTATCGGCATTTTGGAAGCTTACATCTGGGATTTATTTTAGGGGGAGTTAAATTTTCCCCCATTTTGCACATACATAGTTATACTGATTGGGCATAGTATATCTTGTAGGCCTTACTTTTAACGTATAAGATGTGTTCAGCATTTCTATGTAAAATAAAACGGTTAACATTTTTGTTGAACATTTTATTTTAACTCTCTAGCCCTTCGGGGTATGGGTCTGTTCAATCCATAAATAAATAAGGGACAAAAAATTTCCCTTCAGAGGCGTAATATCGGGGTTAATTGTTCCACAAAAATCCTCCACGTGTTGTTTTACATAAAATTGTTGAACACATTATACATCTTAAAATTAATTTAAAAAAAAACTTATCCATAAGGAAGCATAACATATCAAAAAATATAGTGGTGATCAAAGGTCATGACAAAAGTTTCATTTTGTTGCATAGTATAATTAAAATTTCAAGGAAGTTAGTATAAAATTAATTATAAAAATAGCCGAAACACATATACGGAATCGAGTTAATAAAAAATTATTATAATTATAAATATTCACATTTATAAATTTTTCCTTCCAAAAAGGCCTCAAATAAATTACCATAATAATAATTCTTAAGCATCCTTTTAAACAAACCATAATTACTCTTTAAATTTTTTTGTTTAGCATCAACAAATGTGTAGTTTACATCATTAACTCGCCATAATAATAATAATCAAAATGCTATGAAAAACAAAAATCTAACTATACCAAAACATTCATTAACCTCATTTGCATAAAGAAAACAATATCCTACATGCAGATATTGTAGCAGTAGACGTCATCATCAGTCTCATCAACCTCAAATCACTTGACATATTCCATCGCATTTGATAATTTCGTAAACCAAAAAACATAACACGCCTCCATAATATTCTTTAAGTATATTTAGCTCAATGAACAGACAATTATTTATACACAAAGTGATGTAATGTTTTACGTATGAGTTTTAGGAGGAGAAGGATGTTAAAAATGAGCTAAAGACAAGAGAAACATGAGCATAAAATGATGATGTCCTTTGTATGTATATGTACATAAATACTTCGTCCTTTTTTAATATTATTGGTTGTTAATAAAGTTTGTCGTTTAGAATTGTTAGTCGAATAAAAACTAATTCGAATATTCGAAGATTCTTTTTTCAAATGAGACAAGCTTTTCAACTTTAAATGAAAAATTTACTATTTTAATCAGGTCGTAATGAACGGAATAAAATAGTTTTTTTCTGAATGACGATTTGTTAAAGTTTTTTATATGATTCTCTATTCATTTTGAAGACCATATCTCCACTCAACATAAATTGCTTTTTATTATGTTAGGTGTAGCCGTAGGGTAAAATTTTGACGATTTTTCCGAAAAGATAATCTGGCAGCACTATTTCACCTGTTTGTTTTGTTTTTTGTTTTGTTTGAGTGCAATAATAAATTCTTACTGTATTATTTCTTCTAAGAATACGATTAATAGTTTTTATAGATATATGATAAAAAAAAATAAACAATGGACAAGTATTCTAGTAAGGAAAATACTCCTACAAAACGTAATCTTGAAGATGAAACGGATGAAAGTGATTCTGAATATGTTACCCCAAAAAAAACCCGAAAAAAATTGATGCAATAAAACAGAAGAATAAACGGTTGCAGAAGTACAAAAATCAATGGGAAATTGAATACGGTGATTGGCTAACCAAAGATCCCCAAAATGAATATAACGGAAAATGCAAATTGTGTGGAATAATATTTGGAATTGCTTCAGCTGGAATTGGACAAGTAAGTGTGTTTGTAGTATAACGAATGTCAAATGATGAAAGGATTATTCATATTATTTTCAGGTTAAACAACACCTGCAAACAAAGCAACACAAATTAAAATCAGAAACGAAAAAAACATCTGGACTTCTTGAAAAATTTATAGGCACCTCTCCTGCTTCCACATCGTCCAAAAATTCATTCAGCAGTGATAAAGGAAACGTTGCAGCTGAGTTAGCCCTAACATATCACACTGTAAAACATAATTTATCCTACAATAGCATGGATTGCACTATAAAATTGAATAAAACTATTTATGTCAATTCAAGTGCAGGTACAGGAATTCGTCTAGCTAGAACAAAAATGGAAGCACTAGTTACAGAGGTGTTGGCACCATATACTTTACAAAATGTAATAGATGAAATAAATACAGGGAATTTATATTACTGTTTACAAACAGACGCCTCTAACAAAAAAAATATAAAACTGTTCCCATTAGTGATACAATATTTTACTGCCAAAAATGGTATTCAAAACAAGTTAATAGATTTTTATGAAAATAGCAACGAGTCAGCTGATGGTATGTTTGAAGCAATTCAAAACTCATTGGAGCGATACCAATTATCTTTTCATAATGTATCTGCGCTAAGTGCAGACAATACAAATGCTAATTTTGGTGTCAACCATTCTTTATTTACAAATATGAGAGATTTGGTACCAGGTTTGATTAAAGGAAATTGTCATGCACACATAGTTCATAATTGCGTGAAACATGCCATGAGCTTTTTATCATATGACATTGAAAATGTTATTTTGAAAATTTATGCTCATTTTTCACATTCTGCTGTAAGAAGAGCTGAATTGAAAAGATTTATAGCATCAGTAGATGGAGACTTCCATGAAGTTAAACGCCATGTGGGAACAAGATGGCTCTCTCTTTTGCCATGCGTTGACACATTATTATTAAATTGGCCACCTATTAGAAGTTATTTTGTAAGCTTAGAAAACTGTCCAATGATTTTAAAAAATTTATTGATGCTCAACAACACTGATGATGATATGATTGAAATTTATTTAGATTTTTGCAGTCACATGTTAAATTTATTTAACAAAGCTATAAAATGTCTAGAAGGCAATTGTATAACAGTTTTAGATATTCATGGAATAATGGTCAATCTAAGAAATGGACTAACACAAAGAAAACAAGATCTCTTTTTTGGCTATGAAACAGGCAAAAGAATTAAAATTTTGTCTTCAACGGAACTGACAAGAGAAATTCACATGAATTTTGTATTATTTATTGATAAAGCCTTAGAGTACCTGCATAAATGGTTTGATTTCAATAATACAAACTGGTTATTTACAATTAGCAATATAAATTTAAAGAGCAATATTGAATTTGATAATATTGTTAACATAATTGAAAATTTAAATTTGCAGAAATTTAAAATAAATATGGATGAACTTTATGGAGAAGTTGTGGTATTAAACAAAATTTATGCTCAAATATACAGTTCTGAGGGTTTTGCAGAATTGTCTACTGCAAATAAATGGCGAGAATTATTCAAGAAGACTGATGATAATTTATTGAATTTGTACAAAGTAATTTCGTTTCTACTATCTATCCCTGCCACGTCAGCATTTACAGAAAGAGTTTTTTCTGTAATGAATAGCAAATGGCGCGACGAAAGAAACAAAGCGTCTCTGAATCTGATAAAAAATGAACTTTTAATTTATTTTAACTTAAATATAGACTGTAATGATGCTGTGCAATTGTTTAGTAATGATAATTATTTGATAAAACTTGCGAAAAGCAATAAAAAATATGCCTTTAAATTTAACAATAAAGAAAACTAAATTGTACTTTATTTTGATGTTGTGTACTTTATTTTTTTAACCTTTTATAACAAATGTACTTTATTTCCAAAAAAAAGGTGGTAACCCTAATCAGGGCTCACGTGTATTTGCTATCACCACTTGTCAGGTGGCTCTGTTGAATGTGATTTTAATTCTTATATATACAACTTTTTTAATTATAACCTGATCATGGCAAAAAAGAAAGCAATTACTATTATTCGAATAACTCTGAACTCGAATAATTGACTTCCCTAGTATTTCTATGTAATTGTTTGTTTTAATATTAGTCTTATTAAAGACTCATTTGAAGTCACAACCAAATGTCAACAGCAGCCATAATAAACATTTTTCTCTGTGTTTTCGTACGTGTAGAAAAGTATATTCGGCTGAATTTGTGTATGGCTGTGTGTGACCAAGTTGGTAAATGCCAAGTATGTGATGTTTATCTTAACTACATTTACATAAGTATTTTCCATACATGTATACAATAACACTTAACTATACCCATGAGAAAGTTCTTTTATTTTTGTAGTTGGTAAACAGTACCTTTTTGCAAAAAGTACCTTTTTGTTATATGTACTTTTTGTAAAAATAAGTACCTTAAGTTAGTCCACTTAATAATATGTATATAGTCGTTTTCACCTTTCGACTTCATCATCTTCTAACATCTACCCTGCAGACAATAAGACTAGTATGTGACTAGAAATATACTAGTTTCGTTTTAATTCAGACAAGTTGCGTATCTGTCTTTTTTTCATATAACGAACTATCGATTTAAACATTAGGTTGTCATAGGAGCCCAACTAGTTCATTTGTATATAGTTATATGCTAGCTGAAATACTAGTTATTGTAGACACATGTGCTTACTAGTTTATATATAGTTTTGAGCCACTTTCTACTTATTATATTTAAAGCTAAAATTTTGTTTTATGTACTTACAGCTGAAATTATGTCAATTTATAAAAAAAATCACTTAAATTACTACCCACCAGCAAAGTCTACAACTAGATACGCTTTCGGACAGTCATATTACTAGTTGTAATATTACTGGTCACAAATGGACAGTAGTTGTAGCAAGACTAGTAACGATACTAGTAAAAAAAGAACAAACATATTACTAGTTGTATCGAGACAATAACGATACTAGTCAAAAAAGGACAAAATTTTCAGGCATACGACTTTTATATAAAACAGATTTATAGCTCTTTAAGTAGAAAGTGGCTCAGTGGGTAGAGTATTTGCCTTAAAATATGAGGAATGTGTGTTCGTACCCCGGTTGAACCAAAGTTTTTTTAAGAGTTACGAAATCTAAATAAGAAAACTAGTAAGAGCACTAGTTTACAACAACTAGGATTCGAACTGGGATATAACTGTATGCAAATGAACTAGTTGGGATCCTATGACAACCTAATGTTAAAATCGATAGTTCGATATATGAAAGAAGGACAGATAGGCAACTAGTCTGAAATAAAAAGAAACTAGTATAGCTCTAACTTCATACTAGTTACTTTTTCTGCAGGGTAGTATCATTATAAGTAGTGATATCACTGCTCCAAAACGTGGTTTTTTGACTAGTATCGTTACTACCCTTATTACAACTAGTAATATGATAGTACTTTTTTGACTAGTATCGTTAAAACTAGTAATATGACTGTCTCAAAACGTAACTAGTTAGAAATAATCTGCAGGGTAAATGTACCCTGGAGAAGTAGTTCTTGTTGTTGTGTTATTATTTTTCAAGTTCTATTTCAAGTTCCAAAAACAACAGCAACTTGTGTTACTTTTTCATGGAGAACATAAACTTTTAATGAGAATAACTGCCGCCTTAGGTGGTTAAGTGGGTCGTGCATTGGAATGTTGAGGAAAAGAAACTAGTTGAAGGATCTTATGTTGTACGACAACCACTACAATAATGCAAATGACACTTGTGGTTATGTTACTCCTCGTAACATGATTTTCTTTTGTACATATTCATAGAGGAGAAGTATTTTTTTTAGAAAAGTTTCTTTGCATTCAAGGTTGAGGTTTTTCTTTAAGTTTGTTTACGTAATTTTTAATTTTTTTTGGTTTGGAGTTTGTGTAATAAATAAAATGTTATAAATAATTTCTTGGTTTTCTTGTATAAAACTTAATTTAAAGAATTTTTTCATTTTTACATGATAAAACATGCAGTATTAAACTGTAATTATATGCACTCTTCAGAACTAAGTTATTCTAAGCGACATTTTTAAACTTTTAATATTTTGTATTCAAATCAAAATTTTATGGTCCCATCTATAGTTTGAGTTTGTCAAAGTGACAAAGTTGTTATCAACTTTTAAAATACAAGCTAAGCTGTAATAGCTCTAGCGTACATATGGATATAAAATATCCCAGCAAAAACTTTTGTGATTTTTGTAATTAATGGGTTACAAAGTAATGAGTGGTACTTATTTATCTTATTACCTATGCTTCAACATATAGATACTTCTTATGTTTTAATAAAATTAGTACGTATTTTTATCATTATCTGAAAATAGTTACAATTTGTTGATATGTATTAATAAAATAAGTAGACAGCCACTTTTAAAGTCAACATGTGTTTGTATATGAAAACAAATTTTTTGACGCTTAAACTTATAAGTCAACAATAGCTGAGTGGCTAAAGTTTTTGTCTTCAAATGAATGATCACGGGTTCGTATCCCAGATGGGTCAAAAATAAAAAAATTTAATAAATATAAAATAGAATGTGTGTAATTTTTTTTAAATGTAATTTGTTTATTTGACTACTTATTTTTTAGCTTCAAGTAAGCCAAATAATAACTAGTTAATTGCTGTGACAATATAAATACATTTGAAAGGCAATCCCTTATATTTCGGACTTCTCAAACAAAAATAAGTAATTATCGAGTCAAATTGTAACTTGTTACTACTTTAGTCCTCATATAATTTTTTGCCTACCAGTAAGCAAAGTTTTTGCTGGGATATTTCAAAATATTTACATAATTAAAAAATGTGTATTGAAAAGTTCTCAAATTTAGTACTTAAGATAGTTTGGCGTTCATGGGTTGATATTTTGTAAATTTACTCGCATTTAAAATTCTTTTTTGCCTTTTATTTTCTATAAAACAAATTAATGTTATTTCTGAGGTTTTTATGAACACATGCGTTTACAAAAACATCCATTAAAATGTGATAAAATGTTGTTGCAAATGAATTTATGAGTCTGAGTGGTAACTTTATTTGTGTGTATGCAAACTTGTGTAAAAATGAAATATTTCATAAAGTTGTTCAATAATATAAAGAGCTCACATGAAAATTTGAACGTTATTATTTGCAATGTAGTTTGCTTTCGTTGTTTAATAATGAACAATTTAAAAAGATCTGATCAGATAACTGGTCACTTGATCAGCTATATAATCAGGGGATGAAATAGCTGATCAGATGGCCACCTATCTGGTCAGATAGCTGACCACCTGATCGGATCATTAAAATCCCACATTTATAACAGGGTTGCCACTATTTTTGGTTTTCCCGATTTTTAATTCCCGAAACAGGGCGCGCGTCCCCATTACCTCTCTACTCACTAGCATTTAAATTTTCTAACAGATAAATGCTAGTGCTTTCGTTTGATCTGCTATAAGTCAATCATATTTTATCCGATCAAAGCGAACTAGTCACAATTTTGAAAAACATACTTTGTGTCATAATATGATATCATGCTATCGTTTGCGTCTATGTTTTGTCTTTGCATACATGCTGTACTGGCTTTTGTTTTTAAAATTACTTGCATATATTATTAATAGCTCTGTCATACTAATAGTCTGTCACCAATGCACTGACATGTTTTTTAACTTTTTAAAAATGCGTTTAAATACAAAAATTAAAAATTAAACAATAAATTTGTATTAAAATGCAAATTACAAACATTATAACATTGTTTAGTTATTTCTTTTATACATACATAATTATTTTACACTTTAATAATGTCATTCCAGTCAAATCATTGATGACACTTAAACTATGAGGGTTTTCGTAATATTGGTGACATTTGTCATATCATTGATGTCAGAATTCTTTCATAGCATTGATGTCAGAATAGGATGATATATAAATAGCTTTTTGTAAAATAGTACCTACTAGTCATATGCAGCAAGCCATTTGAATTCTAACTCACAGTAATTCATAACACTAAACTCACTCACACTATTGCCAAAACTCAAAGCAAAGCAAAACAGATGAAAACAACAAACAGTTTTTAGAGAATCAAATTATGTCTTGTTTCGTGAGAATTAAGCTATTAGATGAATTGTTTCTCTCACATGAAAAGAGCACACCTACAAAAACCGAGTACTTATAAATCATCAAAATTACTTGAAGCCAATAAATCGCACTTGTCATTTGTTTAGATTGTGTGAAAGCAAGAACATATGCCGTTTTAAGATTAATATGAAGAAAATATATTAAAAAATAATCTCAAGAAACAATATTTCATAGCAGACATATATTTTGCAAAAATTAATACTTTTTTAGATATTGCATGGAAGATACTTAGGTGATACTTCTCAAGAACTCAGCCGAGACACCTGGTGTTTAGCCGAGACAACTTCACTAAGCAAGAACACCACCCTTGGACACAAAACCGGTCTAAGAATTCCCCAAAACTGGGACAAAAATCTCCCCGAAATCTCAGAAGTGCCCCGGATTAAAAAAAAAACTGGGACAAAAATCGTCCCAAATTCACAGAATACCGGATTCCTAAAAAATTTTACAAAATTCTCCCCAAAATCCCAGAAGTTACCGGATTCCCAAAGATAATTACAAAATTCTCCCAAAAATCCCAGAAGCTCCCGGATTCCCAAAAACGTTTACAAAAATCTCCCTTAAGTCCCAAAAAATTCCACGGATTCCCAAAAACTTTTACAAAAATCTCTCCTAAGACCCAGAAGTAAGAAGTAAGTAAAAAGAAAGTCACTGAAAATCCAAAACGGCTTATAAAATAAAGTAGCTTTCAGTTTATAAAAAAAAGTAGCTTAATATAAAAAAAATCCCTTTTTTGTTAAAAAAAATACCATTTTGTAAAAAGTACAACTTTAGAGAAAGGAAATAATGCAAAAAATCTGTTCTTTTAAAAATTTTGTTTAAATAACGACAGGAACTAATATTCTTTTAAAAATAAGTATCAAATATGTTTTACTAAAGGGAGTACATTTTTGTTTATTTATTCTAGTCACATTTTCTATTTTAAAATTAAATTTTGTTTTATGGTCAAAAATTAAAATAATATATTTATGTTTAATTTTGAAGGCTGATATTTTCATTGTTAGGGCCTGCCCATAAAATTCTTAATATTATATCATATGTACTTTGATCCTTGATCCCAAATAAATTGTATGGATTCATTGCCTTGAGCTTAATGAGGCACACAAAATACAAAATTGTCTGTGTGCTTGTTATAAATACTTTTATATTCTATTCACAAAATATTTGGCTTAAAAACTCATTTAATTTTTTGGTTTTATTTGTTTATACAGGATGTTTTAAGAATATTAGCTGTTAGTAAAAAAAAGTCCTTTTCTTTACATTCGCTCAATATCATTTTATTATAAGCTTTTACATTAAGGTACAATGTCGTTTATCAGGCTTTTATTTTATGGTTAAAAACATGTTAATGCTTAAATCACTGTGGGCCCATAATAAAAGCAATAACATGTTTGAAAAGTTTTACGATTTCATTTCCAAATAGAAACTGAAAAAAAAATTATTTCTTTGTTTAATATAGATTTTTGGCCCATTAATTCAAGTTGCTTAATGGCAGAGTACAGTAGAGGGGAATAGAGTTCTATTGATGCCTATAAATTTAAGTGTTTAATAATAAAGTTGTCCTGCCAGTCAGTTGGTCTGCCTCTCTTTAATGGTGTTGATTTCGTTGATGTTTTAGTGTTAGTTTTATGTCACCGCAGTTTAAAACACTTTGTAGTTATTTTTATCAGGCGTAAAGGCTAGATATTTGTTTTTGATTGCTGATTGAATTTATAGGTTTAATGATTCAAAGTTTTCGTTTTCATAAAATATCTGTTAATTTGTAATTATAAATAGTCCTTGTGGCTACAATAAACATTTAAAATTGGCTTACAGTTTTTGACAGTTAATATTACATTCAGTAGAAATTTTCAATTCATTAATTTTAATCCGTCTTTGTTATTACAACAATTTATATAATGAGATAATGAGATTAAATGCAATTGTTTTGGAGCCAGTAAATAGACTTGCATGTGCATGCATAGAAAATTTGTAGCTATAGCTACAGTTATTACTAAAGTAACTTTTCTTAAAATAATCCTATATTACCAATAATATCTCTCAATTTCTTTTGTGTGTATGTTATTATCCTTTAACATAAACACAAATCTTATTACATAGAATTTCTTGCCATTGTTTGCTACATTATAATTCAGCTGGTCAATTTTCATGTATGTATTATTTGTTCATTGTAGAAACTCTCCTTAAGATTTATCCTTTAAATAATTTCTTAATACATGCAGACACACATCTATATCTGTATAAATGTACAGAACAGCTTTTCCCATTTCTAATTTGCTGCGTTTGTATTTGTTTAGTTAACACAACAAATAAATTTATTCTTACAAAAGAAAAAAAAAGCATTGATTGACAGACACACACGTTTTTCTTACAAATAATCTGACCTGACACCCCCACACCCCTTAATAATAAACTTAAATAAAGCAAAAACGAAAAGAAGTCCTGCATCAGTTTGCAATTTGCACTTTTACAACTAAAAGGAGTGATTTTATTAAATGATACGTTCACTTGTTAGGCTATGTTATAACACAAACTTATTTAAACCAAATTCGTACGGACAGGATTTCATGTGTGTGTGTGTGTGTGTGTTTTATTTGCTGCTATACCACAACCACCTTTTTTTGCTTGTAGTTGTTGCCAGCATTCTTTAACTTCATCCCCTTGGCAGCATACATTCAAATAATGTTACATTAGCCCACACAAATAAAAATTTTGTTTTTATGACCTGTGGCTAAGTTTCATTATGAAATATTCTTAATTTCGGTAGACACTTCCATGTTCTCGATAAAATATATTTTTTGTCAATAACAACATGGTTGGTGTATTGGCACGCATACATACAAATATTGGCTTAAAACACTTTTTGTAAAAATGTAATACAGTTGAACTTTTGTAACTTAAATCAGCATTATTCCGAAAAATACTTCAAAATATGGAGAGCTTCAAGTTATGGAGCACTTTTTAAAGCTGTTATTACCGTTTTTTTCACGAGACTGGCTGAAGCCAAAAGTATTCAAGTTATAGAAGTTCAACTGTATTCATATTATTTTTCCCTAACTACTATTTTAAAAATATTCTTGTTTACAAAAAGGTACTTTTTTTAAAAATGTATTTCGATTAAAAACTGTTTTTTCACAAAAACTTACTTTTTTTACAAAATAAAACTTTTTTACAAAAAGTTACTTTTTCCAAGAAGGTGCCGTTTTACAAAAAGGGCATTACGAAAAAAACTGTACTTTTTTCCAAAAGGTACAAGAAGGTTTTTTTTTTACAAAAAAGTACTTTTTACGAAGGTACACTTTTTACAAAAAGGTACTTTTTTCCAATAAGTTTTATATGAAAAGGCACTTCTTACAGATTTTTTTTCCAAAAAGGAAATTTTTCCAAAAACGTTATCTTTATCAAACAGGTACTTATTTTCATAAAAGTAATTTGGTAACTGAATAATAACTTTATAAGCAAAATCTAAATATTCTTCCCGCTCACTGTCTGTAGTATAACGTATTGTATATACATACATATGGGGCATTATTTTTGAAGGTGACAACACAAAAATTTTTGTTTGCCCAAATTGCTTGATATTTGGCATAACTATAGTTCTAGTAGATATAAATGTGTATGCAAAATGTTTCTTTTATACGATGATTATTTGTCAAGCTATGGGATGCGAAAGTGTTGCCGTTAAAAAACTGTTTAGTTATTGTTCGACTAAAACTCATTAGTTAATTGTTAAACTCTAAAGGCCCATAGAAATAAGGATGTACATGTTCAAATAAACTGAACAAACAAACATGCACACACTTATAACTATCAATGATAATTCATACTAGAATAGAGAAATAACAAGAAGCTTAGCACAAGACAAAGAAAAAAGTTAATATCAATAAATATCAAATGAAATACAGCTCTAAGAGTAACAGTATGAATTGATTAAAGGTAGATGGTATTCAACTCTTGACTGCAAAGCACCGAATTTGGTCGAGAGGTCTAAGCGGAAAAGAGTTCTGAAGAGATTAGCTGGAGCTATCGAAACATGTCAGTTCAACCCTCCGTGCAGTTAAAATGTTTCTTTTTCTAGTTCACATTTATGTATAAATATATTATATAATTTTATTGAAAAATTAAATTAAAACCGAATTAAAGCCACAAAAAAAAATATATATATATATATATATATATATATATATATATATATATATATATATATATATATATATATATATATATATATATATATATATATATATATATATATATATATATATATATATATATATATATATATATATATATATATATATATATATATATATATATATATATATATATATATATATATATATATATATATATATATATATATATATATATATATATTTTTCATTATCAAAACTGGAAATGACCCATTGAAAGTAAAATTTTTCTTAACTTGAAACCTTTTGATTTTTTTTATTATTTTTTCCCTTAAACTCTGCTACGGTGTCATCATTATACTGTAAAAGTTTGATAATGGGATCTCCATAAGTTTAAAAGTTATGCCAATTTCTTTACATAAGCCCCACCTCTTGATCATTGTTATAGAAAATCGGTACAAGAGTATATAGAATCGTGTAAACCTTAAGCTTAATGTATTAGCTATGTTCAGCTTTTTTATGTAAAACTGCACGAGAAAGAATTTCATGGACATTTTAACCCTATAGCGCTTCGCTGTAGTGGTCTTTTTAGACCCTTTTTAAAATGGGGCAAAAAAAACTCCATTTCGGTGGCGAGATAGCAGGCTAAAATATCCTACAAAAAATTTCGCATAAAATTTTATTATAAGTCTCCGCAGACAATAAATTTTTAAACTCAACTTGAACGTCAGAAATCATTAAAACCTAATTGTGGATAACTTCGAAATTAACCCTCAAGCATATTTTAAGTTTTTCTGATTTCTAACGTTTCAGTTGAGCTTCGAAATTTATTGGCTTTAAAGACTTTTAATAACATTTTATGGGGAATTTTTTTTAAGGACATTTCAGCCCGCTATCTCGCCGTCGAAGGGGAGTTTTTTTACCTCTTTTTAAGAAAGAGTCAAAAAACATTCATACAGCGAAGCGTTAGAGAGTTAAAATGTTCCATGAAAGTATTTTTCGTAGAGTTTTATATAAAACTGCTGAACACACCTAAGACATTAAACGCAAGGTTTCGGTGATATCTCAAACCAATTCCCTATAAAAATGGCCATAAGGTGGGTTTCATGTAAATAAATCTGCACAACTTTTAAACTTATGAAGATCCCATTATCAAACTTTTACAGTATAATGGGGACACCCTAGGCTAATTTTGGTAAAAAAGCAAAAAAGAAATAAAAATGGTCAAAATTAGATAAATTTTACTTTCAATTGAACATTTCCGGCCAGAGAAACAAGCCGATCGGCTCAAAGCCGGCTTAAGAGCCGCAGCCGACTTACAATGTAGCTTCAAGCCGCCGCCGATCCATGCGGCTAGCCTTGGCTCAAAATTGCAGCTGGCTAATTATTTTTTAGTTGCAAATTTGTACTACATATTACAAATTATGTGAAAGTCGTCAGGTGTTTGAAAAATTTTATATACAAATTTCTTTAAAAAAACTTATAAAAAGAAAATATAATAAAATTTCTTAATAAGAAAGTTCAACATTAAAAAGTGCAATTGATTATATACATTTTATCGCGAAATATTGCGAATTTCGCGTAATACAAAGCCAGCCGCTGTCAGGCGGCCATGAGCCGCCGCCGAGTATTTTTTGAAAAGATCAGAAGATTTCCTGTAAGAATCACTTATTTTGATTTCTTTGTTTTAATTTTTCTAGTTCGTAAAAATAAGTTAAAAATAAAATTTTCAAAAACGGCCAAACTTTCGCCCATAAATCGATAAAAAAAAACATCATAGAAAAAATATTTTTGCATACACATTTATACCTACTATAACTCTAGTTCCGCCAAATATCAAAGAATTTTGACGAAAAAAATTTTTGTGGTTGTCCGCTTCAAAAATAATGCCCCATATGCAAGTGTCAGCATCCCAGCAAAAACTTTTGTCATTTTTGTAATTGGTAGTACTTTATTAATGGGCTACAAAGTAATTAGTGGTACTTAATTATCTTATTACTATGCTTCAAATTAGATCTACTACTTAGTTTTTAATAAAATTAGTAAGTATTTTTCTAATTATCTGAAAATAGTTATAATTTGTTGTTACATACATATTAATTAAATAAGTAGACAACCACTTTTTAAGTCAACATATGTTTGTATATGAAAACTAATTTTTTGTCGCTTAAACTTTTAAGTCAACAATAGCTCTGTACGAGCAGAGGTTCGTATCCCAGCTGGGTCAAAAATAAACAAAATTTGAAAAATGGAAATAATATATAATGTGTATAAATTTCTTTTTTATTTTAATTTATTTATTTGGCTACTTATTTTTAAGCTTCAAGTAAGCCAAATAATAACTAGTTAATAGTTGTGACAATGTAAATATATTTGTAAGCGGTACCCATTATATTTTGGGATTCTCAAACAAAAATAAGTTGTTATCGAGTCAAATTGTAAGTAGTAACGACTTAAACCCTGATATACTTTTTTGCCTATCAGTAGGCAAAGTTTTTGCTGGGATGTCAGTCAGTTAGATGCCCTTCTGTCTGCTTACGCTTCATCAGGTAAACGGTTCAATATTCAATTGAGTTCAATATAGTTTTTGCAAATTTTTTTTAAAGGTTTTTGAAAAGTGATTATATTGTTTGTATGTGGTTATGTTTTACAAGATGGGTTTTTTGAATTGTCATGCTCCTGTACTTGTGTTTTTGTGCATGTGTGACTTTTTGCAAGTAGATGTTTTGCTCTACGGAAATACCATTACAAAGTTGTACTCATATTGACGTTTTTACAGTGTTTCACAGTGGTTCAAAATTACTATTTTTCTTATCACAAAATGCTTATTCAATACCCATTTTTTTCCAAAGAAATACATATTTATATGTACGATTTATCGTAAGCGACATGTTGTAAAATATAAAGGTTTTCTATGCCTTTAAGGTACGTTCACACTTATCATATATTTGCCCAAAAAAAAAACGTGACCAACAGTTACAAATAGTTACGACAGTCGACAAATAGTTACGGAATAAGGGGAAATAGCTTTTAAAATACAAACTGAAAAATTTTATGTTTATATTTTTATTTATTTGAATATAAGAAAAAAAACTTTCTCTAGAAAACTCAAATTTGATCGTTTACGAGTAAATCGAAAATGGGGCTCGATATATTTTAATATAAAATCATTTCTATAAAGGGGGAATTTCTTTACAACAAAAATAGTACACCATTGTGAAAAGCGTCACTTGGTTTCAAGTAGCTTATTTTAAAAAGTTCATTTTTGTAAAAAGTAGAAATTTCCTAAATGGGCGTTTTTGTGCAACGTAACTTTTTCTAAAGAGTATGAAAAAGTATCATTTTGTCAAAAACTTTTTTAGTGATAAACTGACAGTTCGAACCACTGTTTGATCAAATGGTACGGAAATTTCAATAAACGTATTTTCACACTCACTTTCAAAGTCAAATTTATACATACTCATGCTAAAAATTGCAAGTGAGAATAGCGTGCATGAAATACAAAAAGATAAAATATTAAAATGTCTCATTCCTCATGTATTATTAAAATTTGACATGAACATGCAGCCTCAGTAATTCTGACTAGATGGACCAAAAACACGCGTCGAAAATGTGTTGTAGCAAGTAGACAAAAGACTTAGATCTGGAGACATGTACAAACTGAAAAGAAAATAAGCTGTAAATAAAAAAGCCCCCAAATTTGTTTAAACTTGAAAAAAGGGGGCAAAACAAAAGTGAGTTTTTAGGTTTTGTTTTACATTGTATTTGGGAATTCAATATAAAACAGATCAATTTCAGTTTTAGCAAATATTTAAGAAAAAATACATTCTTTATAAAACAAATTGCAGATAAAAGAGGGTGTTTTGGTTTTTACACGTGTCTTTGTTATTCTTTAAAAGCTAAAGAAGAAAAAATGCTAAGAACGCTTGTCTTGTTCGTTTGCAATCATGACAATCAGCTGATTTTTCTGTCAAATGTCAATAAGTTAAAAATTAACAATAAATCAGTCTCGCTTTTATTGGTTTGTAAAGTGAAAATATACAGAAAATACTTGACATGATAAATGGCGATTTCTTGACAGAGATAAGACTTGTAAGTGATAAATGTTTTGGAATGAAGAGCCACATCTTAAAGAAATAATCGTAAAAATTCTTTATTAATGCTTTGAATTAAAAATTTAATTTCAATTGAATTTGTTGCAAAAACATGCGACCGTAACACGTGTCTTTAACGAGGAGGGCAAAAATTAATTTGTGGTAAAGAAGGTTTTTTCCAAAGAGATTGGTTGTCGAACGCTTAAAGTTACTAGAACGTCTCATTTAATTTTTGTTATTGAAAAACATTGTGTGAAAGTTATCAGCCAGAAATAAAACAAGTTTTCTTTTAATTCTTAAAGATTAAATAACATACAAAATTTAAATCCCGAAAAACTTTTTCTCTACCTTAAATTTTGTCTAAACTCACACAAGCAATCCTTAAATTATCTTCAAATAGTTTTCAGCACATAAAGACAACTTTACCACTTTAATTAAAATTTCAAATTAATTTTCTTAATACAATTGAGAATTCAATTTTGTATTTTTTGAATGTTTCAGCTATAATAATATTATCTCCTGCTTCCGTATATTAAGAAATGCCGAAAATGTGAAAATGTTGCGAACATTTAAAACATGAATTTTAACTACTTTAAGTAACTACTAAAGAGTTGAATGTTTTTGAATGCTTTTAAAACTCATTTTAATTTTTATCTGTATTTGACTTCCCCTAAAACAACAAATTCCTTCACTTTGAAAACTTTCACTTTTTGTTGGTGCTGTTGTTATTGAAATAATGTCACTAAATATGTCTGCTGTTTGTTTAGTGGCTTTTTAGCTAAATGGTGTTTTAGTGTGAAGGGGAAGAGTCAATTCTTTAGTGCTTTTTTCGTAAAAAAGTACCTTTTGGTAAAAAATACCTTTTCGTAAAAAGTACCTTTTTGTAAAAACTACCTTTTTGTAAAAAGTACCTTTTTGTAAAAAGTACCTTTTTGTAAAAAGTACCTTTTTGTAAAAAGTACCTTTTTCTAAAAAGTACCTTTTTGTAAAAAGTACCTTTTTGTAAAAAGTACCTTTTTGTAAAAAGTACCTTTTTGAAAAAAGTACCTTTTTGTAAAAAGTATCTTTTTGTAGAAAGGACCTTTTTGTAAAAATTACCTTTTTGTAAAAAGTACCTTTTTGTAAAAAGTACTTTTTTGTAAAAAGTACATTTTTGGAAAAAGTACTTTTTTGTAAAAACTACTTTTTTGTAAAAAGTACCTTGTTTTAAAAAGTACCTTTTTATAAAAAATACCTTTTTGTAAAAACTACCTTGTTTAAAAAGGACCTTTTTATAAAAAATACCTTTTTGTAAAAAGTACCTTTTTGTAAAAAGTACCTTTTTGTAAAAAGTACCTTTTTGTAAAAAGTACGTTTTTGTAAAAAGTACGTTTCTGTAAAAAGTACCTTTATGTAAAAAGTACCTTTTTGTAAAAAGTACCTTTTTGTAAAAAGTACCTGTTTGTAAAATGTACCTTTTTGTAAAAAGTACCTTTTTGTAAAAAGTACCTTTTTGTAAAAAGTACCTTTTTGTAAAAAGTACCTTTTTGTAAAAAGTACCTTTTTGTAAAAAGTACTTTTTTGTAAAAAGTACTTTTTGTGAGTACCTTTATGTAAAAAGTACCTTCGTATAAAAAGTACCCTTCCGTATAAGAACCTTTTCGTAAAACTACCTTTTTAAAACTTTTTTTAAAAAGTATGTTTTGATAAAAAGTGTTTTCTTGTAAAAAGTACTTTTTTGCAAAAAGTTCCTTTAAAAATGTATTCATTCCTTCTGGAAAACTTGTATTTTTAAAATCCTTCTGTACTTTTCATTCCTTTGAGACGCTGCTTTTTAGTAGGTTCCCTAAGCAGGAAGCCGGTCGCTATAACTGCTGCTCCACCGCCATTGAACTTCCCCAGCCTTCTTCTAATATTCATTTTTCATATTGCTGCTGTTGTTTTTAGTAAGAGAATTTTGTTTAAACAACTGTTGTTGATGATGCTGATATGCTGCTACTTGTTTTATTTGTTCGTTTATAGTTGCTGTTTTTCTTGTTCTTGTTCATGCTGATGTTGTTCATCCTTGTGCTGTTGTGTGATGTTTTGCCGCCATCTAAACTTTTATTTTCTTTCCGTTTACTTACTTTTCTCTGCTTTCCAGATATGAGTTTTCTAACATCTTTCTTTAATTCCTACAAGGTTTATATGCATGATTGTATATTTTTTTATTGGCAATTTAAACACAGAAATAAAATTTGTAGTTGTACACCTACAACTCATCCTTAATATGTGTCAGGATTAAACTAGTGGGAGGGTAATGTCTAATGGTTCTTTGCTATTTAGACTATTCTTGTTTTATTTAAGAAGTGTCTTTAGGATGTGTCTTTAAGATGAGTCTTAAGATGTGTCTTTAGCTGGCTGGTGTTTATGTGTGTGTCAAGAGTTTTGTTTCTTTAAGCCCGTATTTCTATAAAAATGTTTTGATGTTGATTTTTATATTTTGAAATCTATTCACGTTTCTAATATTGTGTCATTTTATGTTTGCTGCTGCACTTTTTATTTAAGACTTTTTGTTTTGGAAGGGGAGGAATTAAGAAATTTTTATTTAAAAACATTGTTTATGTTATATGCTATTTTATATGTGGATATAAAACGAAAATAAAAGATTAAGGGCAATAGACAAAAGAGGAACATATTAAATATTTTGAAGAACATTTTATAACAAGAACAAAACATGGCGTTAGAAACAAAAAATTGTTTAAGAAAAAAATACTTTAAAATAAAACAAAACTTAAGCAAGATGAACAACATTTACTATTAGCAAAAAGGATACTTTGGAGATCGAAATATTTAAAGCAAAACAAAGTTTAATTTTGATATATGCCCAAAGCATTACAAGATTTACTTCCAAAGGACCTAGAATTCCTAAGAAAGTTTCAAGGAATCCCAAAAATAGGATTTTTTATGGTTTTGCACATAACGTACACATTTGGTCCAAGACCCATAAAATGCTTTGGCAAATAGATGGATCCAGATAAGAGTTTCTAATAATGGTATTTGTTTTTGAGTTCAAGTATAATCAAAACTTTGCTGCAAAATATGTCGAATTCGGAAGAGCCAATAAAAAGTATAAATTTTTTTTCTAAAATCATGTCCGCGAAGAATCTTTCAGACACACATGGAGTATTATTTTTGAAGCGGACAAACCAAAAAAAAAAATTTTTTGCCGAAATTCCATGATATTTTGCATAACTATACATACAATGAAATAATTTTGATCATAAAACCTCTGAATTTGTACATTAATCCAATGAAAAACTTCATTAAAACTCAACCAACGTCACGCTTCGTTGGATTAATGAAAAAAATTTCGTTAAAATTATTTTAATGAAAATTGCATTAAATGTACGAAACAATTTCACTGATCCATTGTAATAATTTCACTAAGCTATTGAATATATATCATTATTTTTATGAAATTATTTCATAATTTTAATGAAACTGTTTCATTATTTTAATGAAACTATTTCATTATTTTAATGAAATTATGTCATTATTTTAATGATATTTTGTCATTATTGTAATGAAATTATTTTATTGTTTTAATGAAATTATTACATTACCTTGACTATAGTTATGCCAAATGTCAAGAAATTTGGGCAAAAAAATTTTTTTGGGTTGCGTTGGGTGCTATTTAGGTCGAAAATTGTCAAATCATATTTTCAAATTAAAAATTGTACAGATATTTTCCGTCTCAGAAGTAATACTTCAGACATGTTTTTTCTAAACATATTGTGAATTTTGAAAAAAAAAAAAACGTAAACAATTCAAAATTTTGCAAATCTTTAGGCCTGTAACTCAATGAATTTTCATTCGATCAAACAGTGGCTCAAAGGCGGATAACATATCTATGCAACAGTGGAATATTTGCATAATTAAAATGAACTGTTCTTAAAATTATAGGAAATAGAAAAAAATATTAAAAAAACACGTTTTTTGCTAATATCTTGAAAACGCGTCTAAAGAAAAATAAATTAATGTTATATTCGTATTCAGCCACCTCAAATTAGCTTAAAAACATATTTTTCTCAGGGGTTTTTTTTGTAAGCTAGTGTAATTAAAAAGAAAACGTACTGGTAATTGTTGAATAACAAAAAATATGGAAACTGGTACTTTGTACAGCACATTAGTGCTACTTTCATATTTTTTCTTAGTTTAAAAAAAAGTTTTATAAAAGGTGTTTTTAACTGTACTTTTAATAAGGCGCTCTTAGGACATCCTACTTTTTTTTGTGAAATGGTTCCTTTTTAAGGAAAGTACTTTTTGAATAGTTTTACCTTTTGAAGAAGGATTTTTTTTCCAATATCCTAAAAAGATACTTTTTAGAAAAAGTCAGTCTTTGAAAAATGTATTTTTGGAACTAAGTTCTTAATTGCATGTTGTGCATATGATATGCAGCATATATATAAATGTTTTCTATGTTGGGGGGTAAAAAAAATGTATTTTTAATCAAAAAATATGTGGAAGAAATTCGTGTAACGCATACTGGTAAGAAATACGTGTGACGATAATTCAAAACGAAGACAACAGACCGGCGCGATGGTTAAATTCCTTAAAAACTCAGTGTTGCCGCTTTGGTATTTTCGCGGTTTTCGGTGTTGTCCTTGTTTTCCGGCGAAGTTCTGGGATTTGGGAAGATTTTCGCAAAGATTTTTGTCCTACTTTTTAGGAATCTGCGAATCTTCTGGGATTTTTGGGATATTATTTGGGATGTTTTGGGTTTTTGGGTCTGTGTCTTGGCTGATGGTTAGTACCCTTGCTATATGAAGGTGTCTCGGTGAAATACCAGATGTCTCGGCTAAGTTCTTAAGAAGTATCGCCTAAGTATCGCTTAAGTATCGCCTAAGTATCTTCCAGGCGTTAGTTTTTGTTGGCAAATTATTTTCTTTTTTTTCATCTAGAGGTTGAACTTACTATTTTCGTATACTTGGTGTCATCAAGGTAGGTGAAAATTTTGTATTTAAATTATGTATAACTTTTACATATTTTTGTTGGGGCTCATAACGCTGGATCCGGTGACTAGGCGGAGTGTATCGAAGATCGATAAAGATGAGGGGGCGTCTGACATAGCGACCGAACATGGCCGGCCGAAGGTGGCCTGCCAATGGCATAAGGGTGAAAGTGGCCGCCTGATTGGATAACGCCGAAAATAGCAGGCTGAAAACGCACAGTGGTTCCAATTGGAAAAAAGGGTAATACAACTGTATCTTTGATATTTCCGATCCGATTACAAAGCGATGTATGCAAAAATCATAAAGGATTACCTAAGCTTTAAGAATATTGACATTTGAACTACCCGAAATATACGTTGAGCTATAGGGTGCTAAAATTGACTACCTCGGGCATGACAAGCCTAGTCTCCCTTATAACTTGTACAAATATTATCCTATTTTAATGAACTTACACTTTGAGTAAAGTTTATAAATAAGCAGACTTGTTACGGATTAGATACTTTATACTGAAATTTTTGTAAAAAGTGTTACGAAGGGCGAGGGGCGGAAAAGAACCCCGAAAATATCGTTAAGTAATATGTGAATATCCCCAAAGAAAATACGAAATAGGAATTGTTATTAACCTTTTACCAATATCATCAGCAAAAGGAAAAAGCTCTAAGGTAGCTAACATAAAAATTTTTATCGAATATAAATCGTTCATTAAGAGGTAAAATTTTTTAAAAAATATAAATTTATTAATTCTATTGATTGAACTTTCAAATGGCCTTGGTGTTAAAGTAGTTCATTTTCTTCAAGAATCCTACTTTTGTGTTTTTTTACTCTCAACACTTTCATTTATTGCCGCTTCTTAAAAACAATTTTACATAAATAATTCATTTCTATGTGTTCCTTTTTCCCAGCATCTTCTGCAAAAAAAAACTGAAACAAAATCCTTGTGGGGGTGTTGTAATAGTACTCTCCCTATTGGTTAATTCAACCACATTTATCCAAACTAATGCTCCTGCTCTCTATGACAACGACGAGATTCAACATCAATATTACGCTAAGCTTAAGGTACGTGCCTGGACTAAATTTATTACTTTTAACGACCCTGAGGGTTCATTGTCACGATGTTTGTTTTTTGTTTCTTGTACAAAAAAAAACTTTTCATCTTCATCTGCATTCTTCCGGTTCACAAGCTATTCTTTTCTTCTTAGCCCATGCTACCAGTCATTGTATCCCTGAACTCATTCATTGATTCATTTCTTCATTTGTTTCTTGTTGTTCGCATGCATTCCAAATTAGGTTTTTCTTGTTTACGGAGATATTGTCATAAATTTAAATTAAACAAGGAAAGTGTATTTGTGTCTGTGCAAAATGTAGGTATATTAATAAAGATGTCAGGTCTTTATCTAAAACAACATGACTCTGGTGTATTGAATTTTCTAATAAAATACATTTCTAAAAGATTGAAATGATAATTATGAAAATAGTACAGAGTCACAGTGTGTAGGTCATATTTTATGAAGCACAAATAATATACTTGGAATGCGAACAGTAATTAAATAATATAATAATAAATAGCTTTTAGACTGCAGTTTGGCGTACAAAAATCCATATCGAAAGCCTATAGTTTGAAAGCATTTGTACACTGAAAGAATTTCGCTTTATAAATCCAATGAAACAATTTAGTTATATTTTTTCACAATTATAAAAGAATGTTTCACAATTTTAACGAAATATTTCACGCATATTGTGAAAGAATTTCATTGAAATTGCTTCATTAGCTTTCATAGTTTCATTGGAAAATTTCATTAGATTTATGACAACATTTTGTCATATTATGAAATGTGTTTCATTGTTTTGATGACAAATTTCATTGAATTTATGAAATACCGATCGAATAAATCACATATATATTTTCTAAAAAAAAAACAAATCTAGCCTTATTTATTTTAACAGTTGGCAACCAAAAGCAAGCGACAAAAATAGTTTTATATGTTTGTTGCTCATATCTTTCTTATTATTCTACACTAATAGACACTTTGTTCTGACACTGTTGTTGGGTGAAGTTGTTAAGATGTTGTTGAGTTCAATACTGCGTGCGGTCATTATCTAATATTACAAATTTTTCTGATGCGCATCGGCGTCTATCTTACTTCTTTGTAGCATGAAGTTTTTCAATATATTAAATTAATCAATAAAGTAAGTAAGCTAATGAGGCTACTGAGTAATGTCATAATTTTATTAATACAATAAAAACACTTCACTACAATAAGGAAAGAATGTCAGTAATATAATCACGAAATTTCATTAAAATAATGAAATAATTTCCTTAAAGTAATGAAAAAATTTCATTAAAACTATTAAATAAGTTCACCAAAATAATGAAATATGTTCATTAGCTTAGCGAAATTGTTACATTGGATCAACGAAATTATATCATATATGTGATGAAATTTTAATTAAAATAATTTTAACGAAGCTTGTTTCATTAATCCAATCAAGCGTGACGTTGGTTGGGTTTTAATGACGTTTTTCATTGGATTAATTTCGAAATTCACAGAATGTATGAACAAAATTCTTTCAGTGTAGGCACATGCATACCATATTTTCTTGTAGTGGTATTACTTCTTACGAAACAAAAGCGTGTTGATCGGTTGCTCAAGTAAGACTGAATATCTTTCTTGAATACTTAGTGAGTGTATACGTTATGCTCTATACTCTTGCAACATTATTTATGCTCATTGACCCAAGTACAGACTTTGCATATTCCTGTTGTGAGATTTGAAAATAAACTTCACTTCCTTAAAGTCTTTTTCTACCGTTTGGCCTGGCTGCTTGCCTAAGGACATCATCTATTTATGATTATGATTAATATACATATAACATATTCCTATTTTATAAACATAATAAGACATGTCCAGTTTGCTTATCTGAAGCGTAAATTAGCTCATTTTAAGGTTCAAAAAATTCACATGCTGCTGTAAGTAGCCAGTCAGCCTTATTGTTAATATTCTTTACAACACGAGTCAATGTTACAGACTGTTCCTTGCATAATGATATTATTATTATTATTATCATGTTAAGGATGGAATTCATGTGTCCAGCAAATGATACAACATTGTCTTCGAAGTTAAGAGATACAAGAAGGAAAAATCTTAAAGAACATAATTTGACTTTAAGAAATAAACAGGTCATAGACATTCCAGACTAACACATACACAAATATGGTGATGCTTCAAGTCTAAATATTCCGGCAGTTCTGAACAACATAAACGAACAATTATTAAACAGTATTGCAGTTCAAGCTGATAAGCAAAAATAAGATTAATAAATCTATAGCTTTTCAGCTACTGATGCGATTACTAAATGATATATGTAAAAGTCATAGAAAAGGACCAAACTTTGAGGCAACAGAATTATTAACCACGCTGTTGGAATACATAATGACTTAAAGGGTGTCAAAGTTGAACACCTGGGGTACAACAATTGGATGTCTGATTGACGAAAAAAATGGAGCCAAACTGCAAGCAAAGTCTTTTCAACATGGAAAGAATTTTTAAAATCGGCCCACAAATTTAACTCCTTTACGATAAGCAATATTTCGGGCGGACAAACTGTCCGGCTAAGAAATAGAAATGTCTTTTTTTTTAGAGAAACAACTATTATCTGCAGTAGAAGTATCACCTCGAGAATGGAAAGAGAAAGGCTGAGTAGAATAGTGACTAGGAGTCCGCCAAAGGGGGAAGTGTTATCACTCATACTATGGCTGCTGGCGATAAACGTAATTCTTAGGCGTTTTAGTAGGTGTGCACAGAAGATAATCGCTTATGCCTATACTGGTAGCGGGAAAGTTTATTTCAACTATCATTTAAGTCATACAATCGGCGCTGAGCGAACTGTACTCCTTGGGTAGCAGCAAAGGCCTCTCAGTCAACCCAGAGAAAATGGAGATAGTTCTCTTTACCAGCAAATAAAAAAGATAGCTTTGAGCTATTTGGAATTGGAGCGGTAGAGTTGAGGCTAGCAGGAGAGACTAAATAGTTCGGTGTTTGCCTAGATAGTACACTATCATAGCAAAGGAACACGCCGGAAAGGCTTAGGAAAATACTCAAAACCTGCTTCGTGTACATGAACTCCATACGAAGGAAGTGGGTCTTACAACCCAAAGTGGTAAACTGGATTTATTCATCGCTTGTCAGGCCGGTTCTCTCATATGTATATGTTCTATGGTAGGAGGCATAGAGGAAGCAAAGTCATAAGAAATTATTTGCTAAGATAAGTGTGGGCACCACTTGGTATCACATGTACCCTGAGGAGTACGCTTCAGGATGCCTCCTTAGATGTCTTTCTTTATCTACTTTCCATAGAACATTTCATAGTCATAAAGACAGCACGCAGTTTGCTTATGCTTTTGGGTCTGGTTTGATGAGAACAAGAACAACAGGTTACAGAAGAATCTTAAATGAGATTGGTTTCAATAGAAACGTCTCCATAATCCATGCGTTCACAAATTCCAAAGTCGTTGAAATTGATTTTAGCAGGACAACTCCGGATACGGACGCTTGTGTTGAATCTAAAATGATCTATGAGGGTTATGAGACCTTTAAAGATGGCTTAAAAATGGGAATAGGCTTGGGCGCTGGTATCTTTATTTGGGGGACGGACATTCGTAAATCTTTCAGACTCCCGAGTAAATTTGGTCTGCTCAGGGCTGACATTGTAGCGATTCTAAAGGCCGCGGAATTGGTGGCCAAAATGTGATCGAAGGCGAGGAAGTAACCCTCTTCATTGACAGTCAGATAGCGCTAAAGGTTTTTAAGCGATGTACTTGTCCAAGGACTGTTGAAAATAAGAGTGGTATATTATATTCCCGAGTCATAATAAATTACTTTACTAGAACAAACATTTTAACAAAATTCACTCTCTGTACAAGCAGACTATTTCCAAATAAAATTTTTCTTTTTATAGTACAGTACTCTAACTGCAACCTATATCTGTGTATCTTTATTATGTTAATTGACGTTCTCGAACGACAAGCCATGTAAAAGTGACAGGTTCCTCTTATATAAAGTTACAGACCTCGAACCCGTTGCTATTAGGTTCTCTCCCTTCTAGGGTAGTGTCAGTAGTGGTTCCAGATCACTATAACGTTTAGGGAAATGAAAGTAATGGATCCATAAAATTACCGATTGGTCACTACTTTAGAGAGCTCAGTAATTGGGTAATAGATAGAATTAATCATTCCTGGGGGAGTAGAAAAGATTCTAGATTCTCGGGGGCTATGTGGTCAAAAGTTCACTTAGGAAGATCTAAAATAGGTATGAATAGGAAGGTTCTAAGAGGTGTTGATTGGGTACCACTTTATCAGGGCGAAAATCAGCAATTGGGAAACTGCCACTCACAATTTCTGTGGGCTATGCGAGGATGTAGAGGAGCCTGAAACTATTGAGCATATTACCTGCCATTGACCCAAACTGCAACGTTATAAGCTTAAATGGTTGGGTAGAAGTTTTTATGAGAGATTAAGTGATATCTCAGAGTGCAAACTTGAGGATGGCCTTGAGGCGGCCTTCATCATGGGAATTAGGTGGATTAATGATAGTTAATAAGGTTTCTGATCATAATGGGGGGTCAAAATGGCTCTAATTATATATCCGAGTGGAAGTATGTATCGACACAACAATTAATAACCTAACCTAACATAAAAGCTATGTTAGCATACTTTTAGGAGGACTTAGTGTTAGCTTAGTTAGATTTCTATATCGAAAGTGGAGCCTTAAAGTATGTCATTCTTTTGTGAAAGCTTAAGAAGCCAAACCAATATATTACGAATTGAAAACTATGTATTAAGATTTGTTACAGACCTGACGAAACAATTTTAACGAACTTTATTTAATGTTTTGTATACCTAATAAGAAACCAATATATTTTTGCAACAACAGAGATAACTACTGTATTTTGTGATATGTTATGATCCAATAACTACAAAGTTTGTCGAAATTTAAAATTTCACAAATGAGTTTTTAGGGTTTCGTATCCAAAAAGGTGACAAAGAATCCCTATTCTTTTCGCTACGTGGTCCGCCTGTCTTTGTGTCTCTCTGTTAGTCTGTCTGTCAAAGGCTTCTAAGACAAATATATAGTAGCCATGAGGTATCGTTAAAAAAACCTCTATTCTGCTTAGTAACCTGATATAGTGAAGATTTTGGTAAAATGTTGATTATTGCAGATTTCAGAACTGCTAGGAAAATACATATACATTCGAGAAAAGTGAAAAAAATGTCCTACCATTTGAAGATAAAGTTAGCAGCTGTTGCAAAAGATAACTTTTGTTTAGCAAACACGTTTGCTTAATGCTCGTTATATGTATATAAAATATAAAAGTGCTCATATACATCGTATAAAAATAAGCATAGTATACTTTTTGGCGCATTGACGCTAGCTTGTATAATACAAAATGTAAATTAACGTTTTTTTGGAGCATTTTAAAATACAAATTTAAATAAAAATGAAAAAAAGAACAACAGCACATGGGGTCAAAAGTTTAACATGTAAAAAATTCTTTAAAATGAAAAATCAATATAATTAAGAAGTAAAAAAGTTTCACATTACATTTGAACTTAAGTCTTGGCAATATGTCTTTAAACTCTTACATAAACAAGTAACTGTCATTCAGCAAACTAACAGATGTCACGTCCTAGACACTGAAAAAAAAATTTTTTTTTGATACACATAACCTCTCGCTTTCACTTCTTGCCCACTGAATGTTTAGTAAAATGTGTATACACGTAATAGTGTTAACTCCAAACTATGATGACTGATTGCCTTAAATTGTTTTCTCAACATTTTCATATTGTTTTCATCGCAAATTGTATAATATTGTTTTTTTTATTTAGCTCTACAGCTCGCTTGCCTGGCTAGTTTTATATGTATATCTTTAATTCCTAATGCCCACCATTGAGTGACCAGAATACTAAATGTTTTCTGTTCATTGAAACATTTAACTTAATCCTTGTGGTATTTAGTCCGGGTATTAGTGCTTCATATAAAATTAGTTTTGTTTTCAGTTTTTCTCTTTGGTTCAAAACTTTTTTTATATATATTTTACTTATAATCATGTTTATTTCTCCATATAAAAATATATTTTGTTAAAGTTAAATGATTAGTTGGCTATTTGTTGCATAGAAAGAAAAGTTTCTTTCTATTTATTGCTGGCTAATTGCTAAAGTTATTAGAAATTATTTTGTAGAAAGAAATCATTAGTAAAAGGCAATGAAAAATAATATTTGATTAAGGGGCAATTCACATATTACGTAACGCTATTTTCAGAATTTATTTTTTATTTTGGTGCTTTTTTCTTTTGGCGCTTTTTTCATTTTAGCGATTTTTTTCGTTTTACTAATTTTTTTTATTGCTGGATTTTTAAACTCGTCCTTTTTTGTTTTTTGGCGTTAATTGCGTTTAGCGATTGTTTTTTCGTTATTTTAGCGTTTTTTTTGTTTCGGCTTTTTTTAATTTGTGATTTTTTAGTTTTGTTGTCTTTGGTTAAAGAATTTTTTTCGTTTTGACGATTTTTTCGTTTTAGCGATTTACTATTCGGTTTGTTCGTTGCATTTCTTAACAATTTACCCTTTAATTATTAATTTTGTTTGTTTTAAGTGTCTATTTGTTACGGTTCAAAAGATACACCCTAATTTCAATATTACATTACCTTTTAAAATACCGTTTAATTTTTAGTTTGTTTGTTTTTTAGCAATCGCTATTGTTGCGTGAAAGTTTCAACATTGTACCTCTTACGGTTTGAAAGATACAGCTAATTTTCAAAATTACATGGTCAAAATTACATTAACTGACAGAATACCCTTTTATTTCTATTTTGTTTAAATTTTAGTATTTAATGTTGCATTCTGTATAATACACTAACCTTAAAAGTATCAAGTGTCTATATATCCAGTGTCTGTACTTTGCATTAGGATTTTACCATGCTTCTTTACTCGCTTTAGAACACCCACTAATGTTTAATTTTTTGCTGTTGCGGTGAAAGTTACAAATTACGGTTCTCGAGATAGACAGAAACACAGGCAGACGGACGGACAGCGTAGCAAAAACCACAGGGTTCCTTGTCACCTTTGGTGTACGGAATCCTAAAAAGGAGAAGAGGTTGTGGCTATCGCAGGGCTGAAGCCATCCACTGCTCTAATGAATGAGCTATGTCCATTTAGGTCCGTCGTCGACAGCTCAGACAGACTGATAAAAGATTACTACCAAAGGTGTATTGAAAGTTGCAGCTTCTGCAGAAGTCATGTGACATTGGTCCCATTAGTTTGGCGTGATTACCAAATTTGAAGTGTCCAGTGATTGTTGCGACGATAACCCTCTATTGCATCTTGTAGAGTCTAAAGAGATTTCTCAGCCAAAGTAGCCTATTGTAATATTTAATTTGCTGTGACGTCAATGTCTAACTACAGCGATGCAGTTTTCTGTGTTGGTCCCATGTCCATGCACACATGTAAGGGTGGTATCTCCGGATCTCGCCATACCGTTCAAGTATGCCCGGAATTCTTGAAGTGGAATAGATGTTGTGTACACACCTCTTAGAGACCTACTTGCGGATTTGCGTGTTGTAAAATTTCTAATGTTCCTATTAAATATCCTGTGGTACCGAAATCAGTTTGTCGCTTTTTCGCTAGCAGAGATCTCGGTTTGTGTTATATTCCATTTGTCTGCAAGTCTACAGGATGTGTTGACTTTCAGTTTTTTAAAGTAGACACCGCCTTCAACACTGTCCCTGTAACCATATTTGTAAACATGAAAGTGTTATATGAGGAAAGGAGACCATTCCATAGACCTCAAGTCTTTGTAGGTGGAGCAAGTGAAGCCATTAGTGAAGGCCCTCTTACGGGGTTGTATATGTCAATGGGAATTCATAATGCTTGCATGAAGCCACCGTGTGTGTTGTCATGTATTTGTAGCTTGCAGCCACACTGCTGTATCCAAGCCAAGGCTTCTGGTTGGCAGATCCACTAGTAATCAGTTCAACAGAGCAAAAATAGCCTTATTAATCGTAAAGTGAAAGTCATTTGCTATAAAGATTAGTATGCTACGTCTGACTTTCTCGAATTTAGCTCCATAGAAGAGGATTGGGTTGATGACTGTGTCAAATACTCAACACACATTGCGAGGTCTAATTCTCAACGACGTATATCTGCCAACACCTTCTAGGATCTGGTCTTTATGTTGACAGCATTCTGTCCAGGATAATTCCCAAATATTTCGCACTAACTTGTAGACTCCTTGTGGCAATTTAAAATTTGAAGTATTATATTTGCCTGTAAAAAACACTAGCTCCATTTGGGTAGGATCGCTTGGCTTCTTAAGTGCCAATTCCATGCATTGAAATATCATATCAAGGATGGTACCCAGCACTGCTACCGCCATATCATCAGCGTAGGCAAGCGTTTTAATGTCGCAGACATCTATATTATGATTAAATATTTATGATTAAATTCCAATTAGGGGTAACAACAAGCCACACTTGGGAGTACCTCTATTAGGTAACACGTCTGTAGCTGTCGAGTAGTGGAACTATTGAAGCAGACAACAATTATCCCAGGCCCATTTTCGTCATCCTTCATGAGTCAATGATTGTTGGCATAGCCAAACCTTAGGTCGATCTACCACTCAATCATTGAGACATACGCGTTTGCTAATTTGAGTTGGTTTCTCAACTATCCTCTTTTCTCATCACTGAGTCGTTAATAGTAACTAAGCATTATCTTAGATATATATCGATCCCACATCTAAATATGTTGGTAAGTGGTTCTCAGTCTAATACTAGTCAAAGCTGGATATTCATATAACACATTCCCTGCTGCCTCATCGTCTATTATACACAGTCAACAAGCATTATCTTTCAAGGTTTTCATCTTAGCCAGATGATATTTGATTCATACGTAATGTACATGAAATCG
This sequence comes from Panzeria rudis, assembly GCA_956483635.1. NCBI lineage: Eukaryota > Metazoa > Arthropoda > Insecta > Diptera > Tachinidae > Panzeria > Panzeria rudis. The sequence continues at coordinate 13,618,687 of OY101449.1, forward strand.
AAGTCTTCGGCGCCAGTCCTAACTGAAGTTAAGAGATTAAGTTCATCGCCCCAAGTCTTACTATAGTAAAGAAATTACTTTTATCCTGATACTTTTTTTGTTTGAAGTTCTCTCGTTGCAGAATCTACCAAACTAGAAAACTACCTCTTTCTTTCGGAACTGTGACTTTTCTAGTCCATTACCTTAAGTGAACTCAGAGTTTAACCTCTTCACCGCTTAGGGTATATCTCTGCGAATACCGTTTAGCAATCTTTTCCCGCCCGACTTGACTAGTCAGCACTCCTGGTCCGTTGCAAATCAACCAGAAGTTCGTTTCCGGTTGGCACGACGAGGAGGTACAAGCCGCACTTCTAGCACTATACGTAGTACCTAGCTACAGTATTATAAACTTCATGTTGATAACTATTATACTGAGCATCTGACAGCTAGCAACCGTCTAACCGAGATACTGTCTGTGTCATTTTTTTAGATTATGTTCTGGATGTCTTTATCCTTTTTTTACCGTCTTCAAAAAAGGAATAGGTTATCATTTTAGGTGTATTTGTTAGTACACGCATGTTTCAGTCATTTGTGAGCAGACTTTCAAATTATTCTTTTATTTGAAAGGGTTTGCTTGCAGTTTGATCCTATAATTTTTTTTAATCAGTGTAGAAATTTGCCCCCCTGAAATATTGCTTATCGCATAACTCTTCCAATTATCGAGTGACTTTAAAAAGACTTGTTTTATTGAATATCGCATAACTCCTGCATTTATGGACAGATTTTCAAACTTCTTCTTTTATTTGAAACGGTTTGTTTGCAGTTTGGTCCCATTTTGCCACCTCCCCTCCTCAAATATTGACTATAGCATAACTCCTCCATTTGTAGACCGATTTTCAAAATAACTTTTTTTAAATGTTTGCTTACAGTTTGGTCCCATTTTGAAAATCCGTGGGTCAGTTTACCACCCCCACCGCCGACATATTGGTTATCGTATATCGGCGCCATTTATGGACTAATTTTTTAAAAACTGTTTTATTTAAAAGTGTATACTTGCTGTTTAAATGGAAATGGGATGGAAATGTAAGTAGAAATCGGATGGACAAAGTGACGGACCGAAATATTGATTATAGCATAACTCTGCCATTTATGGACCGACTTTCCAAATTTTTAACACAAAACGCTATGAAAGGTTTTGCTCTTTGTATTGAATTAGTATTTTTTATGTCGGAGTTATTTTGTTTGAATATGGATGCCCTGGTTTTTCATTTGAGTGTATGTGTATTCAAATAAAAGGAGAATAAAATTTTAAAAGAATTCGATTTTTAAATTAAAAGTATTGGTCAAACTAGAATTACATCATAAGATATTTTATAATATAACATAAAAGAAAAATACATCAAACAAGAAAATCCCCATGTTGACAGCTTTCTTAAGGGACTTTATGTCTCCAAAGGCAATATATTGATAGCTATGACATCAAAAATTTTCTTTTTGTTTGCTTTTGCTTTAGTTACTCTATAACCAGGCAAAAAGCAATCAGTTGCAATAATATAAAAAAATATGAAAATATATTTAAACATTCAAAAGATTGTCCTTAAGTTTATGATAAGTTAAACTCTAAAGGCTTTATTTCATGACTAAAAAACTATACAAGGATATTAGGTAAATCTCTAATATTTCATTTTCTTTGTTCCATTGCAGGGATAATACTTATAATGCCACCCGGGACTATGAATTTAAAGCAAAAGAGATAACAAATAGAAATTTCTTTATAATTTCTTTTTCATTTCTTTTAATACATTTAAGTTCCTTATCATCTCCTTCTACTTATTTCCCCCCGCTTCTGAAGCCAACAACATGCCGAATTTACATTATGTTGATTACAATCGCAAATATACAGCCCAGGAAACAATACAGGTAAGTGACTTTGTTAGTTTGCGACAAACCTTAAGGTGTTGCTAACACTATTATAATTTTATGGTTTCCGGTTGTTAAGAATCGCAACCTGTTATTTTTTTTTAAGAGAATAAAGCTTGACCAATCATCAACAATTTGATTGCTTTATTAAGTTGTGGAACGGCAAATAAAAGTTTTATTTTATTCTTATAATGTTTTTATGACATTTTTATGTTATTATTTTTTATTTCTCTTTTTAAGTGGCCTAATTAGAATTGTTGCAAATAAAAAAACAGAGAAAGAGAAAACGCTGTTATCCTTTATAATGGTCACCCCGTGCTGCTTTAAGCACCATTGTTGTGAATTTTTTAGGACACGTGCCTGTATGTCGATGTTTCTGGAGTCATTAATTTAAGAATTTTATTAGCGGAAATTGTTAAAGGAAATTAAAGGATTGTATATACAAGCGTAAAAAACTGCTGAACTGTGTGTGGGAAAGTATTGGGTGAGGGGAAAAATATTTTTCTATACTGACAGAAATACCATGATAATGCCGATGTATTTTGACATCAATATTATTACTAGCGGGCTCGTTTTGGAGCCCGTGATAATTGTCATCATTGCGATATTAAAGTTTACATCAGTTGCTCATCTTGTCATCAATGACTTTGGTGACAATTCTGTCATCAATGAAATGACTAAAGGATTTAAACTTTAATTTTTTACTTTCTATTTATTTTTAGCTTAGGCCTTAAAATATTCCCAGTTGCCAGATTGTCGCAAACAGCATTATCTTCGGCAATTCATGCACGAATTGTGCTCTATCGATTAGGTTTTCTGAATGACCATTTAAAGGAAATCGTTGTGGATGAAAATTTTAACGATTAAGTCTTGCATGTTGTGCTCTTATGAGCATTTCTGATGATAAGATAAGCGATAATGTCTTAAAATTTGTCTTCCATAAATTTTTTGGGGACAAGATGACGGGCAATGTATTACATTTTGTATTCAATCAAACTCTGTTGAAGAAAAAATGACCGACAGTGTCTTACGCTTTGTCTTTAATCAAAGTCTGTTGAGGACAAGATAAGCGACACAGTGCTCCATTTTGTCTACAATCACACTCTGATGAGGAAAAGTGGAACGACACCGTCTTACCTTTTGTCTTTAATTACACTCTGTTGAGGACAATATGACCGACAATGTCTTACTTTTTGTCTTCAATTAAATTCTGTTGAGGACAAGAGGAGCGGCAAAGTCTTACACTTGGTTTACAGCAAAATACGTTTGGGACAAGATGAACGACACAGTCTTACGTTTTGTCTTCAATAATCCTCAACAGAGCTTTAGGATTTGTCTTCAAATAACTTTATTGAGAATAAGATAAGCGAAAATAGCCTACATTTTGTCTTCAATCACACTCTGTTGAGGACAAGACGACCAACAAACTCTGTTGACTAGATGTTTGTGTTCAAACACATTTCTATTGAGGACGATCGGCAATGTCTAAAGATTTGTCTTCAGTTTACTTTATTGAGAACAAAATGGGCTTTGTCTTCAATTAATTAAATATTGTTGAGGCCAACTGAGTTACGATTAGTTTGTTCATATGACAAGATTAATAATATACCAAATATGGCATCAAATTGACGCCATTAAAACTATGACAAAATTCTATGATGTTGCTTTTCGTCAGATTTTCATAATTCGAATGGCTGGGCGTCATCAACCCGAAATAAAATTTTTCTAAGCGTTTATACATAAATTTTACAAGATGTGAGCTCTAGCAACAACAACCAGATTCGTAGGACTATAATCGAACTGCAGTTGGAAGGCAATTGAAATTATTGTCTTTGCTTCGTGGTATCAAACGAAATATTTTGAAAATTCGCAAGAGCTCCAAACATTTTATCCCTCACCCTCTGACTCGCCTTCAGTGTTATTAAGTCCTTCTAAAGAAACATTTAACAAATTTGTGACTTTTTGTTTCCTACACCCCAAAAGTTTTGTCTTCAAAAAATTATTTTATTAAATTGCAACATTTTATTATCAAATTTTCATTTTACACGATGATGCTTGTCTTTATTTTACTCCAAGGAAAAGTATTTAAGGATAAAAATTCCTTATATTGCCACCAAACACTTGAGAAGGTTTAAAACTTGCTCCTCCTTTAGCTGGTAGCGCTTGAAAATGATGTAAAGGATAAAAATGTCTGTCTAAATGTCTTATGATGAAGAAAAATTTCCGTTGATTTGGCTGGAGATAGGAAAAAAACAAACTGTATTATTTTCATATTGCAAATAGAAAAACAGTAAAAAAAAACAAAAATAAAAATTCATTGCCACCAAACAAAGCCATTGTTAGGAAACATCTGCCAAAGAGCTGACTGCAGATGCTGCTGTTCTCAATAAACCCTGTGTTGCATGGTTTGTTGCTGGTGTTGATTAAGTGGCATTTGTGTATTCTTGTGTTCTGTATTAGAATATCTAGACTAAAGGACTTTTTTCTTATTAATATTCTTTTGTTATCCTTTCCTCTTGTTCAATGTTGCTATTATTTAAGTTTCTGTTAAAAAATTTTCAATTTTTTTTACACACGAAGAAGAAAGTGTTAAAAATTGTTGACATTCCCCCCATGAAATGTTTATGCTTTAAGAATTTTAAGTGACTGTAATTTGTCGTTATTTGTTTGTAGAAATAATGTTTCGACATCATTGAAGGAATATAGTCGTCGTATCTATAAAATACTTTTGAAATACACAAGTCTTAAAGTTAGAAAAGAAAAAAACTTCACTAATTTTTTCGTCATTTGTTGAGTTTCTTAATTAGGTCTTGATAAGCAGCGGGTTAAAGAAAGCAATTTTGCAAAAAGGGTTCAAGTTTCAATTTTGTTCTCTTCTTTTTTTTGTGCTCCAGAGATAATGAAAGTACAAGATACTTAATTGAAGTAATTAGAGTGAAAAATTTATTTTTATGTCGTTCTCTTAAGGAAGATAAGAAAAAAGTAAATTTTAAGAAAGAAATGAACACATTTGTTTTAATGTTGCATGCAATTTGCAATGAAAAATAAATAATGGTGTAATTAAAAGGAAAAATTTTGCTGTATACTACACAGAAAAAATATTTGAAGATTTTCTTTTAATTAAATAGTTTGATTGAAAAAATTATATTTTCAATTAAATAATTTAATTGATGTATTTTAATTATTTATAATATTTGGTATTCCAAATAAAAAATTTATTTAAAAAAAAATAGTTTTATTATGATTAAAAATTTAATAGAAAACTTAAAAATATCGCAATTAAACTTTTAATTGTTATTATTAATCTAAAATTATTTCAATTAATTAATTGATATTATCATATTGTTTACTGGTGCAAATTTAATTAATTTTTTAATTGACATCTCGAATTTTTTAATTGAAACTAATTTTTATTTTGTCTTGTGTACTACTAGTACAAAAGGATCTAAATAATAAAATACTAAAAAGAACTTTGAAGCAAATAGCATTTTAGTGCCTAATGACAACTGCAACCGCATATGACGCAGTAAAATATAGGGCAACCAATTGATACTAAGCAAATGACAAGGAAACAAACGAAAAGAAGTGATTCTTTGAAATCCTCTAAGTTTTGATATATAGCCAATTACACTGGTTTACTAAAAATTATATTTAGGGTTCCTGAATACGAATATGACATTAATATATTTTTCTTATGAAGCGTTTTCGATATATTCTCGGAAAACGTATTTTTGCAGAAATTTTAGATATTTCCAAAAATCTTGAGAAGTGTTTATTAGAATTATACAAATTTTATAATGTTGCATAGATATGTTTTTCTTTCTTCTGCCAATATGTTTACTATGTCAATCAGACAAAAATATATTGAGCTACAATACGTAAGATTTAAAAATATATTTTAATATATTTTTTATGCTTTTTCTAAATCCACCATTTTAAGTTGTTACATTAAATATTTCTTTGTTAGTTATTCAACAATTTGAAATTGTTAAAAAAAAATACTCCTCCTGAGTTGGAAAATATTGAAAGGAAAAGAATTCTGAAGAAATTAGCGGGGGCTATCGAAACGTCAGTTTAACCCTCCGTGCAGTAAAAATTTTTCTTTGTCTATATGATTTACATTTATTTCTAAATAAAAATATAGTTTAATTAAAAAATTAAATTAAAGCCGAACTCAAGCCAAAATAGTTAAATTGCTTTGGATATAAAATTTTTAATTGTTGAAAAATTTTGTCCTTAAAAGTACCATCAATATTTCCTCTACACTAAAAGTATTCTGTTCATAAATTCTTTGAATTTTGACATTAATCCAATAAAAAATTTCACTAAAACTCGACCAACGTCACGCTATGTTGGATTAATGAAACAAGTTTCGTTAAAGTTATTTTAATGAAAATTTCATTAAATATGAGAAATAATTTCATTGATCCAATGTAATAATTTCACTAAATTAATGAACATATTTGATTACATTGGTGAAATTATTTCATAGTTTTAATGAAACTCATTCGTATGTAACGAAAATTTTTCTTCAGGAACATAAAATTCTTGTATGTGTATGTGTTCAAAAGATATCTCCACAGAGATGATTCTAGGAGAAAATTTTAATCAAATTTACCATTTTTGTTGAACCAGAACCATTCCGAATTCAACCTATTTTGCAGAGAATTTCATAATTTACGCCTCATGTTATAAAATTCTTGCAGAACCTCTAATGTAAATCTATTTATTTGCCTAGCGTTTAATGGGCCTCAGACCAAATGTATTAATGTACAATGTATGGGATTTCTTGGAACTTTCTTAAGAATTTTGAGATTCATAGAAGGAAATCTTAGTTTCGTTTGCTTGCTTGGTATTTACTTCATTGTTTTCTATATAACTACAAAATTGTATTCAAATATATTAATAATCCATGATTTTATTGCATTAAGATGAAATATAATATGCACAAAACACCATATAACAGCATTTTTATGTATATATTTTTTTTTTGCAAAAAGCCCTTTGAAAAAAATTTTAATTGTTTAAATCTGAAAACATTGTTGACAACTTAATTTTGTAAATATTGATGTGCAATTTGTCTACCTTTCACTTTAAAACGTGTAAAAGTAAAGAACTTAAAAGTAAAAACTCGTACCGATTTGAGCACCAACGAATAAAAATTCATATTTGGATGTTTTCACTAAATATGTTGTAACTTTCTCATATATTTTGTCCGATGTGAAAAATTTTACGATTGCTATGTTTGGAACTAAATTTTCTTTAAGATGTTTATCAAAAAGAAAATTTTTGAATTTGTGTTTTTTTTTCATAATGGATCGGTTTAAAGGAGTGAATTTTGAAAAAGTGTAAAAATTAAAAAAATTTTCAAATCTTAAGGCCGGTATCTCAAGGGATATTGATCTGATCAAGACATTTTATATACAGGCCGAGAGAGGAAAGACATATCTATGCAATAGTGCAAAATTTGTATAATGCTGAAAAGTATTACTCAAGATTTGTGAAAAACAAACTTCAGAAAAACAAGTTTTCGCGATTATCTTGAAAATGCTTCTTAAGAAAAACAAATGAATGCCATAAATATTCGTGCTCAGCGACCAGAAATTACCCCAGAAAATTTCTTTTTTTTAAGCTATGACACAATGTTGAAAATTTGTTAACTAGTGTTATATAAATTTTATATTAACGTATTATTAAAATTTAAACAATCCAGAAATTAAAATATTATACTGCAAATAGACTTCACAAGCTCCAATCATTCTTCTACAAAAAACAAATCACCTTTCAAAACTAATAACCACTTGCTCCTGTCTAACCCACAATTTATAATTTACCAACAACAATTTCATGTCAAATATGATTTGACCTTTCTATAAAACTCTAAGAAAGCAAAGATTATCAAATTTCAAATAAAAGTTTTGTTTACATTTCGTTCCATTGCCAAATTGGTCCTTTTTGACTCAGGAAACATATACATATAAATCATGCGCCTGATGCACTGCTCTCATTTGAAAAGAACTTCGCCTGTTCTCCAGGGATTTACTGGTATATTCCTTTTCTTTTTCTGCATATTTTTATAACTTTTTCTTCAATCATCATTCAATTTAGCACGTGTTTTAATAATGGCATTTCTTTTTTTTTTCTTTGCTTATTTGCTTTTTCAAAGTTTAATGTTGTTTTGCTGTGCTGTTTTCTTTTATTTTATGGCCATATGTGTCGAAAAGAAATTTAATTATGCCTTTTAAACTGCGGCAGCATAGAAAAGAGAGAAGGAGAGAGTACTAGCCGCATTTAAGCAACTTTGTTGAGGGTCTTTTGGAGTGTCTGACGTCTTGTGTTCTTAATAAAAACGTTTAAGGTCCTTTAAAGTAAAACGGATTTCCGGTAGGAGTTGTAACTGCAAACAACGTCCGTGAGTTATTACACTATGCGACAAGGAATTTTACCGAAATACTTTTTATATTTTGTTGATGCATTATTGTTCTCTACACTAAAAGAATTATGCTTCATAAATCCAATGAAACAATTTCATTAGATTTTTCATTAATCCAATGACAATTTGACGAATTCAATGAAAATTTCACGCATATTGTGAAAGAATTTTGTTGGTTAAATTATATTGAATCTTTTTATTCAAAGAGAAAAAAACAATAAATTTTTTTCTCTGCTTTGAATAGTTGCTGTTGTTGTAGTTGTTGGGAAAGCATAAGACTTAAAGAGAAGAAAGCTTAAAAGTTGAATCGGCTTCTTTGAAGGTACGTAATTCGTTTTTGCATTTTACCATTGCATTTTAGGGTTTCGTATACCAAAAGTGTAAGCGAACCCTATTGTTTTCGTTACGCTGTATGTCTGTCTGTCTGCCTGTCCGTCTGTCTGTCTGTCTCTCGCAGGCTGCTTTCTCGGGAACTGATTTAGCGTCATGTTAAAGGCTTATTATTTCGTATCTTTAATAATTAATTTATTAATTTTATTTTTTACTCACTGTTTGTTATTTTAATTTTCACTAGAAATCGAACAAAGCTCCTTCCGGTTTAAATATTTATTCATTTACAAATTACAGCATGGAATACTTCATTAATAAAGTACATTCCGTTACTGTAATAAGTTTGTGAGTGCCATTATGGTAATTTTCGTGGTCTTAGCAATTTTAAAATTTTTAGCGAATTTTCAATTTTGCCGATTTTTTTTCGTTTTTTCCCGTTCTTGTGATTTGTTGCCGATTTTTGGCTATTTATTTTTTTTTTTTTGTTCAAGAGAGAATTTTTCGTTTTGATATTTCTTTCATTTCGGTAACCTTTTTCGTTTAGCTGATTTTTGGAAGATTTTTTTCAGTTAGGCGATTTTTTCGTTTTGGTGATCTTTTTCATTTTGGCAATTTTTTCCACTTTGGCTATTCTTTTGACTTTTTCGTGTTTGGCGTTTTTTAAGTCCTCCCTTTTGGGTGATTTGGTTATGGCGATTCTTTTTTTGTTTTAGTAATATATTTTTTTCTATTTTTTCCGTCTTGTTCGTTGTATTACTTAAAGCGCTACCCGTCGGAAAAGGAATCTCACAAATGTAGTGATTTAACCAGTTTTTCATAAAAAATAATTTTTTCGTTGCATAGTGTTATTTTAATTTTTTCTAATTTAGTGAGACTGTTTGTGTATGCAGGTGAGTGAGTGTGTGTTGGTTTTTGCATGAAGGACATCAAGCCATAAACATAACAATTTTATGACAGGAGTTTTTGTCGGATTTTTATAACATTTTTGTTGTAAAAAGTTGTAAATTTAAAACTAACAGACAACAACAAATTAAAAGGTGTTGTGCTTTAACCTTTAAATAGACAAATTATCTTGATTGCGTTTTATGTTCTATTTATTTATGTAAGACAGTTGAGCTTCGCCTTTATTTTAATAATTTTCTTTATGTTTATTTTAATTAAATTTTTTCAAATCCGTCTTATTTTGCGAAATCTAATTTATAAGTCATAAATTTTTTGTTTGTTAGATATAATGGTTTGCCACCCAACGTGGGGACTTCTAGCTCTAGTTTGACATTGTAATTTTTTATGAGATGCCATGGCAGGTTGTTAAATAGCTCACAATGTTTATGATTTTCGTGGAAGAAAATTTTATTTAAGTAGCAAATCCTTGCAATTGCAAGACTACTTCGCCCTAAGTCCGTTTAAGGGTTAACTACCCTTAACCTTTATTCAGTAAAACATCATGTTTGATTTTGTTTTTTGTGTGTAGCTGTTGTACGAAAAAAAAAACAAATTATTGTTGTTTTAACAGGCTGAAGTCCACAGCAGACATTTAACCTAAGGCTACATTAAAACGCCCCCTCATCATACCGAAACATTAAAAGAGAATCAAAACAGAAAAGGTCCTTTCAATGTATAAAGGTACGTTTGCTACCTAGTTTCTTTCTTATTTATTGACACAAAATAAATGACATTGTCTTTAGTAGAGTTTTTTTACACTACAATAGAAAAGCTTTACTTTTTATGCTAAAATATTGGATAAAATATTGCCACTACAATTTCTTGTCGTCTAAGTCCTGGCAATTACTTTGTTGTTATTTTACTTTATATTTCACTTAGTGTTGTTCTGTTTATTTGTTGCTGTTGTATTGTAGGGTTTTTTTATATGAAAAGCTAAAGTGGCTTTTTAACAGTTTTGCATTCGCTCAAGACAATCAAATGGAAGTTTGGGAGCTGGCTAGAAAAAAACACAACGACTACACTTTATGCTTTTTTATGTCAAGTGCGGGAATTATAACAACTGGAGTTGCTGTGTTAAGCTCAAAAACATTAATGGCGGTGTATGTGTATGCAGGATTTTCTGTTTGTGTTTATTTTAAAAATTAAATTCCTTTATGCGTTTTTAGCCTTAAGGTTCATTGGCTGTATGATTTTTTTTCTTTTTACTATTTTGTGTTGATTTGTTTGTCCGTTTGTCGGCTTGTCTGCTTTTGTTTTGTAAATAGAAGTTTTGGAATTTCCATTTTTATTTTACATTTCCTTTTACATACCTATTTGCTATTTTTATATTTTTTGAATTTTATATTCATAATTCTGCTCTCCAAACTGTTCATGACCTCTGTGTAATTCTGCCTTTGAATGAGTTTTTAATTGAATTTTTATATTCCAATCCAAATAGAAATAAATATGAATATTTTAGTAAATAAATAAAAGGAAAAAAGAGAAGGCAAATGAAAAAGCAGCGCTTTAAATAGATAAATATATCAAAATTTTTTCTATATATCAGATAAATAAAAATAAAAATAGATAAATAAATTAAAAAAAAGTTAAGACCTTCCAAATTTCAAAAACGCCTAAAACTATGTTAAAATTTCCAAATATTCAAGCGACGGTTTATGACTTCATAACTTGTTAATTTCAAATCCAGATTTTAAAAAACAAATTGAGAATTATTCAAACCAAATTTAATATTTTATAAATCAAATTTAGAATTTCCCAACCGAATTTGTAGTTTCCATAACATTCAATTGGTTCTGAAAGTTTTGAATTTTCAACTATAAGCCGCAAAAGAAACTTTAATGTATCGAACGTTACCCTCCTTTCTAGAGTGTACTCCGCTTTTATTGATAAGCTTTATTTATGCTCCTTTATTTTAGATAACAGTGTATATTGAGGCTTTTCACTTCCTTTTAATACTTTGGTATTTCAGTAAAGGCCTTTTCAGACTTTAATAAAAGTATTATTATTTTTGAAGAAAATGCCTCCCTGATCTAATTGTTGTTTGCAAATTTTCCAAAAACAATAACAATTTATCATGCAAAGGTCTCATTTTGCTCGAAAATATTAATACTTATACTATAGTCTGAAACTGCCTTAAATAAGCATAAAAATTAACCTAAAATAATCAATTTATGTAAAATATTCCATAGGGTCCAAATGAACTACAAGTACAGATGTGCCAAAACATGGCCAAAATCTTTCAGAGATCGTCAAAATTTTACTTAAGGTAAATTTTCAAAGTTTTGTAAAAAAATTCACAAATACAATTGAAAAATGCGAATTAGTGTGGACCCCTGGCTACCATTTCCATATGGTCCAAATGAGCTACAAGTACAGATGTGCCCAAACGAGTTCAAAATCTCTCAGAGATCGTAAAAAATTCACTTAAGTTCAATTTTCAAAGTTTTGTAAAAAAGTTCACAAATACAATTGAAAAATGCGACTTATATTCTCGAATAGTGTGGATCCTTGGCTACAATTTCCATATGGTCCAAATAAGCTACAAGTAAAGATGTGCCCTAACATGGCCGAAATCTCTCAGAGATATCTTCATGTTTCTTTAACTAGGAAATCAGTCTTTATCGAGTTTTAGCTTTTCTTTATATCGTTTTTGCATTTCCAATGATGTTAATAAATGTTTAATTTTTAAAAATTCTGTACTAAATCATTTAAATATAAGCATTTCGTTAAAGTAATGTTCAATATATTTGTGTATAAATTAAAATTTGTTTAAACACACTACAAATTGAATTATCAACACTTCAGATGAGCACTTCTCAAGCAGTTAAAGAAGAGCGAAAATAGAACTATGTATATGTATATCATGTTCACATGACCTGACACGACATGGCGCGACACGACATGATATGACATGATATGACATGATATGACAGAACATGATACGATATTACAGGACATGGTATGACATGTATATCTGAGGTGGGGCTATTACACCTCTTCAGATTTATTATTACCAGCCTTCCCCTGTGCCACCACCGACTACGTGTCAACAGGTTTGGGAGCAGCCATCGGTGCAACAGCAAGCTCGGCAGCATCGTCTTACGAGACGATGGCTTAGAACACCTTCTCAAATCACAATCAGCAAACTTGCTACGCATGTCACTATGCCTCACATACATGCATCACTACAAAGTTCTCTTTTTAACGTATTCGAAGTCAAAACTCAGCTCAATACAATCAAAATTCAGTTCACAAAACAAATGAGTATTTTGATACATGATACGAGATGCTTGTGAATTCAACAAGTAACTTGACATTTTACTCATTTTGTTCGCGAGAGATAGTTTTTACGTTTATTTTGTTAAATATTTGCTTAGTCTGATCATATTTTAAGTTTAATTATTTTCATAAAATATAAATCAAAGAATAAGATATTAAGATATTAAAGTATTTTTGGGGCACAAAATAAAGCCTACCTTCTCGCTTAAAATATAATAATATTCAAAGCATACCTCTAGGCTTCAATTAAAAATTTTTTCTTTAAGTATTTTATTGCTTTTAATCAAATTTATTTTACCTATAAAATTGGCCCAAAAAAGACAAACAACTAAAATAAAAAAGGCAAAAAGCACTTCAAAACTTTTACGAAAAACAGTAAATTTACATAATGTTTGTTGCCAACAAAGTTTAACCAATAAAGTTAATTTTTTATACAGTTTCCTTTAATTTTGCAAAAAAATTTTTTGTTGTGTTCAATTTTAAATCATGTTTATCGCTTTTTCTCTATAAACCTTTTTATGCTTCAACGATTAACTGCACAAATCCCGGTATAACAAACATTGGAATACGACGAATGCAAAAAAAAAAACAAACAAACTTAACCTTAACCAATAAAAGTCAATAAAATTTATGTTTTCTCTAGGAAAAATAGAAAACTTTTTTACTCATGTACCAAGAACTAAGAAAAATATAATTTTCTTTTCCCAACTCTTAAGATTATAAATAGAAAATTTTCTAAACTGATGTTTTTTTTTGTAATCTTTGGTTTTGTGGTTGCAATAGCGAGAAAATTACTTTTTTGTAAGAAAGGGTTGTTAAGGAGTCAGTAATTTATTTTTGCTATTGGGATAATTGTTCATGGTTGTACTTTAAATTGCTAGTATTTGCTTTAAGTATTTATTTAAGTCTAAAAGTATGCAATGGCTTTAAAAAATGTATAACATAGTTTTAAGTACTAACAAAATATAAGAAATGACGCATACTTTTAGGCCTTCATTTATTATTCAGGGCCTTAAGTTAATTTTTAGAATGTAATAAGATACAATATTCAAAAACCGGAAGAAAAAGTCTGTGGCAAAAATAAAAACCATCTGGAAAAATTTAATTTGAAAATAGTAGTTGCTGAAGATCAACAGTAAAGTTATATATTTTGTTTTACTTTAAATTTTAGCACCAGTAAAGATGAATTTCACTCAATAAATTTTCCTTTAAATTTTCTGTTTCTATATTAAAACTTAGTCCCTAAATTGTTTTTCAAATATACAAAATACTACTGTAGTCATTCAGGCTTTCAAAATCAATTTTTGTTATTTTGTGGTTTCTTTATTTATTTCCTCTAAATAAAACTTCAGAACCAATTGATTTTTCTTAACAACCACACACAATTTATAATTCAAGTGTGTAGTTTCTTTTATATAAAAACCAAATTGTTTTTGTATATAATTTACCAACTGCCATCCAAGCAAATTATTTTTGTCTGATGTCTTTGCCATTGGCATTTAGCTTTAGTTATTTTCCATTTTATTTTAGGAAAACCATTTATTTCATTGTTACCACTACATTCACAAATATCCTTTTGCCTTGGTCCTATTTAAACCTTTGTTTGCACAAAATTTATATTCAACATTGAATCAATAGCTTTTTTAAATATGATTTTATTTACAAACAATTGTGTATGTATGAAATTTGTAAGCAACAAACAATTGTGTATGTATGAAATTTGTAAGCAACATATACCGGTATCCTTGTTCAGCAAATATAAACAGATAGAACTGGGTGTATAAATGGGTGGGTGCTGCATTGACAAAATATGTAATTGAAACTGTCACTAGAAAATATTGAATTCAAACTACTGCAATGTATGAGTACAAGCAAGCACCAGCAAAAAGTCATTTAATAAATTCAAACGGCGCCTAAAAGTATGCTTCGGAATTTTTTGTAATACCATCAAAATCATTTAACAAACATGTTATTCGTCTATAGGTTTCAAGAGTGCTTGGCAAAGTTATGCCCCATTGACATGCCATTTTCAGCACAAACAAAGCTGTTAAATTGAATTTTGAGGTCTTAAAACATAAAGAGAAAAAAAACGAAAAATAAAATTCAAAGCAATTAAAAGTATGCTACACTAAACGAAAGAGAATAAAAAACAAATAACCAATCAAATTATAATGATAAATATAATAAAAAGCCAAACTAATTGCTGATGGCAGATAACATTTAAATATTAATTTATATAAATTGTTTGTTTTATTATAAGTATTTTTGGTTAGTTAAACATCAAAAAATATGAACCATACTTTTAGGATAAATGGCTAAATAAAAGGAAATGTTAAGGCTGTCACAGACATCGAATTTAACTTTTTACTAAGTCTATGAAAAATTTACGTTTTTATTTCACTTTCAACTGAAATAGTGGAACTAATATATTGAAAATACACACTTAAATAAAGGGGAGAATAAAAAGTCCCGTTTTTAGCATAAAAACTATGTACACTAGGCATACAGCTTTTTGAAAAAAAAATTTAATACGTCAAAAATTAGCTAAAAAGAAAATTAGCATTACTTTTTCGCGGCCGTTAAAAAAGTTCCCCTCAAACCGCGCTGAAAATTTGTAGTCAGTATTCGTTTATAAAAAAGAAGTATGTACATATTAAATTACTAATGGAAACAAATTACATAAAGCAATATGAGGCTATTCACATATTACGTAACGCTATTTTCGAAGCTTTTTATTTATTTTATTAATTTATCTATTTATATATGGGTAACGTTCCACACACAAGACCATAGGTCTTATTTTGCATTGTGGAACTCAGTATAAAAAAAATTACAAATTATTATTTTTGTACATTTTAAATGGATTAAAGCATGCACGCTACATCCAGCATTGGACGAATATAGTGAATTTTTATACTTTATTATAAATTAATCGGATAAGAAAAAAAGCCCCATCGATTTTTTCATTTTATTTACCTGAATGAAAATAGTACCAAATTTAATTTTTTAATTTTTATTTTTTTACTATTTATTCAAAAACAGCAATATTCTTATATAAAAAATATTTTTTGAACATTTTGGCTGTGCTATTTATTACTTGAGATATTTACGAAATCGGCAAAAAGTCGAGACCAAAACCCAAAGTTTTAAAATTCAAAGCCAAATATCTCTGAAAGTATTAAAGATACTTCATGAAGAGTTAAGTGTATTTTCTTTATATATTTACAAGCTTTGCAAAAAGTTTAAACTTATTTAAATCGGATAATATTTGTTAGAGTTATGAGGCCAAAAGTTTTTCATCACCGAGGTATTCAAGTTTAACACCCTGTGTGTTTCAGCAGGGTAGTCCATGTTTCATTATTTTTAAAGCATAGGTCCTCCTCTACGATTTTGACATACATCGTTTGATAATCGGATCGCAAGTTGCAAATACCTATACAGATTTATTACTCTTTTTTTTGGAACTACTATGCGCTGCTCGCTAGTGTACATATGTAGTTGTATGTATGTACCTATGTAAGTACATACATATAATTAACTGACTTTATTATTATTATTTTTTTTTGAGGATTTGCTTTTTGGTAATATTGATATGAGGTATAATTTTAATAACCCAGCAAAAACTACTGCTTCACCATAAGCAGGTTTGTAAAGGAGAGATTTGTTAATGTAGCTACATACCTGCTTACGTATT
The DNA here is from genome assembly GCA_956483635.1 of Panzeria rudis. NCBI lineage: Eukaryota > Metazoa > Arthropoda > Insecta > Diptera > Tachinidae > Panzeria > Panzeria rudis. The sequence continues at coordinate 13,635,264 of OY101449.1, forward strand.
GCATGATAATTGTTCGCGATGCCCCATTTAGGAGCATTTATTGTTGAACGCTTATTTCAGCGCATTTAGTATGAAATAAAATCATACTATTGTTTTGTTGTTTTAAGATCGTAACTCATCGTTATTCATCGTAAAATTCGTGTTTTTATAATCTCTGCCTTACAATAGTGCATTCTTGTATGCACCACTGTAAGTGGATGTGTTTTTTTAAGAGGATGAAAAAGAAAAATCTAAGAAGATTACGCATTTTCTGCCATACACTATTAAATATATTCAGGCAGTACATTGCTCACTACTACGAAGCACATTTGTTTAACATGACAATAATGCAGTGCTTGCAAAATCTCGACTATTTTTTGCTGGGAAGCTTCTAAAAATAAATTTTAAGCGTATTTTTTTTCATTAAAAACTTCTTCTTACCTACTTCTTATCTACCAAAAACTTTAAAATACTTCACCAAACTACCAATTGATCTTTCCTTTTTTCAATTACTCCACCTGTTGCATCGTAAATTAAAAATAGTAATAGTAAATAAATACCTACAATAACAACTTACAAAATACAACAACTTACCTTTTATTTACTTTTTGCTTTAATCATGATTCTGCAACGACATGCACTTGTATTTCTTAAAAAACACTTTGAATAACAAAACCAAACACTAGCACAATACAGCAACAACAACGACAAGCTCTTTTTATTTTCTCATGGAATGGAGCACATATGTATGTACATACGTATGTATATACATACATATTTACATAAATCAAATTTATTTTCTTCACCAAGAACTTAACAGAACTTTTAACGCAAAGAAAACTTTTACAATTAATAGATTTGTACAAGAACTTAAAATATAACACATAAATAATTGATTTCTTTTATTATTTTATGATTTTATCTCATTTAATTAACAAATTTTATTTCATTCAACAAAAACTCGAATTTAAACACATACAAACCGAACCGCATCAAACAAAACGCCGACACAAACTAAACGTGCGATTAAAAGAAATATTTATGTATGTATGTATGTATGTAATTGAGCAAAAATTTTGGAGTTTTTTTATTGTTGCATTATTATTGAGAAAGAGTGGTGGGCACTTATTCTACGAATTTAGGGAGTTTAATTGAGCTTATTATTTTAATGATAATGAAATAATATTCTAGGTCCAGATTTTGTAAATACAATTGATTTTTTTTTCGTTTTCAAATTTGTATGGAATAATTTTGTTTGGAAACGCATTTGAGTTATTTTTCATACAAATTAGAAAAATATTTGTGACAAATTTTTTGACATAAAAAATTATATATTCTACAATTCGCGAAATCTAATAAGGAAAATTCGCACGATATCTAAGTTTGAGTGGCTGACATTAGGGGACCCTTGATTTCAAAAAGTTCGACTTCTTCCAGTTACACCCCCGCCCCCTCCGCGCAATTTGGTGAATGTTGATAAAAAAAATATTCCTGCCAAATTTGCAGATGAATCAATCGGTAGGGAGTACGAAGTACCTTCAGCCCGCTCAAATTTAAAACAACCATAAAATTTAGATATCTTGCCTCATAACCTCAAATATATTAATTTCTCAACAAAATGTGTAAGGAGAAGATATTGCTGGTGAATTTTACAACAAAAAACGCATATATTTACAAATTTAGATTTAATTCACAATTAATTGATGGAACTCAATCGACCGATATTGTGAGTTCCATACAACGCACCCAAATTAAGATGTTATTTGCTGTTTATATGAAAATCTTTACTTTTATCAATTTAGTTCCCTTACTTAATTGCGAATAAAATCAAAAGTTGTACATTAATTTTAACAAATTTAGGCTTGTTCTGTTAAAAACATATTTTTATATATTTTTTTATTATTTTTGAATGTCTTAAAACATTCTTTTTTGCCACAAGTTGCACGATAACTCTGAAACTACTGATTATATTAAAAAACAATGTTTGTATGGCCTTAAGGCAATATTGAAGTCGAATTTGCTTTTTTGGGGATCCGTACACCAAAAGTGTAAAGAAACCCTATTGTTTTCGCTACGCTGTCCGTCTGTCTGTCTGTCACAGACTGTTTTCTCGAGAACCATAAAAGTTATGGACCTGAAATTTTTACAGAACATGTAAAACTTGGCTGCTACAACAACAAATATATGACAGCTAAAAATTAGAAGGTGTCTTGGGAACCGTAAGAGGTAAACTCTTGATATTTTAAAAATCACTAAGACTACAAAAAATCCAAAACTAAAAATATGCCAAAAGGAAAAATCGCCAAAATGAAAAAACCGCTTAAATGAAAAAAGCACCAAAATTAAAAAAACGCTAAAACGCAGAACATTACGAAAAAAGGCATCAAAACAAAAAAGCAATAAAACCAAAAAAAAATTGCTAAAATAAATATATCATCAAAAAAAAAAAAAATTGCCAAACATTAAAAAAATCACCAAAACGAAAAAAGTGGCAAAACAAAAAAAAAGCGCCAAAACTAAAAAAAGTCGCAAAATACCGAAAAAACCTAGATCTATTATAAGCAGGGCTCGGACTTTCATGATACTATAAATTGATTTTAAGCGCTTAACAAATGCACCTAAAAACTAAAGCTATGCGCAAAAATATGCATTTACTTACGAACAAAGTACCAAAGCTAAAATCATATGAAAATATTTTTCTTAATATTTTATTATTATTAGAGAAAATAAAACATAAAACAAACACAATTGGGTCTATTATTTAATGCATCCAAAATTTAGTTGCGTTGCCAGTCGGCAACTGAAAATTAATGGTTGCCAAAAAGGCACTAAATAGCAAATGAAATTAACAACTATCAGTTACCACTGGCATCCTAACTGAGGCTCAGTTGCCATCCATAATCGGCATTTTAATTTTTTTTTTTCGAAAATTGAGAAATATACATTAAAATTAATTTTTATTACTCCAAATTTATGCATTTATTACCAAAATATGCAAAAATATGCACTTCACATCAAAATATGCAACTACACATCGATGCAAAGCTACTTAAAATTTAATAATTCTCATAGATAATTAGTCAATACCTCTTTATCTATCACCACTGATTACAAGTTCCATTTGAATTCATTTTTAGGCAAACATTTGAAGGCAAATTGTAATTGCAACAACAATCTGTTTCATGCTTTAGGCCATAAGTAATATGCAATAATGATTTGCATGAGCTTAAACAAAGCTGATTTCTAAAAATTAGTTATAATAAACGTTCCTTCAACTTTACTATTTGAGTAAAAAAAGTATGTACTTAAAAAAAATAAAAAAAACAATATCACACAATTGTACCAAAAAGCAACAAAAGCGCCACAAAAATGGAAAAAGTGTCAAAAAATACCCTTTTTATAAAGGGTATTCGGAAATAATGAAATAGAAGCGAGATCAAAAAGCATCATAAACTACTCGAAAAGCGTCAGAATGGCAACACTGCTTCAAACTTTTCAAAATATTTTTAATTGTGTTATTTTGGTCCCTGAGTGTAGAAGGACTGAAACTGGGAAAAATCTAACTTTTTGAAATTATGTGCGAACCAACATTTGAAGAAACATTGGAGCTAAAGGAAATAATATTTTAGTTTGCAAATTGTGACCGAACCCCTAAAATAGTAAATACGTGCTCCAATTTTAATTATAAACTCATTATCAGCATTAGAGTAACAATAAGCTCAATCAATCTCTTTAAATTCGTAATATAAGTTTCTCAATAATAATGCAACAATAAAAAATCACCCAAATTGTTTCTCATTTACATACATACATATGTAAATAAGTATGTATATATTTCTTTATCGGATTTTTGTTTGATGCAGTTCGGTTTGTATGCATGTAAAATTTGTTATGTATGTAATTAAATGAGATCAAATCGTAAAATAATTAGAGAAATCAAGTATTTAAGTGTTATTTTATAAGTTCTTGTAAAAATCTATTATTTGTAAAAGTTTTCTTTGCGTTAAAAGTTGTGTTAAGTTCTTGGTCAAGGAAATAAATTTAATTTATATTTTCTATGAAAAAAAAAAGCTTTTGTTGTGATTGTTGCTTTTTAAATTGTGTATGCTGTATTTGTTCTTGCTTTGTTTTTGTTATTAAAAGTGTTTTTTAAGAAATACAAGTGCATGTTGTTGCAGAATCATAGTAAAAGCAAAAAGTAAATAAAAGGTAAGTTGTTATTGATCTACGTAAGTAGTTTTGATTTAACTGCCTTTTGCTTAAGCGTACTTTTGACTTAACTGCACAAAATTATATACATATTTGAGTCATTATTCTTTAAAATCTCATACAAATGAATTTTTTACTCGAATCATTTACTCGAAATTCTTACAGCTTTTACTACAGTTGGAAAATTTGTATTGAAAACTTCCAGCTGTAGTAAAAGTAGTAAATTATAATAAGTAAACGTATCTACAATAAATACAATAAAAAACGTTTTTATCTTTTCATAACCAACAGAACATTCAAAAAACGAAAAAAAAAATTATATATTTTTCCTGCAGAGAAAAATAAAACCAGAACAAATGAAAATATTCCAAGAAAATTTTATAAACAGAAACAAATAAAACCTAAAAAGCGTATAAAAGTAATAAAAGCCACAAAAAAGGAAACCTGCGATTTTATGTATGGAAAACTCGTAAAAAGCATCATGAATAACAACAATAACAGAAAGTGATGTAAAAACACATAAAATGTGGAAAAATTACAACATTAAATTGTATGAGACTCTTTTGAATTAAAGCCTATTTTAGGCGCACTAAACAACATGCAACAATGAAAGGAGGAAATGTTATGTTGAATGAAACAAATGAAGGATCTGTATGGTGAGACACGTTTGACTAAAGTGTTTCTACAATGACATTCTAAACAAGAGTGTTAAATTGTTGTGGTTTTAACTTTTCTTTTCGAAATGTTTACATTTAGAGAAATTATTTTAGTTAGATTTAATTTTCGACAATTAGTTACTGTAATTGCTTTTTAATGAATGTGTAACACATAAATATTTAATCCTTCAAAATTTCTTCAAAACACTTACTCCCATATTTATGGACGATTATTAAAGTTAATGTTGGTTTATTGCAGGAGTTTTTCATGGGAAACCTAGCTTTAAAAATCGTTTATGAATATGGCTGTTAAAGTATTTGTAATAAAATATTCATAGGTAAACATGGCTTGTAAATTTCTTCTATAGAAAAACGTTTTTGACAAACTTGTTTGCATATAAAACCAATTTGACATTGTTATTTCTGTAGAAAAACATTAGTGATGATTTATTTTCTTATAGAAAAATGGCTCTGAAACATTTTTTGTCAAAGAAATATATTTGTAACGAGTTTTTTCAATAGAAAATCATTTGTTATACATTTTACGTTACTGAAAAAACATTGAAAGCTATTTTCTATATGATTTCTGACAACATTTATGGCAATACAAAAAATTTATATTATTCAGGCTTTTGATCGTTCAATTTAACTTTTCAATTTGAGATATCATGTCTTAATAAAAATAGTATAATTGAAAAATTAAATAGTACGAACTAAAGCCTGAATAATAAAATATTTTTGGATTAAACCGACCGGATTTCGACCAAACACATCTATACATAATTTCAATTTATGGCAATATTTTACATTAATATTCACAATAACTATTTGTCAGCTAAGTTCAGACAACAACCTAGCTAACGGATAAACTGTGCAGAGATTCGAAAAGAAAGTATTAACCCTTAACAAATGTAACCTAAAGATTTTCGAGCAAACTAAAGATAATTACGAAATTTGTTGTGCTATAAGACGGTTGTTAAACTCGAATTATAGTAAAAGCAATAATTTTAAATTCGAAACTGCTTTATCTATTCTGAACTTTTTTTTCCAATTGCGTATGTATATAATACGTCCTTTGCTACTTCTAACCAATTTTTACTTAAATGTTTAACTGTGCTTATTTACGTAAGTGCACATGTTAAGTTTGCGTGATTATTTTTAACAGGACATTTATGGTAGGACTATTTCAACTAATTTAGTACATGCAAGCAATGTTAAATTTAAGTTCTTAATAAGGGGTTCGCGTGTGAGCTAGCTGATGTACATACACACATATATTAGTGCTTTCAATTTTAATTATGTTGGCCATTTTAATAAATTTTGTTCAATTAAATACATTATTCATAAAATAAGTATGATTGATTTTTGGTATAGCGAAAATGGAGATGGTCAAATGTTCTGTTAAGGACCAGTTTCAGAAAAATTAATATATCTAAGATTAAGACAAGACTTTCCAGCCATTAATTCAAAATTACAAAATATTTTAAAAGGGATTATTTAGTTATCCTAAGGACTCTCGGATGCATAAATGTACATACATATGTACGTACATATCCACCGCAATTTATGGTTTAAATGTTGAACCAGAACTGGGTAGAGACGATTTTTTCCATACAAATTAACAATAAAAGTACGACTTAGAATTTTCAAATTTTGTAGCTAAATTAGGGATTTCTGGGATATTTTTGGAGTAATTTATTTATTTCCAGTGAATTTACAACAATTTTAATTTAATTTGTTAAATTTCTAATTTTCGGAATTATTTTCTTTTTCGGAGTGGCTACGATTTGTTGCAAGTTTGGGATTTCTTTATTGGAAGGGCTTGTTTCTTGTTTGAACTTAAGGCTCTCAGGGCCATTTTCGGACATTGCGAATTTATTAAAAAATGATTGAAAATTTTTAATATTTTTTGGAGAATAGAGTCGATATTTTGTGAGTTTTTGATTTCTGTAGTGACATTATTTATTTCTAGTCAATTTAAAGAAATTTTGGAGAGCATAGCTTTTCCACTTTGCAGATAAAAGGATACATATTCCAGATAAAATGATATGTATGTAAGTGTATGGATTTGGTTATATAAAAAATTTTCGAAGGATTTTTTCGGATTTTTTATTTTTTCGGAGCTTAATGCATTATCCTTTCATTTGCAAACGATTTGAACTTTCGGAAAATTTTCGATATTATTCGACTAGCTAAAACTTTTCATGAGTTTCTGAATTCTTTTGCGAAAATATTCGTTTTTAGTACACTTAAGGCATTTTGTTTAATTCTGGAAAAATTTAAAACAAGAGTTTTCGATATAAATATTCGGAGTAGCTTTAATAGTTTTGAGTTTCTGCTTTCTTTAGTGCAATTATTTGTTGTTAGTGAGCTTAGGTATGTTTGCTTCATTTTCAAATAAGCGTAGAAGCTCGAATTTTCAAACAAATTTTCAGTTTTTTGGGATTTTTTATGACTCCTTGATATTTTTGGTGTAAATTTTTTTTAGTTTCGATTTATTTAGTGAAAGTATGGAGTTTTACTATGCATATTTAATCACTTTTGGCTAAAGTTCGAACATCTGCTACACTTAAAATTTTTAAAAATATTTCGAATTGTTACGCGGTATCCTCGAACATTTTACTTATTTGGTGGAACTATTTCTTGTTAAGGCATTTTTCTTTCAATTTCGAACATGTGTAGAAGCTTGAATTTTTGGATATTATTCGAATTCTTTAAGAATCGTTGTTTCTGATCACTTAAATGAAAACATTTGTTTCTGATAAATTTAAGTCATTTTGGTTCATTTTCGGAAATTTTCGGTTTTCGAAGTATCTTATACTTTTTATGGGTTTCAAGTAAAATTATTTGTTTATAGTATTATATGTTAGCATTTTTGGATAGTTTTTGAACATAACATTTTCGGCTTTTTCGGAGTATCTGATACTTTTTATAGGTTTAAGTAAAATTATTTGTTTATAGTATATTTAAGCATTTTTGGCTAGTTTTTGAGCATAACAGCTAGGCCTCCAGTTTTCGAACATTTTCGGCTATTTCGTTTTGTGTTTTAAATATCTTTAGTGGAATTTATTGTTTTTTTGTCGGATTTAAAGTACTTCTGCGGCTTTTTCGAATGAATTAAAAGTAAAACTTTCTATATAAAATGTTTGCTGTAACCTTTTTCATTTAAACATTTTCTTACCTTATTTAAAATTTTATTCCGCATTTGTTTTTCATTTGTCCGGCTTTAGCAGACAAATTATTGTTATCAAGATTTTTGAAAAATCAAATCCTTTCATTCATAAATCAAACACTTTGGCACATTAAATATAACAAAAAAAAACTCATTTAAATCCTTGACAATAAGGATTAAGTTACAACTCTTTTATATAAAAAAATATAAATTTTTTTGTTATTTTACCAAATCACAACGCTTTCAATCCAACCAACCGTCATTACTTAGTTTGATAAAAACAACAACAGGCGAGACTGACTACTCTGTCACAAAAACCAACAAATGAAAAGTGTGCCGTAATGTGTTTTGTGATATTTAACAAAAAGCAAAATATTTTTGTTTCACAGAATAATTTTTTTTGGCTCTCGACAATCACACAATGAAACATGCAGCGCTACAAAAAATTTAAATAAAAAAAGAAAATTAAGTAAAAGCAAAGATATTTTGCATAAATTATCATACAAACACATTTTCATAAATTTTATGAAGACCAAACTGTTTATAGTTTGAACCCTTTCTTCCTGCTTTCAGAAGTGAGTAGATAAGTGTTGTATTCGCATGAGTGTGTGTCTCTGTGTGCGTGTTGTCTCTTAGGAGTGTAAGTGTGTCTGCATTTTGATATGACTCGTGTTTCATTCATGACATTTACATGTGTTGAATGGATGGATAAATCGGTTGGCTGGTTGGTTGGTTGCTTGTTTCGACTGTTTGTATAGACTTGGTGGTTTTTTTGCTCGTTGCCTGTTGTTTGTTTGTTTGTCTGTTTGCTGTTTTATTTGGTCCCTTATGCGGAGTTAAAAGTCCATGTGAATATGCATATTGAGATTATTTAAAAGAGATAAGTGTCCTTTTTTGTTTACATTTTTCACTACAATATTGGATGTTGAGCATGATGATGATCAAATACTTTTTTTTACTTAATGAGTTTACAAATATTTTTGTTTAAGTTTGAATGTGTATTTTAGTCTTAATGAAAACTAATGTTTCATTTTCGTGTTTTTTTTAAGTTTTATTTCAAACTTGCTTGCGTTCTGTTAAGTATTTAGAAAAGGGGCCTTTATCTTTGAAATACTCTAATGAATTAAAGATTTAAGTTTTAGTCAACCAACAGAATAAAACATGTCGTTTGCATAAATTAAAAGACCAAAGGACGATTTGATAACATTTAGTCAACGCACGCATATTTGGCAAATTAACAAGGAATTTGATTAAAAAAGGAAACTAAATGACTCTTTCCCACTTGATAAAGCTTTGAATATTTAATAAGAAGGGAAAAACTGTTCTATTGCTATTAAAAATATAAATAAATAATAAAAATAAAAGATAAAACTTTGCTTAGAAGTATTTTGCTAGCTCAATATTTCGTTTAGCACTACTTTGCTAGCTCAATATGTATTTCCTATAGCAATATGTATTTTGCTACCTCAATATTTCCTATAAAAATATTTTGCTACCTCAATATTTCCTATAGAAATATTTTGCTAGCTTAATATTTCCTAAAAAATATTTTGCTAGCTCACTATTTCCTATACAAATATTTGGCTAGTCCAATATTTCCTATAAAAATATTTTGCTAGCTCAACAATTCCTATAGAAATATTTTGCTAGCTCGATATTTCCTACAAAAATATTTTGCTAGCTCAATATTTCCTATATAAATATATTGTTAGCTCAATATTTCCTTTAGATATATTTTGCTACCTCAATATTTCCTATAGAAATATTTTGCTAGTTCAATATAGAAATATTTTGCTTGCTCAATAGTTCCTATATAAATATTTTGCTAGCTGAATATTTTGTATAGAAATATTTCGCTAGCTTAATATCCCCAATAGAAATATTTTGTTAGCTCAATATTTCCTACAGAAATGGTTTGCTAGCTAAATATTTCCTATTTGGCTAGCTCAACAATTCCCATAGAAATATTTTGCTACCTCAATATTTCATATAGAAATATCTCAATATTTTCTATAGAAATGTTTTTCTAGCTCAATATTTCCTAAAGAAATATTTTGCTAGCTCAATATTTCCTAAAGAAATATTTTGCTAGCTCAATATTTCCTAAAGAAATATTTTGCTAGCTCAATATTTCCTAAAGAAATATTTTGCTAGCTCAATATTTCTTAAAAAAATATTTTGCTAGCTCAATATTTCCTAAAGAAATATTTTGCTAGCTCAATATTTCCTAAAGAAATATTTTGCTAGCTCAATATTTCTATAGCAATATTTTGCTAGCTTACTATTTCCTATAAAAATATTTTGCTAGGATAATATTTCCTATACAAATATTTTGCTACATCCATATTTCCTATAGAAATAATTTACTAAATGAATATTTCCTATAGAAATATATTTCTAGCTCAATATTTTCTATAGAACTATTTTTCCAGCTCAATATTTTCTTTGAAAATATTTTACTGGATTAATATTTCATATAAAAATATTTTGCTACGTCAATATTTCATACAGAAATATTTTGCTAGCTCAATATTTCCTATAGCAATATTTTGCTATTTCAACATTTCCCATAGAAATATATTACTAGCTCAATATATGCTATAGAAATCTTTTGCTAACTCAATATTTCCTATAAAATATTTTTCTAGCTCAATATTTTCTTAAGAGATATATCAGCACAATATTTCCTTTAGAAATATTTGCCTAGATCAATATTTGCTAAAGAAATATTTTGCTAGCCCAATATTTGCTACAGAAATAGTTTGCTAACTCAATATTTTCTTTAGAAATATATTACTAGTTCAATATTTCCTATAGAAATATTTTGCTGCTCAATATTTCCTTTAGTAATATTTTGCCAGCTCAAATATTTACTGTAGAAATATTTTTTTAGCTCAATATTTTCTATAGAAATATTTTACTAGCTAAATATTTTCTATACAAATATTTTGCTAGCTCAATATATCCTATAGAAATATTTTACTAACCCCCCAAAAGCTTATGCTGGATTCGCGCCTGATATATCCTATACCAATATTTTGCTAAAAAATATTTCTTACTAATAGTTCCGATCGAAATATTTTCCTAGCTCAATATTTCTTATAGAAATATTATGCCAGCTCATTACTTTCATTGCAGATACTTTACTAGAGTAATATATCCTAGAGGAATATTTTGCTAACCCTATATATTCTATAAAATATTTTTCTAGCTTAATATTTGCTATAGAAATATCTTATTAGCTCAATATTTCCTGTAGATATATTTTGTTAGGTCAATAATTCGTATAGAAATCTTTGCTAGCTCAATATATCCCATAGAAATATTTTTCTAGCTTAATGTTTCTTATAGAAATATTTTGCTATCTCAAAATTTCTTATGGAAATATTTTGATAACTCAATATTTTCTATAGAAATTTAAAAAGTATTCAAAAAGTTATTTTGACCCCTGTTCCCAGCCAACTAGGAAAGTAGCCAAATAGAAAGTTTTATAATATTTTTGATTTTATTGTTTCTTTGTTGAGTAGCAAATAAAGTTGTTTGTCTATAATTAGCAATGAATATGTATATGTATATGTATATATTTTTGTATAATTTAATTTGGTATATCAATCACATAACTTTCTTGATTACAATGTTGTATGCAAATTCCAGCGGAAGCACAAAATAAATACAAATATTGTGGTTGATCCAACGCTTCCCCTTTCTTTCGATGTTAATGTAAAAAAAATATTCTTCTAAATCATTTTCTTACCAAATAAATGTTCCCAAAATTTTACCCCTCACTGTTCTCCTTCACTGGAATGTGTTAAAACTTTGTTTAACAAAAATCTTCTGACGTCATTGTTGTTGAAAAGCAACCTGTTAATCAAAGCATGTGTTATTTTCATACCCAACATACCGGAAATATCCAGTTTGCCTTTTATGAATTAACTTCACAACCCTCAAAATAAGTTTAACGAACTCTTCTCTTGGCTAAACGAAGGCTAAGGTCAACAAGATTCCTACTATACGTCTTTAGGTGTGTGAGTGTTTGTGTGTGCATTTATAAAGTAAAAGGAGAAACAATAACAGAGAGTTTTTCCTTTAAATAAAAATTCCTATTGGAATTCAAAAGAGCAAAACAATAGCGCGAGAGAGAATGCAGTAAGGAAAATAGGAAATAACAAAAATATCCTTTTTCATAGAAATCTTTAGCAATTTTGGCGACAAGTTTGAAAAGTATGTTCCAGTTGCCGGTTGTCTATGAAGGATCTTACATGTAACGCAAGGATACAAATAAAATTGGATATTTTTGAAGAAAATAACGAAAACTAAAAAAAATGTATAGAAAAAACGAGCGCGTATTTTTGAAATTTATGTAAAAAATAGTTTAAATAAAACTTCTGAAATAAAAATATTGTCAGAAAAATATAATAGTGAAATAAATAAAGTGAATTTAAAAAATTTTTAAGAGGCTTTTGAAAGCCAAATAAATTTTATTGCAAAAAACCTGTTCAGTGGCTAAGTTAATATTACTAAAGCATATTTAAAGGCTTGCTTTATACTGCACTGAGTGTTCCGTGTTTGTGTGTGCGTTTTTTTTTCATTAAATAAAAAATCAATATATGTATAAAATATTCTAAATAACCTGAAGCTATTAAATTTAAATGCCATTTTAATATTTTTGTGTGGTTTAATTTGTCTACAACTGCCCCAAAAAAGTATATAACAATGTTAAAACTAAAGCATACCTTAAGGCTCTTGCACGAAAAAACAAAGTGCCTGTAAATAAAAAAGAGATAAAAAAGAAAAACTTTATTTAAATAAGTAGCAAAAATCTCATATAAAAGCTTAAATAATGAAATAATAAAGCAAAATTGTGTCTTAAAAGAAAATGTGACAATATCAAAATATTAATTGAATAAAAAAGCATACATTAAGACTATAGCTAAAAACAAAATTCTGACAAATTTAGAAAACTTCAAAAACACTCAGTAATAATTATGAAATAGATATTGTAAAGTAAAGGAAATCAAGTAATTTTAACATACTGGAAGGCTGCATTAACGACATAAATCATACAAATATAATAAAATTTGTCTTATGTGTAATATAAAACATACTTTTGCCGGATATTTGATAAATCTTTTAAAGCATAATTTTGTGTGTATTTGTTTCATTTCCTTTTTGAAATTAAACATTGATGATTGATTTGGAATTATAAAAAGATTTTTATTTAAATTTTAATCGATTAACTTTATTTAGATTAGTTCAAAAAAATCTTTGTTTATTAAGAAATTAAACAAACCAATTGTATTTGACAGGCTAGTAATTGATATTAATTAAATTTTTGTTCAAGGATAAAGTGCACCAAATTGCAAAGACTCTTTTGAAAGGAAACTGACAGAAACTGAAAAAGCTTTTTTTAACTACATTGAAATGGTTTTAAGAATTTGTTCAGCAAACATATATGTAAATATTCAGTATATAAATAGTTTCAATGTTTAAATTAACGATTATATTGTGAATGTACAAGCTGAATAAAAGGCTTGATGAGGTTTATTTCATCAGTATTATTAACTGAAATTTATATCAAATTGAATGACTTCTTTCAGTATTAAAAAGTAAAATTCAAATTAAAAAATATGAGTCAGCACTGTTTTTAAATCTCTTGCTGCAACAAAACAAATTTACGACCGAGATCAAAGTTCTGTACAAAAATTGCTTATAGCAAAAAATAAAAAATTTACCAAACCAAATATGTAGGAAAGGAAAAACAAAAATATATTTTGATTTTGTAGAAAACAAAACACTTAAATTAGAAAGGGGGGAAAAAAGATATTTTGATTCTTTATAAAATGATTCACTTCAAAATTTTAAGTTCTTACAGTCAAATAAGAAAGTGAAAATCATGTTTTGAAAATATTTAAATAAAACAATACAATATTTAAATAGACTTTAGGCGCGATAAATATATATTTAACTAAACTATTGGTTTTGTGTGTCATAAAAGTTAAAACTAATGCCTTTAGGTATTTAAAGCTTCTGTGTTGGAACATTTTTACTGCAGTCAAAATGCCCCACGTTGGGCGCCATTTATGTTATACTCTTCAGTGTAAGCTCAGGCGTGTTTATCATCCAGCTTACACTTACCTCAGGTAGGTCCCAAACATTTCGATAGCTATGCGACCGTGACACAAAAATATACGAGGGCTACTAACAAAAATATGTATTCAAAAAACACAGGACAACATACGCGAGTTACTAGAGACATATGTTAGTCTCTCTCTTTGTCCTCCCAGACTTGTCATAGCACCTACCACGACTCATTTCCAGCTATGACGCTAAAATCTACTCTACCGTAATCTTTCGCTTACCACTCTATCATCAGCACACTTCAATAATTTAATTTGCACCAGCCTTTAGCTCTCTCCCGTAGCTTATATGTTATGAAAAAGCTATGAAATCAAATGTAGTTGTAACTCCTTATCCCTAAACACTCAAATACAAAATTAGTTTCGAGATATTCGCGATAAAGGTGTTTTATTTTAAATTTTTGATTTTTTATCAACATTTCATCTGAATAACATATTTTGCATTGTTAGGTTATCAGGTTAGGTTAGGTTAGGCTAGGTTAGGCTAGTTTAGGTTACGTTAGATTAAGTTAACAGGTTGCTGGTGAAAAATTTAAAGAAAGGTTCCAGCCCACTTGGGTCCAATAATGGTGGTCCCCTTGTGACAAAATTTGCACTGTTGCATAAATATCTTTCTCTTCTTTCAGCCAATATGGTGACCTGGCTGATCAAATAAAAATTTATTGAGTTTTAGGCCTTTGGTACCCTCGTAGTGTAGCCGATAGTATGCTAGACTATTCGTATTAGGAAAAAAAACATTTTGCTTAAAAAGCATAATTAACTATCTTTTTCAAAATCAAATAATTTTCATCGTTTTAAAAACTGACTCACTTTTATTATACGTTATAGATCCCTTAAAATATGCACTTAAAAATAACGCATTTGCCTCCTGCAAACATTCATCTTTCTTAAACTGCTAATAATGTGCTGTAAAAATTTCGCAAAAATATTAATATAAGCAGTTCAACGAATAAAACATCCATATAATGGTTTTTTAAATCTAACCACCATAAAAAATGAACTTAGACGTAAACAAAAAAGAGCAAAAGAAAAATGTCTTTACACCCGTATGAACACCTTAACATATGCTATGATATTTTTTTACACACAGTTAAGTATGAAATAAAGTGGTTTTTAAAGTAAACACTCCAGCAAAGAAAAAAAAACGAATAAAAAATAAGATATGTACAACACATATAATTGTACTGAGTGAAACAAGAAAAGCAAAAAAAAATTCAAAGTAATGTGTCTGTATAACGAGTGCGATATAAATAAACCAAATACATGGATGGCTTAAGTAAAAGCAGCAACGTATATTAACTATAACGTGCAACATAATAATCGTCATAATAATCAACATGCCTGGTGTATCATAAATGCTAAGCAAGAGACATAACAATGTCTGGTGACGCCATAAAATATGCTGTACAAAAATAAAACAGAAATAAAAACGAGTTGCATTTCCCGTTTCCGTTGGAAAACGGTTTCCTTTCTTAAAATGCACTGAAAATATGTATTTCTTAAAAAGAAAACCAGAACAAAACCAACAAACAAACAAATAAAGTCTGATATGGTAAAAATATAAAGAAAACTGTTAACAATTTAAATAAACTTAAAAAAATGTGTGTAATAATATACGACTGTGTTTTAACAAAAGAAAAATAAAAGAAAAACGAGATCCTTTAACAAATATGTTTTGTTTCTTATAAACGGAAGACTTTTTTCGTTTGCTTATTTATTCTTGAAAAATAAAAGTGGTATTGAAATTCCTTGGCGGCCACTATCAGCAAGTAAAACTATATGTTTTTGTTTAATATACAAACAAACAGAAAAAAGAAGAACAAATAATAAGCCGAAAAATATAATAAAAAATTATGTCACACAGCCCCTCTAGTATGTGGATTACATCAAATGGTTTTCTGTATAAATTATTACTCAGTATTTTGTTGTACAAAGTGTTAAAAGGAACTGTAAAAATAAAACAACCTTTACAATTTATGTTTTTTTCCTTTCCTTGTGTGCTTCTTTAAGAGCACTGGTAGTAAATAATGGTATTAAGGATTCTTAAGCAAAAGAAGAAAACCAAACGAAAATGTTTTATATGTGTATTTAACAATCCAACAAAATCCCTTTCATTAACTAGTGCTATTTTTAAAAAACAACAACGAAAAGTATGCAATGGTTTTAGGAAGGATTTACGATCTTTTAAGAGCAAAACGGTAGAAAAATTTTACTTAGAAGTTAAACAGTAAATATTTGGTTTCAAGAGCCAAAAAGTAAGCACAGTAATAATTCTTCTTTAATAATTCATTTTATTATTGGACGAAATATCATCATCACTGTGATAAAATTTTTCTATAGAAAATTTTCCAATAGAAAATTTCATCACAGTTTTCAATAGAAAAATTTCTTTACAGTGATCGAGATTTTCTATTGAAAAATTTCATTACAGTTATTGAAATTTTCTATTGACAACTTTCATTACACTGATTGAATTTTTCTATAGAAAAATTTCATCACAGTAATTGAATTTCTCTATAGAAAAATCTTATCAGAGTAATTGAATTTTTCTATAGAAAAATTTTATCACAGTTGATTTTTCTATAGAAAACTTCCATCGCAGTGATTGAATTTCTCTATAGAAAAATTTCATCACAGTAATTGAATTTTTCTACAGAAAAATTTCATCACACTGATTGAATTTTTCTATAGAAAAATTTCATCACAGTGATTGAATTTTGCTATAGAAAAATTTCATCACAGTGATTGAATTTTTCTATAGAAAAATTTCATCACAGTGATTGAATTTTTCTATAGAAAAATTTCATCACAGTGATTGAATTTTTCTATAGAAAAATTTCATAGCAGTTTTCTATAGAAAAATTTCGTCACCGTGTTCTAGTTTTTCTACAGAAAAACTTCATCACAGTAATGCATTTTTGCTATAATTGAATCTCACTACAGTAATCGAGCTTTGCTATAGATATTGTTCATCGTAGTGATGAGCTTTTTTTATAAAAAATTTCATAACAGTGATCGAGTTTATCAATAAAAACATTCCATCACAGTGTTCAAGTTTTTCGAAAGAAACATTTTATTACAGTAGTAAATAGAATATTGCATCACAGTGGTCGAAATTTTCTATTGAAAAATTTTACAAACAAAACTGACATGGTTGATCTGCCACCGGTTATCACCTCAATCATATATTTTCACCACAATGATAGAATTTTTTTTTATAGTAAAATTCCATCACAGTGATAAATTTCACCACAGTGATAGTCTTTCTATCGAAAAGTTTCACCACAGTGATAAATTTTCTATCGAAAAAATTTACCACAGTGATAAATATTCGGTCAAAAAATTTCATCACAGTTATAAATTATCTATAGAAAAAAATTCACCACAGTAATGCCACAGTAACCACTTTTATTAATTTTCCATTATAATATTTCGTCACAGTGTGTAACTTTTTCTATAGAAAACTTTCCACAGTGAGAAATTTTTTGTAGTAAAATGTGAGCACTGTGAGAAATTTTCTACAAAAATTTTCACTAGAGTAATATTTTTCTATAAAAACATTTATCTCAGTGATAAATCTGTCAAGTTATACTGATTATTATTCAACTGAAATTTATTAATCCCAGTGATGACTTGAATACGAATGTTATTAATACAACTGTATTATAATTTTACTCTCAAAAGTATGTTTTATTATTTTAATTTGAAGGTAGCCTTATTTTATGCTATACATTTTTTCGTTTATTTTGTACGTTTCATGTTTGTTATTTTTCATTTTCGAAACTTATCTTTAAATAAGCTTATGTTTTCGAAATATTAAAAATACAAAAAAATAATTAATTATGTCACCATATGTAATTTATATTCCCTTTTTACAATTTAGTTTTACGTGAAATCGTTTCATAATTCTATTATGTTTACTTTGCATTACAAGAAACTACGTGCCTACTTTTAGGCTTTAGCTGCGTAGTTTACACAAACGGTGTTGAACAATTACGTGCTAATTTTTTATGATTTCTCTTGCTGCTGCTGCTGCTACATTTTACCTTCCCTTGTGTTGTTATAAATGATCACGTTTGTTTGACTTGACTGTCACCTTGTTAGAATTATAGCAGTTTCCTAATTTAGGGCTTTTGTGGTATATTATTTGTGATGAATCGAAACAAAAATAGTTCAAGGGTTTGTTATCGCTAGTGGCCTGGTGGGAATACGCATCTACGTGCCTGTTTAAATATGAAAATAGTTCGTTTTAACCAGGTAATTATGAAAGTTTCCTTAGAGGTTGTTTGAAAAAAGTTTTTGTTTACTTTCCCAAAGGAAAGGTACTTATAACAAACTAAAATCACTGCAGGCCAAGTTGACTAATTGTATTAAGAAGCCGAAAGTTTTCGTTCTGGCAACAAAACTATTTTGTTTCTTAAATATAAATTAAGGAATGCTGCTCACCAACTTGGAAAGTAGAGGAACAGAAAACCCTAAATTGACAAATTGTATTATAACATACAAAAGTAACTTTTTGGAATTCAAATTTAACACATGATAATAAAGTTCATTGTTTTTATAACTTTAATTTGCAAAAAAATGTTTTTAGGCCTGAATTACTTAATCATTTATCTGTCGTTAATAAACAGCCAGCCTGGTTTTTAATACTGAAGCCTATGACTTTAGGAAATTGCTATAATGTTTCATTTTTATTTCCTAAGCATTCTTAAAGCATAATTTTAGGTTTGACAAAAAATTAATTATAAAGCATACTTAATGGCGCATGCAGCCAGAAAAACAAGATAAGAAAATTTTACTAAAATTTAAGACCAATGAATAAAAAAACCTTAAGCACTTGTGAAAAAAATACAAAACCGGATATTTCATAATGCTGCTAACACAACAAGCTTAAGCGACGTTAAACCTTATAAGAATGATAGAGAAAGAGAGCAATAATAAAGTTAAACATACCCACAAGGCGGAATAACGGTTTAAAGGAAAATGTTAAAAGAAAAACAAGTATGTATAGAAAAAATATGCAACTATAAAGTAAAAATTGCTTCTTACAAATATGGTTTATTTTTCAAAAGTACAGAATATTTCATAGAATGTTTATAAAAACACCTTAAAGTACTTAAAAAAGCAAAATGTCCGTAGTAAAAAACTAAGAATCCATTGACTTCTGTTGCTGTACTTCATACTACTATTTATAGTTCTATGAAATTAAATTACTCCTTCCCTATATAAATTCAGGCAACTTCATAAATTAAAAACAATTGCATACTGTTAGGCTGGTTTTACTCACACATTGTCGTAAATGCTTTATTCACACATTCATACACACACTCACCCATGTACGCTGTTGTTCGTGTTCATATACTGAAAACTAATTTTTTAAACTGACACTTTTCCTCTGAGAAACCATTAACTAAACTCAGACATTGTAGCAAATATTTTTAGATATAACTCTTTTCCTCACTATACATTCGTTCCCTTCCTCTACATATTTGAAAGCTGTTTGGCAAACGGTTTCATTACTTGAGCTATGGTCACGCATGAAACGCATAACTCTTTTAACATGCTGAGAAAATTGTATTTATTTCGTTATTTTTCTTTTTTCTTTATGGCATTCAAGTGTGATATGAATGATTTTTAAATTCAAAGCACGCTTTAAAAAAAAGGTGTTAAGGGATTTAAAGGATTAATTACTTTAAAGTATACTTTAGTGGTAAGTTTATTAAACTTAAAGGCAAAACTCTGTGTAGTTTTGCAAAGCGAAAATACGAATATTTAGTAGATCGATTTTAGTATGAGCACATTAAATAAATTTTTCAAATCTTGTGGCTTACTTGGTGAATGCACTAATTATGTAACGTAGTTAATCATACGTAATTAACTTAGAGGAATAAGAGTCCGTAATAAAAAAATGTTTAGAATGAAATGCAACTAGTCATGTATTGATACGTCTTCTTACTGATACGATACCGATATCCATAAGCTTAGTGAAATTTTATGGGACATCGAGGACAAAAGGGCAACTAAAAGCTGTCCACAAGATAGTGTTCCATATTTTCTACTGAGGCTGTTGGTTATGAATGAGCTACTAGAATAATTCATATTTGTGGTAGAGTAGGAAGATGAAACCATATAGGAAAGGGTGCAGCAAACCTTAAATCTAACTAACAAATTGAGCAAAGATAGAAAGTTATCCATCAACCCGTATATTTGTAAATTCTACCAGCCGAAGAAAATTTTGGCTCACGGAACCAACATTATTTGCTTCAATTAGCAGATTCCTTTGAAAAGTTAAATAGCTCGGGGTCTTGCCTGACAAGCCAATCACTTCAAACTAAAATGTTTTTATGCAACCAACAGGGAACTTCTTGCCTACCAACGACTATTTGGCAAAACGTAGGCACTTAAGCCAACAGTGATACACTGATCTTGTGCCACCAAAATAAAACCAATATTGACATACTTTGGCCTATTGTGGTGGCGAAAAACTGAACAACTCACAGCTAGGGCAGTACTTGAGAAATCTACCACCTAATATGTGTTCCGATCTGCAGAGCAATGAAAACGTGCCCTGCATATACCCTGGATGCTTTTTTGCTAACTTTTCCTTTGCATATTACACGCATGAAACGCATAACTCTTTTAACATGCTGAGAAAATTGTATTTATTTCGTTATTATTCTTTTTTCTTTATGGCATTCAAGTGTGATATGAATGATTTTTAAATTCAAAGCACGCTTTAAAAAAAGGTGTTAAGGGATTTAAAGGATTAATTACTTTAAAGTATACTTTAGTGGAAAGTTTATTAAACTTAAAGGCAAAACTCTGTGTAGTTTTTCAAAGCGAAAATACAAATATTTAGTAGATCGATTTTAGTATGAGCACATTAAATAAATTTTTCAAATCTTGTGGCTTACTTGGTGAATGCACTAATTATGTAACGTAGTTAATCATACGTAATTAACTTAGAGGAATAAGAGTCCGTAATAAAAAAATGTTTAGAATGAAATGCAACTAGTCATGTATTGATACGTCTTCTTACTGATACGATACCGATATCCATAAGCTTAGTGAAATTTTATGGGACATCGAGGACAAAAGGGCAACTAAAAGCTGTCCACAAGATAGTGTTCCATATTTTCTACTGAGGCTGTTGGTTATGAATGAGCTACTAGAATAATTCATATTTGTGGTAGAGTAGGAAGATGAAACCATATAGGAAAGGGTGCAGCAAACCTTAAATCTAACTAACAAATTGAGCAAAGATAGAAAGTTATCCATCAACCCGTATATTTGTAAATTCTACCAGCCGAAGAAAATTTTGGCTCACGGAACCAACATTATTTGCTTCAATTAGCAGATTCCTTTGAAAAGTTAAATAGCTCGGGGTCTTGCCTGACAAGCCAATCACTTCAAACTAAAATGTTTTTATGCAACCAACAGGGAACTTCTTGCCTACCAACGACTATTTGGCAAAACGTAGGCACTTAAGCCAACAGTGATACACTGATCTTGTGCCACCAAAATAAAACCAATATTGACATACTTTGGCCTATTGTGGTGGCGAAAAACTGAACAACTCACAGCTAGGGCAGTACTTGAGAAATCTACCACCTAATATGTGTTCCGATCTGCAGAGCAATGAAAACGTGCCCTGCATATACCCTGGATGCTTTTTTGCTAACTTTTCCTTTGCATATTACACGCATGAAACGCATAACTCTTTTAACATGCTGAGAAAATTGTATTTATTTCGTTATTATTCTTTTTTCTTTATGGCATTCAAGTGTGATATGAATGATTTTTAAATTCAAAGCACGCTTTAAAAAAAGGTGTTAAGGGATTTAAAGGATTAATTACTTTAAAGTATACTTTAGTGGAAAGTTTATTAAACTTAAAGGCAAAACTCTGTGTAGTTTTTCAAAGCGAAAATACAAATATTTAGTAGATCGATTTTAGTATGAGCACATTAAATAAATTTTTCAAATCTTGTGGCTTACTTGGTGAATGCACTAATTATGTAACGTAGTTAATCATACGTAATTAACTTAGAGGAATAAGAGTCCGTAATAAAAAAATGTTTAGAATGAAATGCAACTAGTCATGTATTGATACGTCTTCTTACTGATACGATACCGATATCCATAAGCTTAGTGAAATTTTATGGGACATCGAGGACAAAAGGGCAACTAAAAGCTGTCCACAAGATAGTGTTCCATATTTTCTACTGAGGCTGTTGGTTATGAATGAGCTACTAGAATAATTCATATTTGTGGTAGAGTAGGAAGATGAAACCATATAGGAAAGGGTGCAGCAAACCTTAAATCTAACTAACAAATTGAGCAAAGATAGAAAGTTATCCATCAACCCGTATATTTGTAAATTCTACCAGCCGAAGAAAATTTTGGCTCACGGAACCAACATTATTTGCGTCAATTAGCAGGTTCTTTTGAAAAGTTAAATAGCTCGGGGTCTTGCCTGACAAGCCAATCACTTCAAACTAAAATGTTTTTATGCAACCAACAGGGAACTTCTTGCCTACCAACGACTATTTGGAAAAACGTAGGCACTTAAGCCAACAGTGATACACTGATCTTTTGCCAACAAAATAAAACCAATATTGACATACTTTGGCCTATTGTGGTGGCGAAAAACTGAACAACTCACAGCTAGGACAGTACTTGAGAAATCTACCACCTAATATGTGTTCCGATCTGCAGAGCAATGAAAACGTGACCTGCATATACCCTGGATGCTTTTTTGCTAACTTTTCCTTTGCATATTACACGCATGAAACGCATAACTCTTTTAACATGCTGAGAAAATTGTATTTATTTCGTTATTATTCTTTTTTCTTTATGGCATTCAAGTGTGATATGAATGATTTTTAAATTCAAAGCACGCTTTAAAAAAAGGTGTTAAGGGATTTAAAGGATTAATTACTTTAAAGTATACTTTAGTGGAAAGTTTATTAAACTTAAAGGCAAAACTCTGTGTAGTTTTTCAAAGCGAAAATACAAATATTTAGTAGATCGATTTTACTATGAGCACATTAAATAAATTTTTCAAATCTTGTGGCTTACTTGGTGAATGCACTAATTATGTAACGTAGTTAATCATACGTAATTAAATTAGAGGACTAAGAGTCCGTAATAAAAAAATGTTTAGAATGAAATGCAACTAGTCATGTATTGATACGCCTTCTTGCTGATACGATACCGATATCCATAAGCTTAGTGAAATTGTATGGGACATCAAGGAAAAAAGGGCAACTAGAAGCTGTCCACAAGATAGTGTTCCATATTTTCTACTGAGGCTGTTGGTTATGAATGAGCTACTAGAATAATTCATATTTGTGGTAGAGTAGGAAGATGAAACCATATAGGAAAGGGTGCAGCAAACCCTAAATCTAACTAACAAATTGAGCAAAGATAGAAAGTTATCCATCAACCCGTATATTTGTAAATTCTACCAGCCGAAGAAAATTTTGGCTCACGGAACCAACATTATTTGCGTCAATTAGCAGGTTCTTTTGAAAAGTTAAATAGCTCGGGGTCTTGCCTGACAAGCCAATCACTTCAAACTAAAATGTTTTTATGCAACCAACAGGGAACTTCTTGCCTACCAACGACTACTTGGCAAAACGTAGGCACTTAAGCCAACAGTGATACACTGATCTTTTGCCACCATAATAAAACCAATATTGACATACTTTGGCCTATTGTGGTGGCGAAAAACTGAACAACTCACAGCTAGGACAGTACTTGAAAAAACCTACCACCTAATATGTGTTCCGATCTGCAGAGCAATGAAAACGTGCCCTGCATATACCCTGGATGCTTTTTTGCTAACTTTTCCTTTGCATATTATAGGATGCCTGGCAGAATGCACTTCGATTAGAATGATCAAATACAGCAAGTATAACTCTTGAAAAGATCATTTGATGTTCTTATTACTGAAAGAAGCCAATTCTAACCACTATGCAATTATCTAGCCGCTAATAGGAGTCGTCTCCAAGAAAAATGTTATCCCATCTCCTACCATTTTCCAGAAAAGGACCAAAGTTCTTTTTCAGATTTCAAATATGGGTTTTTTGAAATCACTCTATAATTTCTAAAAAAAACCAACTGTTATAATTTGTCACCATTGGACAATTATCTAGGTGCGAATGGCCGTCCTCTATAAGAAAAAAACTGTTCCCCATCTCCAACCATTTTCGAGAAAAGGACCAAAGTTCTTTCTCTATTAATCTTTTTGCAACATATTTAAATCCACTTATTTCTGACTATTTGTTCTCCAAAGATATACTTAAACATAAAGTATGACGTAAAGAAGCTAATTAAGTATTTTCTGGCTTGTATTGCTTAAAAATTTGGTAATTAATAAGCTTTTTATGAAAAAACCTATTTTTTAAATGTTTAGCAGAGTCATGTTGAGCTGTTAACAGATGGTTTGTGTCTAGGATTTTAAGTTTTAAAATTCGACTTCACACACATTACCAGAGACAGTCCAGGTCCTGCCGGAAACGATTAGCTGGATGTCTACGTTCCTGCAGAGCCGGGAAGACACAGGAAAGATGTTTGATTTACTGTTCTTCTTCGTCAAAAGATCTCCTTCAGTGAACATCATACGTCCGATTGTACAATACAGCGTAATAACGCCAACCAAGTGTTAGTAACTGCTTGATTCGAACTCTACTGACCGAGAGCCAAATAGTCTTCGATACTCTACAAATGATAACTACGGACCACCTGAATTCTGTGTTCCTCAGCGACCACTCTTTAATATCATTTGACAGCTCAACTAAGGGTATATCAATATCTCTTTGTGAGTCTACTGCGTCCACGACAGAGCCTAGTCTTGCACATTCATCGGTAATTTCTTTCCCTTGAATGCGTTCATTCCCTAGAACTCAAACTATCATGACATTATGTCGTTTAAGGAGAATCAGAGATTGAACGCATACCAGAATATACTTTCATTTCACCACCTATACGTCTCCAAGAGACAAGCAAGCCGTATGTAAGAAGGGGTAGGATTACAGCCGTATACATGCTCCTTTAACTCCATCTTTTCCCAAAGGCTCTTTTACAAGCAAAGAGGTTTCTTCACCCTGTCCTCCAGGTTCGATTTCCACGGCAGCTATAGGTCCAGCGTTATGCTGAAGTATATATCCCAATGGCAAATACACTACGATTTTTCAGGCAGAAGTCCACGCTATCCTCATTTGCTATTTTCTAGGTCTTAGAAAATATTAAGAGACTGTCAGCAGTAGTCAATTGTTTTCCGCATCGATTACGTGAATGTCTAATTTTTAATATTGTCTTGAAATGGCGTTGCCAAATAGTTACAGAATAAGTGGGAATATGAAATGATTCACTTCACAGGTCGCCCCTTTTGATCAATATACAAAATTAGCAGGGGAAGGGGTAACTCCCATCCAAAGTAATTATTAATTATCGTATATGTGAAGTACTATATCAGTGAGCGACTTCAAATTTAAAGTGAACTCTTTTATGGTAAATTCGCGTAGGAACGATGGGAGGGTACCTTCCATACAAAGTAACCATTAATTATGGCTTATTTCGAATACTATATCAGTTATAGTCTACAAACTTTGCGTTGATTCCTTTATAGTCAATGCGCTTAATACCGCCAGGTGGTGTAGGAGCAGGGGAATGGGTACCTCCCACACAAAGTAATTAATAATAATCGCATATTTAGAATACTATATCAGTAAGAGTCCACAAGTTTGGTGTGCATTCCTTTATAGTCAATGAGCATAATGCATCAGAAAAGTTGTGGTTTGAGAGCAGAAGAAGGGAAACCTCCCACAAAAAGTAATTTATAATTATCGTATATTTGGAATACTGTGTCAATAACAATCTACAAACTTGGTGTGAATGGCTCTATAGTCAAAGCGCGTAATCCGACAGAAAACGGGAAGTGTTGGAGCGGAGGGAGGGGTACCTCCCATACAAAGTAATATTTAAAAAAATTTAAGCGATTTTAAAATATATACACAAAAATGCCAAAAATAAAAAGTTGAAACAAATTAAAACGACTTTTAAATATATGGACTAAAGAGCAGGTTGATAACTAAACGCATAAGGTTGATAACTAAACGCAAAAATAAATTTATAAATTGACAACCAGCTTCAAACTTCTTTCTGCTTTCTTGGCACCGACTGCAAACAGTTAAGTAGTTAATGCATATACTAATATATAATTCGTTTTTTACTTTTTCGTTCATATATTTTAGACGGTTTAATTAAAAAAATTATTCAAAATACTTTTCAAAAAGAATATGTATTTACCTCTTAAAAATCACTTTCAAAAAATATCATTTTATGAAAGTAACTAACAAAAAATTATCGTAGAAGAACTTTTAACAAGTAACTTTTGAAAAATTGCGTCTATATTTTTTATTTATAATACTAATTTTTTCTTTTAATTCTAAACTTTTGTACATATTTGCAAGCTTAAACACCAATTTTAATGCCATAAAAAATCTTTGCCATTAATATTAAAAGAATACCTTAAAGTATGCCTAACAAGAATATTTTAGCGATTTAGTCCAATCAGATATGAGTGGTGGTGGTATATCCTGTTTGTTAATCCATGGTGACTTAGCTTTCTAAGGACAAATATAAATATTTATATAAGCAAAACATCAATTTTAAGAGATAAAAATGTCAGGGAAGCGCAAGCAAAAATAATTTTTTTAAGATGGAAAGGGCAAAAGGGACTGATAAGCAAACATATGAGAACTAATATTCTAACTGATATTTACGGTTTTAATTATTATTTGCTGTCTCATGAACGGAAAAAATCACTTTCACTTAAAAATGTTTGCTTTATCTGTGTTTATTCTTTGCTAAGGGATTAATATTTGTAAATATTTTTAAGTACTGGAATGTTTTCAGTAGAAAGTATTTGCTGCATATTTGTAGTCTTAGACATAAATAGTCAAATATCTAGCATACTTTAAGGCATGCTTAACAAAGTGTAATTGTTGTTGGCTTAGCAGGAGAGAATATGTGTGTGTGTCAAAGTGCGGTTGCATGTGTGTAAAATATCTAAGGGAATGAGTCTTAATTTCCGCTTCACTGTAAAATTTTTGTGTTTTTCTGTTTTCAATTGTTTATTTGTCCTTTTGTCTGTAATGACTCCGTGTTTGCTTTTCAATGCTTTCTTCTTTTTTTTAACAGTTTATTTTGTGGAATTTTCAAAAAACTCGGAGGGAGAATATTACAAAGTTAAGTCACTGTGAAATGTATGTTATTTTAATTGCTATTTTAAGGAAGTTTATTGTAACTTTATTATACAATTTTATTACTTTATATAGATTTTTATATTAAAGAAATCTCTTTATTCTATCATGTTAAAATGAAAATAAAAAGCCAGTTTAAATAGGAATTAAATTATTTCAAATATATGTTGAGAGAAAAAACGGCTAAATTTATTATGCAGCAAATTGAATTTTATTTTCGTTTTTATCTAGCGTTTTTGTCTGTTATTTTTTTTTTTGCAATACAAGGAGAATCAAAGTAGAAAGGAAACAGTAACAGGAGTATAAAAATTTAATTACATGCTAAAACACTTCACAAAAAAAGCTTTCAAATATAGCTACGTCTGTCACTAGATTAGGGATTAAGGATTAGTTATGGATAAATTAACAGTCTGTAGTTAACTAGAGCCGCACGGTGGCTCAGAAATTGAGTTCATGGGCCAAAGCCTAAATTTTTTCTTGTCACCGATCTTAACAATTTTAACGCCATTTAATAGTAAAAATAACTAAATTAAGGTAGCCAAAAATTATTTTAAAATATCTGTAATTATGGGAGTGGTATGCCCGGACACCTCTGACCATTTGCCTGGCTTCCCCGGCATTCCTAAGCACTTCCCCTGCTTCCAGGGTAACCCGTCAAAAGGTCAACAAGATTCGCAATAACACCTCTACAGTTCTCCATCCTGCCCGGACACCTCTGACCGAGTCTCTAGCTTCTCCAGTATTTTTAGACACTCAGCCCCATGTTGGGCGCTTCCGTTTCAAACGTTTTCAAACTCCCCTGGTACTACTCTACATGCATGCATTTTTCCCCAGCTTCTACGATCATTTATAACATTTTCTTGGCTACCAGGGTCACCCCTTTCCCATATTTGATTTTAGAAAAAAGGTGATTAATTTATACATATTTGATCAGAAAGATGTTATCATTTCTCGCAAACTGTAATTGATAATGAGATGCGTTTTTTTTGTGGAGTTATTAAGATTGTAGTATTTAAGAAGTTGTATGGGTGCTCACTGCACTGTTTATATTAAAGGTGTTATGAAATATTTTTTAAACCACTATATTTTTAGAAAATTTAAATATTAGAGGAATAGAGCTCTTGGAGATCAAAAGGGATAAAAATAAGCCACCCAGAGAAAGGTAAAAGTGTTGTTTTTAGCGCTTTTTATACTTTTGTACGCATCTGGAGCCTTTCGTAGAAAATTTTTTTAATTTTATTGACATTTCTCAAAAACTATTATTCAGACGAGCGCGCTGCAGCGCCACGTCTATACTAAGTAAATATATCATATCATAAAAGCTTTAACAGTCTGAGTATTCATATAAAGTGTGGAAAGTTTAAAGAGCAAAATGCGAAGTGTGCCAAAAAATTGCCAGTAAAGGACCGTGGGAAGGGATGCTCCCCATACAAAGTAATCAATAATTAACTGCTAACTTGAAAGATATAACAGTAGGAGTCTTCAAATTTGGTAAGAACTGAATACAAGATACGAAGTTATGTAAAAAAAACTATCGGGGTAGGTGCGAGGAAAAGGATACTCCAATACAAAATAGTTAACAATTACCTGCTATCTGTTAATCTATAACAGTAAGATTCTCAAAATGTGTTATGAGTTAATTTAAAGACAAGATACGACGTTATGTTAAAAATGGCGATATAGATGGGAGGGAAGGGATACTCCCCAACAAAGTAAATAAAAATTTTCTGCTATCTAGATATCTAGAAGACTAAGTCTTAAAATGTAGTATGAGTTAATTTAAAGACAAGATACGAAGGTATGGAGAAAATTTGCGGAGTAGGTGCGAGGAAAGGGGTACTCCCCATACAAATTAATCAATAATTACCTGCTAACTGAAAATATATAACAGCAAAGAGTCTTCTAATTTGGCATGAAAAAATATGAATACAAAATACAAAGTTGAAAGAAAACTGACGGGGTAGTTGCGGAGAATAGGGTACTCCCCACTCCTTATATCGTTGCAATTGATTGATCTATTGGACTACAGTTTTTACAAATTGCTTAATAAGGTAATCCTAAATATTATTAAAATGGTTTTGTTAACCACATATGGCTTTTTTTAAATAAATAAAGAGGGATCAAAAATTAAAAAAAAAACCCAAATTTTTATGTAAAATATAAAAAAAAATTAATTGTAACTTTGGGATTGAATTTTTCAACCAGAGCTAAGCCATTTTAATGAAAACAAAAGCTGCCAAAATAGCAAAAATTATTAAAATATCTCCACTTGTTAAAAAGTTACAGAATTTTGGACAACTAAAACAGATTATGAGCTACTGTGCGCCGGAAATCATTCAAAACTTAAAATGTGCTTAAGGTATAGGTAATCTTAAGTTTTAGGTATAAGTTGCGTTCAACACTATAACACGATGGGGAATATTTTTGTATAGGTCTTTTTATGCCTTTCTAAAAAATGCGCAAAAAATCCACTTCAGCGGAAAAATAAGGGACTCATATGCTCTACAAAAATATTTGCCATAAAGTTCGAATATCACTTTCTAAACACACCTGAGCTTCAAACTCATCTTGAGCGCCAGAAATCTTTCAAAATTTACAATATGTTTAATGGTTAATTTCATACTTATTCACAATTAGCGATCGGCTTTAGAAATATTGTAAGCCTTAAGTTTAAGCTATAAAATGTGTTCAGCGTTTTTATGTAAACCATTACGAAAAACATTTTTGTAGAATATCTTTACCCTGGCTTAGCCCCCCACAATGGCCTAGCTGCGCCAATATGTAAAACTTAAATTTGAGGTATAAGATGTGTTAATCGTTTTTATGTAAAACACCATAAGGGACATTTTTGTAAAATATTTTACCTAGCTGTATCCCCAATTAAAGGAATTTTTGTGTTTTGTTAAGCAAGGGACAAAAATAACCATTCAACGAAAAGTTAGAGGTTTGATATGTTCCACGAAAAACTTTGTCGTGGAGCTTCACATAAAAATGCTTAACAGGTTTTATACCTTAAAGGAAAGGGTTACAAGATTCCCTATGCTGAATCACTATCATTTTGTACAAGAGGGGAGGAGTAAATTTAAGTCCGTTTAATATTAATCCCTGATGTAAGCTTTCAAAATGCCCATACAAGTACATAGTTTTGGTGCCCACTACCAGAATCAGCCATTAGAACCTTGTTATTTTGAAAAAAATGTTTGTGTTACAATTCCTTAATTATAGCATGCTTCCAGAAGGAGTTCAAATAAATACTTGATACTCTTCAAACTAGTCTGTTTACTAAATACATTTTAAATAATATCTATTCCAACTATTTAAGAAACATTAAATAAAACTATTTAATATAAAAAGTTTCCTAACCGTAAAAAGAACTAAATACATAACAACTTATGTAAACTTTTTAAAACTCTTGCTTTCTCTCTCTCTCTCTCTCTCTCTCTATCTTTATCTTCCTGCAAAACCCATCCTTTTATAAATGAAAATAGAAAGACCATAAAAAACGCATTGAACTTTCCATTTGCCACTTGAATGGAACTTTAAATAAAGTTAAAATATAAACAAATGTAATACAAAGAATTGACAAACAACTTGTCATTGACATGATTACGAGCAAGAAGAGAAAAGAATTCAAGAAAAAGGGAGAATGCATGAGAGGAAACTGCATAAGGACACAACGCAAGTTAACAACTACAAATAGGAAAACAGTACAGAAATCGTACAACGTATTTGCTATAAAAATAAAACTGGAAACCAACTTCAATTGTAAAACTCTTGTATGACACGAAACCACTTTTAAATGATAAACGTAGAAATAAATACATATGCACGTACATACAAACATAAGTACAACCATCTGTATGTACTCGTTTAGAAAAACCAAATCACTAGAAAATCTCCGGCAAACAATAGCAAAAAACCAAAACGTATGTAGTACGTACTTGACTAAAGAAAAAGGAAACTATAGAAATTTAAAATTATTTACTCTGAAAGACAAAAAATAAGGAAAAAAATTAAATCCCAGCTTTGAGAAATGTTCTGCAAAAAGAATGTTCAGATACCAGAATACAAGGGCAAATGTGATCAGCCAAGTAAGAGTGGTTTTTAATAAAAATTTGCAAAAACTTTTTGCACATTACTTAAAAGTATCTGAGAGTGTGATAAAGAGTTTTAAAAACCACACAAATTTCTAAATTGAAATCAAACTGAAACACACAACAAACATAAAAATGCATTTGACAAAAAACTTGCTAACTTTTAAATACAGTTTAAAATTAAATAAGAATTCTTGAAAGTACTTTGTTGTTAGTTGCATTGAAAGCAAATTGTATCTCTTAGTTTCCTTAAATTATGCTACAACTTTTTGTTAGATTGTCTTAAAAGCCGATTTGCAGTTATCAAAAACTTTGTGAAATAAAATAACAAAAACAAATTTTATATTTCGAGAAGTTTGAAGAAAAAATCTAATTTTAAAATAACTGAAAAAACGAAGTACTGTACATAGGCCTGAAAGTATGCTTTTAAGCCATTCAAAATTACAGGACGTATAGGGTGGTGTCGCAGCTTTCGTCAGAAACCGCTAACGCATAGATATATCACAATTTTCAGGTTAAACTTTGAATATTCGAAGAGTTTATTTATTTCGTAAAATTTTTAGTCAAACTGTTAAAGTTTAACACTTTTTAAGCTAAGTAATAATTTTGCGGTGCGTTGAAGGAACGTTTGGTGCATATTCGAAAAATTTTCACATTATTATTTTTCTGTTTTGTTTTTTGGGGTAACTTAAATTTTTTGCCAGTTTTTAATTTTCGTAGTAACTTTATTTATTGCTAGTATTTAAATTTCGGAAATTTCGGAGTACGTTTATTGCGAGCTATCATATACATATTTTTTTGTAACATGAGGTTTAATAATACTTGAGTGTTCGGAGAAGTTTTAATATTTTCGGAGTAATTTTGCCGTTTTTGTTAATTTTCTTATATCTTCTCTAAGGGAAGTTTTTTGCCCTTTTTTAAAAACGAGGCAGAAGGACCCATACTGCGAAGAGTTAGAGGGTTAAAATATTACACAATGTTGCTTGTGTTTTACATAAAGGTGCTGGCCATATCGCATACCATAAATAAAAGTCTTACAAGATTTGTTATGCTTTGTAGAAACAAATTATCTTTTCACATTTTCAAGAATCGAAAAAAGTAGTTATGAAAGGCCAACTACCGCACCGGGCTTAAAAGTTTTTGGGTGGATAAAAGTTAAAAATTTAGAATTAAAAAAAAACAAAGGATACACTCATTTTCAAAAATACGATCTAAAATTTGAAATCCAAAAATCAAAACCAAAAAAAAAAGTTTTAATATTAAAAGAAAATAATTCAATTTGGATCATCATCAAGAAAGTTATGAGCAAGAAATAAGAAACAGTTTTTTTACATTTACAAAACTTGGCAGGAGCTTAGCATGAGTGACGAAATTGAACTGGGTCTTAAAGAGTTTTTCTATACAATTGTACATTAAAATCCATTGTATTTTGTTGTCCTGACTCATTACTATATTCGACACTGATTTTTAATGTCAAATAGTGCAGTAGACTATGCTATCGACCATCGACCTCTCAATATCGACCTCTCAATACACAAGACTGCGGACAACAACGAATAAAAAAAATATTATTTTTTATATTTTTCAAAAATTTAATGTATGAAATAAGAGCAGCAAATGCAAATATTCTAAAACCGTTATAAATTTTTCTCGTTTTTGGAAAATTCATAGTTTCTTAATGTAGAAAATCAACAGCATGGTTTACGCACACGAAATTTTTTATGAAGAGAGTTAAAACAGTATTTTCGATCTTCGTTTTTAACACATAATGGACAGTCTTACACAGAAAAAAACTTCTGTACGTTTTAATAGAATATATTAAATCATGCTAAAGCAGTTTGCATTTTAAAACTTATGCGTTTATTTTAGGAAATATTTTACTATACTTTCCAGCGACACGAGAAAATCATTTTAAATGAGAATCACTTATATACTCAAATACCATTAAGACTATAACCTTTCGGCAGCGTAATAGAAATGCTAAGAAATATAAATTGCTACAGTTTATATGATATATTTTTTTGCTTCCACAAATTTAGCTAGCATTAAGCACTTAAGCCCCTAAAACTATACTACAAGGTATTGAAATTTAATTTAATTTAATTTAATTTGCAAAATGCAACTGACACATATATTTTCCCAGCTGTTTAAATGAAACTTTTTTTTATATTTTATAGTTTATTATTCAGTTTGCTACACTAGTATTTTTTGACAAACACCTCAAGCAAAATGTCAATCAAAGTTTTCAAACAAATGAAGCCTAAATATATGCAAAAAACTTTAGTATGTTTAAATAGAGATAACATTTTTTGAAATGAAAACGTTTAGTTTGGTAGATGAGTGAAATTAACATGTACATTTATGCTGACTACATCCACAAATCGTTTTTAGATGATTTTAGCAAAATGTTGATAAAATTGTTGCTGCTTGATGGAATTTTTTGACAAGTTTTCAGAGCAAATATAATTTTATATTGAGTTTAAATTAAGTTTTAATAAATTTATATTTTGCAGAAATTAAATATTTGCCAAACAAAAATTTGGCAAACAATTTTATATGGCATAAAATTTTATTGAGAATTTTAAAGCATAGTGTAGGGCTTTTTGATTTCAAATTAAATTTAATATGGAATTTATTTTAGAGCTTTTAAATTCAATTTATGTTTGGAATTTTTTACATAAGCAAACAAGCTATTGGCAAACGTTTTTATTTCTTTGTGTTGTTGAAAAAAATCATCTGAAGTAGATATTTTTCTTAAACGCCCTAATGTATGCAATGCGTTTTGAAATTTATGATTTTCCTTTTAAGATAAGGGTTTTTCACAGTCATCTTAATTCAAATTTATACTTTATGACTTCATTTTTCTCTCTATTTTTATTTTAAACAATTTGCTAAGTTTTTAATGGTGTTTTTGGCTTTTTCTTCTACTAGCTTATAATTGCAGTTTCTTCTTGTATTCAATTTGATATATTGTAAAGCCTTGTTTAAATTCTTTGCATAATTTCACACTTATTTTTAGTGCTTCACAAAAAAATTATGTTTATTATTACATGAAAAAATTACAACAGTGTTCTCAAAAAAAAGTTTCTCTGGGCTTATTGTTCAAACTTAAAGTTCTTGTGAGTTTTAGTGTTGAAATCAATTTAAAATCATCATTTTACTTGCGTAATATTTAAAACTTTTTTAGCCACTGTTTGTTTTATACTTCATGTTTTCTTTACATTTAAATTGCAGCATACTTTTAGAAGTTTTTTAACGTTTATCTACTTTATTTTTTATAATAAAGTTATAAGTTGGTTCTTTTAGTTAACTAACATCATTATATAATCATTTCAAAGTGCTATATTTTTTCTTGCCTGCTTTAAGGCAGTTAGTATTATGCAAATAGTTTGATATGAATGCTTTAATGACAATACTATTTATTCATATCTTTCTCTCAATTCTTTATATTATTTTCCGTTCTCGTTTTTTTCTTTTCTTAAAACGAAAGCTTATAAAAAGTAATTAAAATTGGGTCATTAAAACAAATTACAAATAATAATGAGGGCAAAAAAGTAAACAAAAGTAGAAAGTGGAATCAAGCATAAAGTCTGTATTAATTATAATGAACGAAGGAGCAAAGGAAAAGAGGGAAAAACATAAGTTTCAATTAATTTTATATGCTAAGAATAGATATTGAAAGAAATGTAAAAAAAATTTTAAGAAGAATTATTAACTTTCCTTCATTTTTATTTTATGTTTAAAGAAAAGTGGGCTGCAAATAGGCTTTAATTATAACACTGTGCCTTTAGCAGCAATATAGCGGGCTGAAATGTTCTACAAAAATGCTCCTCGTGGTGTTTTACAGAAAAAGTACTGAGTGCATCAAATACCTGAAAAGTAAGGCTTGCACCATTTCCTATGCCGAATACTAATTGTGAATAAGTACAAAATTTACCCTCAACCACATTTTAAGTTTTTAATGATTTCTAAAGTGCACTTTAAGTCAGGAGCGTAGATATCTATTAAATCGGAAGTTATCAATAAAAACATTTTTTTTTTTAAATTTCACGGTAAAAAAAATCACTTTGTTATTTCTCCACCGTTTTAGAATTTTTGAACGTTTTCGAATATAGAGGGAGTTAGGTTCCATTTAAAAACACTTAACAAAAAAGCTACTTAATAAAAAAGCTAATTAATGATTCATAGGAATTTGCCTAAACTGAAAATAAGAAACAACTGAAATACAATAGGCTCTTTCCTTTTGGTCTCAAACCTTTCCTACAACATCACCAATTCAAGACAGAGAATATATGTCGGTTGCATTGTTATTCTCTTTGCAAAAGTAAAACCGGCAATTACAGGTTATGTTTTGTTTATTATTAGCTTTAAGCTAATACATGCATGTGTATTATATGCGTATGTATTAGTAGGACTTTGAGCCGTTTATAGCTTCCAAAATACTAATTCGATTTTAATGAAATATAGATTGTGCACAACTGTAAACAAATATTTCAAAAATCGTATATATTTTTGGCTAACTCGGCTGTATAACATCAGTGTCAAAAGAATAACAAGTAATCGACTGACTTATTAATTATATATATTATAAAATCAGGGGAAAATATCGTATCTGTAGAATTGTATGTATCGACTATTTTCGTAAACACTCCAACATATTTCATGATAAAATATGGCATGTATAGTTAACTATTTTTTGTTGCATAGTGTTATTCTTCTTGAAATCATTATTTGAGTATTCTTTTAAGTACTTTTACTGACAAGTGTTAAAAACAATTTGTTAAAATCTTAACCATTGCATACTTTTCGGCTTGTTTATTTATTAAAAATAAAAATCTCAATCTTTTGAAAAACAAAAATTAAAGGGCTTCGTTTGACTAAAATGAAAATAAAACAAAGCGAATTTTAATTTAAAATATGAAAGTCAAACGCAGAATTAACACAAGCAACCCTTTTTACAATTTGACTTAACACCACCAAGAGTGGCAAAAAAACCAAAAAAAAAAGGAAAACCCTAAATGAAAAAATTAAAAATAAAACAAATTTCTTTTTGGTCAAAGGCTGGCTTTAACACGAGCAATCTAACATTTGTATGTACGATATCAGAAATATTATTAAAAGTCTTTGCAAAGAAAAACGCAATAAAGACAAACTATGAAACATAATAATGGACGGATAGATGGATGTATATGGTTGTGAGATGGACAGAAAAAGTCATTAACTTTTTAAACTCATAACTGCAGCCAAAGTAAATACTTTTTGTTATATTCTTTTTCTTGCTTTAGCCTTTTATATGAGATTTTTGGGCATGTGAAACAGATGAAGATTTATGAAAACAATTAATTAAATAAAAAAAAGAGAATTGGAAAAATGTGTAAAAGCAGAAGGCTGAAATAATAAAAATAAAATTTTGTTTTATGGAGCTTCCTCTTCGGTGTAAATTAAAGTTTATAAAAATTTTTTTTGGAAATAACATTTGTGCAAGTGTTGAATGTCTCCTTTTTTTGTAATTTAGAAATTCCTTTAGAACTTTAAAAGTTCCTGAGATAACTTTTAGGTGTTAAAGAAAATTTATAGTTGTGAGATTATTACAAAAATGTTGCTGTTAAAAGCTTTTCGAGGACAATGTGTGATAAGCACAACAATGAGCCCGTAGAAACAAAAGAAAATAATAATTTTCCAACAAAAGCCTCCCATGACAAACAACAGCAAACACAAGTCAACCAACAGCTTGATAACTCTTGGACATCCTCAATTTACGATTGGGATGCACCCAGCTCATCAACTGGCACAGTCAAACGGAGACCAGGCACCACAGCCAATTTTGAGTGCAGACAAGCGAATAGTAAAACCACTAAAAAGTGGAACGATAAAACAGTAGAAATTACCACAAATAATAATGTTGCAAATGGTGGCCGAAATAAAAGCCAACAAAGCTGGCAACAGCAGACAACAGGTCATATAAGGAGCCAAAGTATTCATAACATAAGAGCAAACACACAATCAACGCCACGATCCATATCAATTAACACCAGCAGCCTTTTTGCAACCGTTCCTTCAAATATGCAAAAATCCTCACGCAGTAGCAGCTCTACAAAGGAAAAGCCACAAAAATTACGTTTAAACAACAAAACATCTGATCGTAATGCCAACTCTACCTCAACTTCACCCACCCACAATAGTCACCACAGCTCTAGTTCGGCTGGCTGTTCAACAACGGCCCAAGGCGGTACTATACGCAAGTCTGCACACAAAAGATCTAAATATAATTCTCATGAAGGAAATCCAGCCAACAACCATGAGCCAGGAATTAGTTTATATCAAGATGAAAACTATATGGAGTTTGAGTTTTTCGAAAGAGAAATACCCAATCGGCAAATGCCACTATTCACCGAATTATTTAGAGACTTTCCCGTAAGTTATGAAACAACTACATTGGCTTTGCAGAGCTCTACATTGCCCGCCAAGGCTCCTGCTTACAGAGAACCACTACCACCTACACCACCACCTCTTTCACAGCTGCCCTCTCGTAACTTGCGCAATAATGAAAATACACAATCCTGCCCTTCCACACCCTTCCGAGGCAAGGTGGTGTTAAGTAAAAAAGAGCGTAAGGAATTGAGTAAGCTCAACAAATTACAAGATACAAACTGTTCCAACTCTGCTTCTAATATAAGAGGATTCGACTCTTCTGACACCCCAGTCTCCAGTGCACAATCAAGTCCCTATAAAGGAAGAGTAACCGAATTGAAAAACTGTATAGCAAGAATAAACTCTAAAGGGTTGTTTGCCTCTCTGCATAGGAACTCCCAAAAGTCTTTGCACAATCATGGCCAACAGCATGAGGAACAAACAACTTCCTCATCCAATGAAATATCACCACCACCACCAGCTCCCGATACTAGTCCGCCGGGGTCCAATGCTTCTAATAACAATGATGCGGACTATACAGAAAAGCTGAAAAATTTACCGGTAAGACAAAGAAAGGCTAACACTACACACATGGATAACTATTGCCTCTTTGATCCCATGGATTTTGTAAATGAAAAGGCTTTAAGGAGAAGGACGCACGAAACGTTAAATATGGACCTTCCTTTGCCACAGCAACAGCAGGGTTTGCGTGACCCTTTATTTAGTTCAAGGCAAAATTTAGATTTCAGTGAAGAAGAGCTAGTGCCGGAGGTGATATATGATGAGGAACAACAAGCACCAGATGAGGAAGTGGAAATGGACCAAGACGCAGAGCAGTACCAGCAGCACCAGCAACACCACCAACAGCACCACCAGCAGCAGCGTAATTTTGATCACCACAATTATTTTGTTATAGATCCCGATGATTTTGAAGAAGAACCCCAAATGGATATAGGCATACCTAACCCCTTTACCAACGAACAATTAGTACAAGCCAATCTGATAGCACATACCCAACATACATACGCTAATAATCCCGAAGAGTTTAAAACCTTCGAATCTTTAGAAAAATTATTGAATTGTTTCGAAACAGAGTCCCTTTCGATGACCAATAGCCAAGAAAGTAAGGATACCACGACTACGAATACCAACATCACCACCACCACAACTTCTACAGCTTTAGTAGAATCTTCTTCTTCCACCAATTCAAATACTTCATCCACCTCGAATACTTCTTCCCAGACCACTTTGCAGAGAACAAAAAAACGACTAACATTCCTCAGCCTTTCACCTTTTCGTTCGCACAAACCAGACAAGGAAAAGAGTACAGCTCATGGGTCACAACCCAAACCAGAGCGTGCCATGTCCGAGCTGGTTACCTCGGAGCATATGTTTCATTTGCAACGTATGCTATTGAGTGCGGATAATGTTTTAAATGATACGCGTCCTATTAATGAAAATATCGAATTGAATTATGTTTTATTTAATCCGGGACCGGTACCGAGTCGTAATATTCAATATAAAATACGAAAGCCGCGACCTTTATCGACCCATAGCGATGCGGATAGTGGCTTTCTGAGTCCCTGTTCACCGGATGAGTTTTCGGCGATGAAATTTAATCCCGCCTTGTTGGTGCTGCAGCAGTGTGATAGTGTTCAAGGATATATTGAGGTGAGTTTTAATTATATTCTTGATATTCATGACAAAAAATGTCCTTAACTAAATTTGAAGGTATTCTTGAAGTCAATTTATGGCCCCTAATTATAGTTTGTCAATCTTTGGATCACCCTCGAATTGATTTTACTTTATATTTCACAAAGTTATCTTTGAAAATTTTACTAGCAAAAATAAATTTATGTCAACCTTCGTTCAAATTAAGCTACATACACACACGGGTCACTTTGAAGTTTTCATTTAAATATTACTAATATTTTCTTAACAGCTTTTATCTCTATTCCCTAATGATTCAAAGCCAAAAAGAAACAAAAATTAACAACACAAACTTATCAATATATTAATATATTTTTTTTATGACCCAACATTATAGTCTTAATGGTTGAAATTAAGATTCTAAACAAAACCCAAGATGCAATGAAAGATTAAAAAGAAAAAATACATCAGAAGGGTAAAAACTCCACATTAGCCATATACATAAAATACCACAATATGCATATAAAAAAACCAAAAGGAATGAGGTAACAAAGCACTAGAAGATTATCTGCAAAACATCTTGTTACCAAAACTAAGCAGCTTAAGTAACACTCTCAACAAACAGTAAACAGTTTCTTTTGATATCAAACACTACTTTAAAGGAGCATCAGCTTTGTGTGAAATCCCTCCATTTTTTATCAATAAATTATTATAACCCATGAAAATTGCAGTTTAGTAACATTTAGCATTAGCTTATGAAAAGAAAATGTAATTTTTCAAATGTTTATTTTCAATAAAAAAAAACAACCAACAACTTCAGTTCAGACCTTTAAACAGGACAATCTAATGGTTAAGGGCTGGAAAAACACACCATGTGTTTTTTATTTTTGCTCGTATATGCTGTCGAAGAAGCGTAAAAAGGGGTGGTGATTTGCTGATGATTGCATAAATTTTCAATGTGAACAACGTCACTTGCTGTTTCTTTTTTCTTCTTCTTCTTTCAGGTTAATAAATGACACACGAAGTTGCATTAACACCCTCCTTTTTTGTATTCTACAAGGCATCAGTAAAAGTAAACACTTGATATCCTTGTTTTGTTGATATTTTCTCTAAGTTTGTGTAAGTGTAAATTGTAATTGTGCATTATATGTTTTTGTTCCTTTATTTTATTGCTGTGTGTGTTTTTTTTAGGCAAGTTGTGTAACTTTAGCTCCAGGGAGCAATCAATTCTTGTTTTCGTTGTGTAACTTAAAACAAAACCTTTTTAACACTTGTTCTCATCATGCACATACAAGTACGCGGGAAAGATAAAAGGATCCAGCCAAAATTCATTCGCACATTTGTTTATTTCATTTATAAACACTTGCGAGACAAGTCAAATAGTGTAATTAAACAACCAAAGGAAAATTTTAGTAAAAATAAGTACAATAAAAAATTTTTTTTCAAAGGTACTATTTCAACTATTTTTTATAAGGTAATTTTTTCAAAGAGCACGATTTCCTAAAGGTACTTTTTCGAAAGCGTACTTTTTTATAAGGTACTTTTTTCAAAAAGTGGTTGTTTAAAAAGGTACTTTTTTTAAAGGTAGTTTTTTAAAGATACTTTTTCTAAAAGGTCCTTTTTTTAAGAAGTACTTTTTTAAAAGGTACTTTTAAAAAGAACTTTTTTAAAAGGTACTTTTTAAAAGTTAATTTTTAAAAGGTACTCTATTTAAAAGGTTCTTTTTAAAAGGTACTTTTTTAAAAGGTACTTTTTTAAACGCTAATTTTTTAAAAGGCCCTTTTTAAAAGGTATTTTTTTAATAGGTACTTTTTTAAATGGTACTTTTTAGAACGTACTTTTTTAAAAGGTACTTTTTTACAAGGAACTTTCTTAAAAGGTAATTTTTGTAAAAGGTACTTTTTGAAAATGAACTTTTTTAAAAGATACTTTTTTGAAAGATACTTTTTTAAAAGATACTTTTTTAAAAGATACTTTTTTAAAAGATACTTTTTTAAAATATACTTTTTTAAAAATTACTTTCTTAAAAGATACTTTTTTAAAAGATACTTTTTTAAAATATACTTTTTTAAAAGGTACTTTCTTAAAAGTTACTTTTTTTAAAAGGTAGTTTTTTTAAGAAGTACTTTATTTACCAGCTGTTCTTTTTAAAAGTGTTTTTTTTTTATTTTTCTAAAAGATTATTAAAAAAAACTTTTTTTGCACAGAAATTATACCAACATATTTGCTTTGAGTGTATTTCAATTACACTCAACATTGCGCTTCATTAGTCTGTCAACAATTCCCAAAACTTGCTCTTAGTTTTTTGACGTCGATGAGGTGTGTATGTTAGGTATTTTGGCTCTTTATCCAAAATAAAAAAATAAATAAAATTGTATTTTACTACCAATGACTTGTTATTTCTTGTCAACATTAGTAGTTTGCAACGCAGAAACACGTTTTCTTAGCACAGTTTGCACGTTATAGTGATGCCACATGTGCAAACATTAAGTCCCGAGAGTTTTCTTTAAAAAAAATGTACATATATATACAGCACGGAATTAATGGAAACACAATTCAATAGTGTGTAATTTTTTAAACATTTGAATTTTTTTAGCACAGATGTGCTTTCATTCTTCTATTTCCTTTTTTTTCTTTCTTGACATCAAACCACTTAAAATGTAATTTTTCTATTTTCTGTTTATTGACGAAAATTTTCTTTTTGAAAAACTAAAAAAGATCTTAACGTTTTAAGGGAGAAATTAAATTAAAATTGATATTGATGAAAATTCGCAATTGCCATTTAGTGAAGGCGCTACAAACACAATCACTTATATTTCAACTCAGACCTATAGATATAAAAAATAAAAAGCTTTTAAAGAAAATATCTTTTGTTTACTATTGATGCTGCTGTTGTTGATGTTGATGATGCACTTCTGCGCTTTTTGCGTGCGTATGTGTGTCTTTTTTAAAGAGAATTGCTGATGACATGTTACTGAAGTTACTGTTGAATGTTCGCTTATTTTCCTTCTTTTGTTAGTGTATTAGTATTAATATTGTCACAAAGTTTAAGTAGTAGTGGGTGTCTCGTGCAATTGACATAAATGTTTAGTATTATGTTACCAAAGTGTTAATGATACTAAAGCTCTTTTTCCTAGAATGGGTGGAGGGCAAATGAAATGCTATTATTATGCGTTTTTTTGTTTGCCTGAAAGAGCTTTTGTAGTTTTCGACAATATTGCCTTTAAAGTGCTTGCTTGACATAAATGGATGAATGTTTGAGAAAAGTATAAGTTTTAATAAATAGATGAAAGTTAGCACAAGTCAAGGGGCAGAAACAAAATATTACTAGCCTTTAAAGTTTATAAAAACACTTGGTATATTTTGAAAAATTTATTTGGAGAATATCCCAAATGAGTTTAGTATAGTTTTCCTTTAAGCGTTAATTTATATATTTTATTTAACATATTATTCATTCTTTGTTGCCTACCTTTAGGCTTACAAAATTATTTTAATTTTAATAGTATTTTTTGCCATGATAATGAGATAAAAGTATTACATTTCCATTACTAAATAATACCCTTTGATAATTTGGTTTGAAGGCAAAACACATGCAAACAAATGAAAAATATTCTTTAAAACCAGGTCGACTTATTAAGGCCCTAAAAATATTTTGCAGCAGATCCCTTTTTTGGAAGGTCATAAGCTGTCTTGTTTCCCGTGGTACGAACGTGTGTCTCATAAGATACATCAATGATAACCCATTACCTGAGGCACACCTTGCTACATGCTTGCTACATGCACCTAATCAACCACTGATTGCTTAATTGAATAAGAATTCCCTTTCCCTCCACCTGACTCTCAATCAGGTGCACCAATGCATGCATCAGGCTAAAAAGATTTACCTAGTAGAATACTTCTCTATATGCAAGACAGAGGAGATATTTAACTCCCTGGAGTAAACACCCGCTCCTGTTCATCCATCCATAAGAGACTCATGAGGAAAAATACTGATGCTACTTCTTTCTGTACTACTGATGCTACGTCTTCCTGCAGAAGGTCTAGAATACTTTGTGCCCCGCGTTGGAGCCAAAGTGATGCCAAATGGCATAATTTTCCATACGCAGTGATACCATTTCCGCCGTCTTCTTGATATTGCTGCACATATACCCAAGTAAGGAATATTTTTAACCCTATCTAGCTCTCATTTTATTTTATGGCCACCGATTCGTAAGGATAGAGTAGATCCTGTGGTAACCTTAGGTGAGACTCCGTACCTTTGACCACACATTCTTCTGCATTTATGCAATATCATTTTCCCCTTCCGTATCTCCAAATCAACGTGGTCATTATAGCTCAGTTTTATATCTGTCGTTAGCCCTAGATATTCCAACTTCCGGGAGACATTAATTTCAGACTCAAAAAGTCTTAAAGGAATTTATTTTATACCTTTTACCTTTCGAGTAAAGAGTATAGTGTCTGATTTGCTGGCACTAATGGCTAGTTCCTGCTCAATGCACCACATCTCGGTTACCCTGGGAGTATTTCTCATTTAACTCAGAATGGCGTTTCTGAACTTGGCAC
The DNA here is from genome assembly GCA_956483635.1 of Panzeria rudis. Classification (NCBI taxonomy): domain Eukaryota; kingdom Metazoa; phylum Arthropoda; class Insecta; order Diptera; family Tachinidae; genus Panzeria; species Panzeria rudis. Next base: position 13,679,405 of record OY101449.1, read on the forward strand.
CAAGCATGAGTGCTATATTGTCTGCATACACTATATTGTGTATGCCCATTAATTCCAGTTTTCGCAAAAGTCTATTTACAGTAATATTCCACAGTAGAGGTAAAAAAACTCCTTTTTTCCGGAGCCCCTTGACAGCCCTTCTTCGAATAATGATACTCCTATTCTTGACATTTATAGTCCTCAACCGTAGATTAGAAATCCCGCCTAGCGAGAGCTATGCTCAGTTTGTCAGAAGAGATTTTATCAAATGCTTGGCAATATCCATAAAACGGTATGGAGCAGTTACGCCATTGTTAATTTCTCCTTCCGCGACTAATAAAAGTTCATACATCAGCGCATGGTTCTTCTCATAGTTTCTTGTTTTCAGAAAAAAAGTTTCTTATCGAATCAGTCCCATTTTTGAGGCAGCGTACCTTTTTCTTCATTGATTTAATTTATACATTCCTCCATTAGTGTTCACTGAAATAGCTTAAAGCTACGCATAAAGCAAATTTTTCTGCACGGTGAGTGATTGTATATTTCAGCTGGAGTCATTAAAATATCTACAACGAACTTTATTCTGTGCGCCACTACCGACGGACAGTTACAGAGAATGTGCACCGTCGTTTCTGCTTGCGTTTGTCAGAATAAATTGGTGTCGTCTGAGACTACAATGTCCGGTAAACCGTTCCTTTAGCAATTTAAGGTTATTTTTGTCCAATAGCAGTAATTTTTGAATTTGCCTTGGGATAACGTAATGTGTCGTTTTGCTTGTCTTAGACCGTGAAAGGCTCCCGAATAGTGAGAAAATTTAACAAAAGCCCAGGAATTATTCTGTTCTTTGACATATCGTCGTGTGATCCCAAGTAAGGGTTCAGGTCCTATAAACCTACATTGGGCTGCTCTGCTTGCTAGACAAATGGCCTTCATGGCATGGCACCCAGCATAACGTCAGTTTATTTCGAGCACCAAGTTCATGTATACACCAAGAGAAAAATCTATAAAAACCATATTGATTCAATAAGAAACATTAATGAAAGTTTAGTCATGCTGAACATTTTTATTTCCATATTGAACTATATTTATTCAAAGTTGAAAATTATTGATTTAGTGTATTTCAATGAAAATTATTAAATTAATATGACGAGTTTTTATTTTTAATTCACCGTTTTTCCCTTAGTGTATATGTGACATAATCCATGATAACATCCGTCCTTATCTCATAAGACATTAAGGCTTTCAGCGCTGCTTGACTATCTGCCATCAAGTAGATACAAATATTCTTACACTTTCCTCTCAAGCATTTTCTAGCACAAATAAGGATGTCATAGAATTCCGCCTGGAAAATCGCAGTGTATGGCTCTTTGGAAGTTAGGGCCGTATATCCCTGCCCCGGTATCTTAATTTTCCTATTTAAAGCCGTCATTGAACCAGATTTGGTCCGCATCTTCGTTCATCCATTGGCTTCTTTCAGGAATTAGAACGTAAAAGTTTTTGTTCAAGAACAATGTTGGTTGTATTTGATTACTTATACTAATATTTGTCCTAGAATACTCATGTGCTCAATCAGATTTCCTGTTTTTATATAGTGGAGATGTCTGGAAGGCGAACTGCGGTTATGCGGCCCTCCTTCTTCACTATAATGTGCAGAATGGCACACCGGGAATATAAAAAACAGGTTCTCATTGCCCTGGTGATCGAAATACGTACTAGCAGGTATACCTTGTCGAGTAGTGCTCTAGTAAAGCTCTTGATAGAAAAAAAGTTCCGAAAATTAAAAAAAAAATGACATTAGATTTGTTGTCATCCAGGGTGGTTCAGTTAAATCTATGTCCGACATCGAAGATCAAAACTGTCCACAAGGTGGATGTTGTTCATCGATGAACTGCTTGAACAACTCAAAAACCTGATCTTCCGAACTCGTGGTTACGCTGACGACTTTAGCATATCTGTGTTAGGGTGGGAGGACGGTATCATATCGGAAAAGGTGCAACAAGCCCTAAATCTAACTATCAAGTGATGCAAAGTTAGGGGATTGTCCATTAACCCAGTGAAAATAGTCATTGTAGCTTTTACCGGACAAAGAAAATGTATGGTAGAATTAGTCGATTCGTATCGTGCTACTCTACTTCTTTCCATATCATTCTACTTTATGTCTGAGTCAATGAAAACCTTCGAAAATTTTTCTTTTGCTTCTTTCATAATTTTCTCATATTTAATAAATAAATGGCACCATCATTCATTTTCTAATCGTATTTTATTTATTTTTTTTAGTTTTCTTAGCCTTTTGTTTTTGGCATATGCAACTGTTTGACGCTCTCTACGTAAAAATCAATTTTCTGTAGATGTCTACCTCACAAAAGTTACGATACGTGTTGAATAAACAGTAATATGTTTTTTTTAAGAGAAGTAATACAATCAGGCAATTAATGCCTACCAGTTAATTACTTAATGTGTTACCTTCTTTGAGGAGAGATATAGATAGCTTAATTCATTTACAACGCTGCTATTGCGCATTTTATATAGAGCAGTGTTGCAAGCCCCTCTGGTGTCAAGTAGAGGCATCGAGTTGTTTAAGCTGTGTAGCCATTTTATTAGTTCTTTTACTTCGCCGACGGTTCCGCTACCGACGAAGGAGGGTGCTGTGAAGTGCACAAGGATATGTTAGTATTAATCGCTGCCGGTACTGCCAAAGTGATCAGTGCTATGCCTTCATCACTTTAATAGTCCAACAACAACCAAGACCATAACACACCAATGCACATGAGAAAAATGCATGATGTTGGTGGCTTGCATGAAACTAGTCTTGAACTCAAGACCTCAGAATTTGTAGTCAAACGCGCTAACTACTCAGCCAACAGCACCTTTTATTAATAAAACATATTTGGCAATTTATCCGTAACCTCACGATACGATTCGACTAAGTCTACCATTAGACTCATAGCAACCACCTTAAATGGTTCAAGTATCAAGTTCTCCAACGAAGTTAAATACCTTAGGGTCTTTCTTGACAAGTCACTTATTTGGAATCAACATGTCTCCTACACTGCCAACAAAGCCATTAGGGTACTTCATGCCTGCCAACGGCTATTTGGTAAAACATGGGGACCCGGCCCTAAAATTTAATATCGCATAACTCTTTTATTTATGGACCGATTTTCGATATTCTTTTGTTTGTTTGAAAAGGCTTTCTTGCAGATTGGTCCCATTATTATTATTTTTTAAATCGATTTTCAAAATTCTTTTGTTGTTTGAAAAGGTTTGCTTCCAGTTTGGTCCCATAAGTTTTTTGAAAAAACATTGATTGTCGCTTAACTACTCCGCCATTTATGGACCGATTTAAAATAAAAATTTTTTTTTTAAGTGTTTGTTTGTAATTTGGTTTAATCGAAATTTAAGTGGAAAGCGTGCGGACAAAGTGACCAACCGAAATATTTCATTCGATTGGATGTCGGTTTTCTTTTGCCAGAAATATTTTACAAAAAAACCTCTTTAAAGAAAACGTTCTATATAAATTCGACAACTCGCCGCACTTCACTTTGCAAAATTATTATTAAACTTACACTGCACGCTTCTTCTGAACTCCATTAACATTTTCATGCAAAATAACATTTTTAAATGATTTCCAAAATTAAAAATCCATCAGAAAAATGAAATTATATCTGCCTGTGGGGATACATAATCATATTGAATGAACATCACTTATGCAGAAAAATGAGAAAGAAAAAAATATAAACTTCAATGAATGACAAATAATTTATTTTTTTAATAATGATAATAGACTTTGATATGCGATACACTCTGATCAGGAGAAAGATATGCAACAGTGAAAAAAGAAAAAACAAAAACATGTTTAAACATGAATGCAATTAATGTTGGGAGATAATTTTAATATAATGAGTTTATAAACTGCGTATAATAATGAACATAAGGTAAAAAAATCTGATAATTTGTAGCAGTAGTGGTAGTAATATGAAGCCTACTTTAAGGCTGTTAAGCATAATTACAAATAGTACATAAAACGTAGGTAGTGATAAAAACAAGTATGCAATGAAATCTCTGTGGAAAAATAACGTAATTTTATTTTAATAATTGTTATTAAAGTTGTATTTAATTAGAGAGAAAATGAGAAAAAGGTAATTCAATATTAATTAAGCAGGAATGGTTATATTTTTGCTTGAAGTTGGCTAGGATATTTAAAGTACACTTTAAAGACAGATTAGTGCATACATATATGTCTTCAATAAACAAAGCATACTTATTTAAGCCGAAAATGTAAGGCATACTTTTAGGAGTTCAAGAAATATTTGTATAACATACGGTTTAGTATGAAGCTATTTTAAGGCTGATATGTTCTTTGTTCTTGCGTGAAATTTTTTACTTTATTTAATTAATTTCTGATGTCTGCTCTAATATTCGCTAATGCATTTCCAATATTTTCCGCTTGTTTGAGTTTATTGCGGAAATCGTAATTGTCATGTGCTGTACACACCACAACACGATCTGGTTATCAACAAAAAATAAATAATTGCAACTACACAAAATAAAAGCAGGCTTTCGTGTTGCAAAGTATTTTTTGTATAATAAACTACTCAGCCTTTAATGCAGAAACCCTGCCCAAAAATAGCACTAAAAGAGAAGCGTGCAAATTTCAAATTAATTCCCAACATTAAACACCCTCAATCACACATTTACAAATGCAGTTGATTCTTTTACGGAATAAGGAAATGTTAGGAAAAATTCTCTATAAAAAAAAACATTAGGAATCCTTGTAAACTACGTTTTCCAGAAATATTAAACTTCATCAAAACCCAACGTAGGCACAGTAAATGCTATTATACACAATTGGTATATATTGTAACTGTATACACTTTATATTGGCTTGCAAAACGCGCTAAGCTGCCTATAATCAAGAATAAGAAATCCCAAGCAACACATTTGGAGGGTTGAATTCCTTTTCTGTTATTTTAATACAAAACTAAAAATCTTTGGTTTTAATTTTTCGAAAACGCCTAAAATGTCGCTTAAAATGTGTATGAGAATCGCGTTATTTGGAAAACTGCATTAAAAGTGTTTTTATGCTTGAACCCCTTGAAAGAAGTAAATGATACACGCGTTTACACAAAGGACCTTAATTTTCCTGTTTATGTTTTCATTTTGGGAGAGTTAGCAACAGCTCAGCTGGGTGTTTCTTAACACATTCACAACCACTGGTCACTTTTATGAGCATTTACAGTTCATAGGACTTTAAATATTTTCGGAGTGCATAAATTTAGTTTTTTGGAAAACTATCAGTTTCTTAGATGGAGTTATGGCTTTTTGGTGAATTTCAGCTAGATTTGGTCTATGTATCGTATTTTCGGAAAATTTTCGTCTCTTCCAGAGTAAAATAGTTTTCGGAGAGTTTTTCATATCACTGTGAAATCGTAGGCTTCTCGAGGACTTAGGTTCATTATTTTAGCTGTGTTACATTTCGGGTTTTAGAAGAGTTTTGGAAGTTTTTCGCAGTAATACATTTTTTATCCATTTTCGATTTGTTTGGCTCATTGCGCTCATTGTAGGTTGAAAGACGTTTAAAATGTCGTCGTTTTCGGAGTAAGTTAAATTTATTGTAAATTTTTGGTCAATATGTGATTGTCTGCTGATTATCACATTTTAGCACAATTTTTATTTTTTTTTCGGAGTAATTTAGATTTTCATCGGTTGTATGATTTCTTTTGTGGGTATTTAAATTTTTAGTAAATTCATGGCACTTTTTTAATGGTAGATTTTCGTTCAGTATCTAATTTTTGAACATTTTAGAAAGTTTTGGGAATAATTTTTATTTGCTAGCAAGTTACCGATTTTTTTACTAGGTACATTTTTAGCAACTTTCGACTGATATTTGTATGTGCCTGTAAAATATCGATTTTGAGAAAAATGTCTCTGTTTTTTCGGACCTACTTACACCTTTTGACGTTTTCCGATTTGCTTGGTGAAATTATATCATCCTGGTGGATTAGTGCCCTTTGGATACATTCTGGAATATTTGTATGTTAAAATACGACTTCCCGAAAATGATCATGTAGTTTTTTTCGTAGTAACTTCGTCTGTTTTTTTTCGACTTTTCGGTATCTTTAGTAAAATTTTGTATTTCCAGTAGATTGAAAACTGTTTTGTATCATTTTCAAATATATTTTTTACGGTTTGAGTTGTTGAAAATATTTCGATTTTCGGAGTATGTAATTTGGTTTTTTCTAGAGGTTTTTATTTATTTAGTAATAATATATGATCCTTGTGCCTTCAAGGCACTTTTAATGTATATATTTTCGAATATGAATTTTCAGAGATAAAACGTCATCAGAATAACTGTGATATCGAGAAAATTTCTTTAGTAAAATTTTGAATTTCTGGTGAATCTACGACTCCTTTCAGATTATGAGGAATACATATTTTAAATATGTTGAGTGTTACTTCACTGTTTTTCGTGATTTCAATTTCTTTACTACGTCTTTCAGGTGTATATTAAATTATATATTTTTGTCCATGCGTTGTGTTAAGTTTCTACTTTTCAGAGATATTTCGATTTTTGGGAGTGGTTTACCAACATTATAATTTTTTTAGATTTAAGGCAGTTTTGGTACTTATTTAGAATGTGTAAGTTCGAGCTTTCAGACAAGTTTCCTCTTTCGGAGTATCTTAATTGTTTTTCAAACGTACATACATTTATGGAGTAGTTACACATATGTTTTTGTTATATATACATCTTGCTTTGTAACATTTTCAGATGTGTGTTTAACATTACATTTTCGGGGATATTTCGGAGTAACTTAACTTTTTGCAGAGTTTTCGCTTATGTAGATATATAAGGCGTTACTGGTCTGGTACAATGGAATCCCTTTTAATAGGTTCCCCAATAAGTGTCTTGTATTAAATTTTTGTGAAATTGAGGGCTTTTACTAAATTTAGCGCCTTTTGATTCACTATAAAATATTTGCTATACATATATCGAGATACCGAAAAATTTTCCAGTTTTTCGGAGTAACTTATTTTTTTAATTTTCGACATCTTTCGTAAATTTATGTGTTTTTAGTAAATGTTAAGCTCGTTTGTAACATTTTCGAATGCGTCGTAAGTTTGGAATTTCCGAGAATATATAGATTTTTCGGAGTAAATAATTTATATTTTTCCTTTTTTTTATATAGTGAAATTATGGATTTGTGCTAAATTTAAGGCATTTTTTAAGTTTGTGCTATATCGAGTTTTCACAAATGGTTTTATTTTTTCGGAGTACATATTTGCGCTATTTTTTGAGGTTTCGAATTTTAAAGAGAATTTTTAAAATTGTATTTGGAGGACTAGAAACCTATTTATTAGTGGCATTTTTGGTTATGTGTTAAATATTAAATTTTCGGAGGAATATTTTTGTCAAAATTTAAAGTTTTTCGGAGCACCGTTGATAGTTCTACCATTAATGGAGTGCTGCTAGATTTAAGGTTTCTCTATGCATTTCGACTTGCACTTTTGATAATGTTTGATTTTTCGGAGTAATTTTTATTTTATTGTGAGTTTTTAGTCTTTACTGAATTTAATTTTGTTACGGAGTAACTTTCGGACTTCTTTTTGATCATTTTTAATATAACAAATTTTGAGCAATTTTGTGATTTAATTTTTGTTCATTCGCAGCCTGATACCCCTGTTCTTGAACGGGTTAATTGCAAGTATAATAACCAAAATGCTCCCTTTTTCTAAACAATAAAATATGTCGTACTCATTAGCTTTTTATGTGTTACAAAAATTTGTTTGTAATTTTTGTTTTTAGATTTCAATCCTTCAAGAAGCGGTGCATTATTTTTCTTGGTACGAGTGTTTGTGCGTGCGTGTGTTTTACTCTGGCATACGGTAATCCTGGCGATTATTGTCGTGTGACTTTATGATTTATGACCTTAATAAAATGTTTCCTATTTTATATTTTGTTCAATCTACTGTAATGGCCTGTTGTGTTTTTAGTGGGGTTTTGAAGTTAGTAATATTATAATAGGTTTGTTTATGTTTTACTTCAAAACGTGGTTATTTAAAGGTTCAGTGCACAATTGCTGAGAAATATTTTATTTTTGCTTAACTTTTTTTGTGTTCTGTTTTTGGCATAATGTGTATTAAACATGATATGCTGATTGTGTTTCAAATACATTAAATTAGCTAATAAATAATTTTAGTGGCCCGATCTTTGTGAAACTTTATAAATTTTTAGAGGACAGTGTAACACCCTTACAAGCCGATTACATCATAATTACTGGCTTAAAATCTCATTTTAAGGTGGTATTACCTGTACATAAAGATCAACTATTTATTCTCATTATTAATGAAAAAAGAATACGAGAATTCTTACTTATTAGTAAATTTCTATTTCAGGCGAAAATTCTTGTATTGCTTTTTTCGTATTAATAAATATTTGATGAAGAATGGAATTGTAAATAAATATATCTCGTATTCTATTTATAGCGAACATTTAAAAGATATTTTAATTTAAAATGAAATATGACACCTACATTTTAAAATTCTTAGTTATTTGAAAATTGCAAATGGAAATCTAAAACCAATAATCAAGCACTAAAAGTCCTCTATTTACATCCTATATTAGCTTAAAGAAAATAAACTATAAAAATGTTAACAAAAGAAAAAACTTAAAGAAATACTACAAGCAAACTAGACAAACACAATCAATGAGCAAAACAAACAGGATAACAGAATAAATAAAACTATCCTGTGTAAATGAACATGCGAATAAAAATATGCATGAAACTGGGTTTTTAGGTTTTATGGGGATGATTTTAGTTTTAGCAAACTATTACAATGGGAAATTTATGTTGTGGGTGAAAAAGATATAATTTGAAAAAATTTATTTCTTGTCATTATTGGATTTGTGCTATTTCTGGCTGACTAAAAGTTAAAGTAAAATAATTTCTCACAACACTATGCAACAAGAAAAATGCTAAGGAGTGCCACTATATTTTTTGATGTGTTATGCTCCCCTTTTATGTAAAACACCATGCGGAAAATTTTTGTGGAATAATTCAGCCCACTATAATGCCGTTGAAGGGCAATATTTTGCCCCTTATTTATTTAGGGGCCAAAAAGACCTATACCGCGAAGAGCTCCAGGGTTAAAATGATCTTCAACAATGTTAGCAATGGACTTTTACATAAAAGTTCTGAGTACATATTACCTAGTCAGTATAACTACACACAGAAAAACTGCATAGTAAAATCGTAGAATTCCAAGTTAATTTAACATTTTTCGGTATTGATTTTGATTCATAAGTATTTTGTGTTAATTCAACATGATTTACAATAATCTTGAAAATAAATGTTCTCCTTTAAAATAACTGTATATCACACGGAAAAATAATCGTGTAGCTTTCTGTAGAGAATAATGTTTGGATACACATAAATTCCTTTATATTTCAATTTACAACAAACATTCACAATTATATCCCTGTAATAGACAATAACGGCCAAAAATTCCGTGTACTTTCTTTCGGAACTCCGTTCTAGCAAACGGAAATTTCTGTGAGGAATTTACCAACGTGAATTTCCGAAAGTTTTTTTTGCACACAGTTCTTATGGGAATGTGAATTTCCTTAACTCTACGTCTCCACATAACTTGAAATGCTGTTGTAACTTAAAGCTATGACTGCGTTGTTAAAACAAATGTTAGTAATTTTGTGTTAGGTGTAGACCGCAAATAAGAACTCCGTACGACTCATCAAATGCGTACTACCAAACAGAATATTGCCTGACAATTTTCAAAAATGAATTTTATGGCTCGATTATCGAAGGCGACCGAACTTCGGTTGGGTTGCCAGTTGCTAAAAATCATATTACGGATGGCAACTGGCAACTGAAAGTTGTCAATTTCAGTTGCTTTTCTGACAACCACAAATTTTCAGTTGCCGGCTGGCAACGCAACTGAAGTTTGGTTGCCATCGATAATCGAGCTATTAGTTTGTTACTTTACACTACTACTATTAAATGGAGAAAGAGCTTTATGTTTGCTGTAGAAAAATTAGCGCACAAATTTTAATTTTTGAAAAATATACTTAACATGTACCGGGCATATATGAGTATTTTTTTAATACATTTTGAAAAGATTTGCATTTCTATACGGTGCATAAAAGCGAGAAATGCATATAAGCGAAATGCAAATACGAAATATATTTATGGTTTTTTTTAATACCAATAGAAAATTGCTCATGTTGGGATGCAAATAATCGACGTGCATATAAGCGATAAATACTGTACAGTTTAAACAACGAATTGCCTCTAATTTACACCAGAGAAACTTGCAACACTGATCTACAAAAACGCGCAATTGCAAAGTTGTAAAGGAATTAAGATTTTTATCTCTCTCGCACTTCACCACCTGTGCTCTCTACACTATCTCTTTCCCAAAGAAGGTAACACAGTAATTAATTAACTGGTAGGCATTAATTCCTGATTGTGTTACTTCTCTTTAAAAAAATAAATGTGCCCCTGTGGCTGAGTGGTAGCAACGCTAGCCTGTCAGTGTAGAGGTCGTGGGTTCGATTCCCGCCATAGAACCTGGGTGTTTTTCAAGAGGCAAGCTGATCGCTTCGCAGGTTCTGTTTGTTCTTTAATAAAAAAAATTATATATATACATATATAACAAGACGATATTTATCGCCCCACAGAATATGCAGTGAAATTTCTTTTACCCCTGCACCTTAAACTACACTAAACTTTTAAACATTTACTTGAGTAAACTTCTTGTATTCTTTTTTACATTTTAAGCTTTAAATTAAAAAGCAAACATACATTTCTATGTTTAACAATTTGCTATAAAACTTTATTTTAAATATGCTTTAAATAACTTAAAAAATAAAATAAAAATAAAATATAAATGCACTTTATAGCTGTCATGTTAAATATTAAGAGTTTCTTGCATTAAACTGTCACTATGGAGAACATTAATAGTAGCATTGTGAGCGAAAATTTGTCTTCTGCTGTAGTATCAAATAGAATGAATAAGGAAAACTATGAGCAGCATAAAGTAATAACTTTAAATGTAAATGCTAACGAAGCGTAAATAAAAACTTGAGCAATTTAAAATTTTTCACTCTATTCTATCTATGGCATTCGCTTATTTAACTTGCTCATGCATTTTATTTGCTTAAAATTACGCACTCTGTTGCAAAAGATAAGCGAAATGTATGAAAAGTACATGATATTTAAAATTAACTTTAATTTAAAAGCAAGTTAGTTATTAGGAAATTTTGAAGTAAACTTATAAGATTTTAAACTTTTCCTTCAATTGTCTGTCAATTTGTTTAATTTTAAAATTTATGTTTGCTTAAATTCTTATACAGCAAGTTTCCATGAATATAAAGATAAACTTACAAGTGATGACTACTTTATCTCAATATCCATAAAAGGAAGATACCTAAAACTTTTTGTTTTGTCTACTAAATGGAGATGAAGTTTTTTCTTTGTTCCAAAAATTTATGTTTATTTATGTTACCAGCTTCAGAAGTGTGAGAAGCTATAAATTTGATTGTTTTGAAAAAAAAAGAACAAATTTATTAAAAACAAAACAATTTGTTTGTTCACAAAATGTTTATTTAAGACAGAAAGCAATATGATAACAACGTTTAATAAAGATGATGTTTAGAAAATTAAATTTGATTGTTTATATGCCGTATATTTTTTTTAAAAAGATTTTTTTCTTAATATTGTTAACAAGAGAAACGCAAACATTTAAAAAAATATATATTCCATTAAATTCAGAAAATTTAAATTAACAAACTCTAAATTTTAGTAGTTTATCTACCAGTAAGTAGACTATAAAAAAGCTTGATTAAAATACTTAGCATATTTTTGGGCGTAGTTGCAGTTAATAAATAAATGCCTCACAGATTGCACAAAGTTAAATATTAGACAAAAACAATGCATTTTTCTAGAACTAAAAAAGTTCCATTAGTTACTGTTCCAAATATTTGCTTGTTACCTTTTTCAAGAATTATTATGTCTAAAACAAATACATACTTAAATATTCTTCAGGTAATAACAGCTTTTCATAAATCCCATTATAAACTATTTAATTAACCATCAACCTGTTAAAAAAATACACAATATTTATTCTTAGTCCTAAACTAACAGAATATGTCTGTAATACTACGGCGAGTGGTAGTGTATAAAAAAAATATAATTAAAAAATAAACATTCACACAGTTGAAAGCAGAATGAATGTCATATGCAGTCTATTCAAATTCAACACAAATAACAACAACAATGTGATGTAAGAAAAATTATAAAATCATCACAAAATATGATCTAGTAGAACAAAGAATAAAAATTGGAAAAACTACTAGTGCACAATGGGACAGAGCAATAAAAATGAGATTAATATAAAACGAGATTTCTATGCTTAGGACTACATGGAAGATAAAAATAAGAAACATTATAGTTTACCTTAAAACTAGTTAGAATTTATTGACAATATTGAAATTTTAGTAGCTTAGTCCAAAAGCAACTCTTTTGCAGGATACTACTTCAGAAAGCACTTCTTTCTTTAAAATGTACTTTTTTTAAAGGTACTTATTTTTAAGGTTTTTTTAGTGTATACTTTTTGTAAAAGGTACTTTTTAAAATACTAGCTTTTTAAAAAAGTACTTTTTTAAAAGAGTAGTTTTTTAAAAAAGTACTTTTTTAAAAATTACTTTTTTAGAAGATAATTTTTTAAAAGGTACTTCTTTAAAAAGGTTACTTTTTAAAGGTCCGAACTCAAACTGTTAAAAATTCGTAAAATGAGCGCCTATAGAGGAGTACCTTGTCTTCAAATCTCCATCATTTTCTTTCTGCCCACGTTGACTATTTTCCCAAAAAAAATGTGGCCATCCATTAGAGAATCCATATTTCTTATAATTTCAACAATATGAGGTAACGCGTCCACCCACAAACTGTTAAAAATTCGTTCTAGAGGAGCACCTTGCGTTCAAATCCGCCTAATTTTTTTCGCCCACGTTGACTCCTTCAAAAAAAAATGTGCCCATCCCTTAGAGAATGCACATTTCATACAATTTTAAAAATCGGGAATAACTCGTCCAAACTCAAATCCATATAATTTTTTTCGCTCACGTTGACTACTCCTTCCTGAAAATTGAATTTTTTAAAGTACGTTTAATATGTCAACAGAGCTCTGTTAAGTTCTATGGTTTGTGCCTAGTGTTTTATATATCAAAATTTAGCTTCACACACATATTATTTTAAAAATAATTTTTTTTTAAAATGTACTTTTTTAAAATGTGTTTTTTTAAAAAGTAGTTTTCTTGAAAATTCCTTTTCTTAAAAGGCACTTTTCTTAAAAGGTACTTTTCTTAAAAGGTACTTTTCTTAAAAGGTACTTTTCTTAAAAGGTACTTTTCTTAAAAGGTACTTTTCTTAAAAGGTACTTTTCTTAAAAGGTACTTTTCTTAAAAGGTACTTTTCTTAAAAGGTACTTTTCTTAAAAGGTACTTTTCTTAAAAGGTACTTTTCTTAAAATGTACTTTTCTTAAAAGGTACTTTTCTTAAAAGGTACTTTTCTTAAAAGGTACTTTTCTTAAAAGGTACTTTTCTTAAAAGGTACTTTTCTTAAAAGGTACTTTTCTTAAAAGGTACTTTTCTTAAAAGGTACTTTTCTTAAAAGGTACTTTTCTTAAAAGGTACTTTTCTTAAAAGGTACTTTTCTTAAAAGGTACTTTTCTTAAAAGGTACTTTTCTTAAAAGGTACTTTTATTAAAAGGTACTTTTCTTAAAAGGTACTTTTCTTAGAAGGTACTTTTCTTATAAGGTACTTTTCTTAAAAGGTACTTTTCTTAAAAAGTACTTTTCTTAAAATGAACTTTTCTTAAAAGGAATTCTTTTAAATGGGATTTTCTTAAAAGGTACTTTTTTGAAAGGTACATTATAAAAGGTACTTTTTTTAAAGGTACTTCTTTTAGTGGGTGCTTGTGTCTGAGTGGTTAGCGCATTTGACTACAAACCCTGAGGTCGGTCTTGATTTCAAAGCTAGTTTCAGGCAAGCCAACAACATCATGCATTTTTCATATGCATTGGTGTGTTAAAGTGTTGGTTGTTGTTGGACTGTTAAAGTGATGAAGGCATAGCACTGATCACCTTGGCAGTACCGGCAGCGATTAATACTATCATTTCCTAATGCACTTCACAGCACCCTCCTTCGACGGTATTGTAGCAGAGCCGCCGCCAAAGTAAAAGAACTAATAAAATGGCTACACAGCTTAAACAACTCAATGCCTCTACTTGCCACCAGAGGTGCTTGCAACACTGCTCTACAAAAATGAATTAAGCTTTCTATCTCTCTCCCACTTCAACACCTGTTCTTTCTACACTATCCGTTTCCGAAAGATGGTAACATATTAATTAATTAACTGATAGGCATTAATTGCCTGATTGTGTTACTTCTCTTTTATAAAAAAAATTTTACTTTTTTAAAAGGTACTTTCTTTAAATAAACTTTTCTCAAAGGTACTTTTGTAAAAGCAAAGATTATATATGTGTAAATTTAATGGCTTTTGGCCCACTGTATATTGCACAAACAACCAGCATCCCTTTGCCATTTCATTATTTAAAGAACTCTCTTCCTTTTTTGTGACGTTTTCGTTTAGAAGACTTTAGAATAATTACTTTTGGTAAAAATTGCTGTCTATGAAGGTTTACACATTGTAGAGGGTGGAAGGCAAATGAAATATGAACAAATTTAAACATAATTTGAATACATTTTTATATTTATTTTATTTTCTTTGTAAACGAAACGTGTCGAATATCTGTTGCAGTCATATTATAACCTCAAGCAATTGCTTACTTATATTCATATACAAAAAAGATGCATTAACAAAAACAGCAAACTATCAGGCTATTAGTTGTTACCTTTGTCGTTGTACTTGTTTGTTGTGCCTTAAGCAAACAGTGGATCTGTATATTTTCAATCATTTAATAGAACAATTTTGATCCCCTTTATTATTTTTATATGATTTTTGTCAAACATTTGTAAAACTTTTAACACTTACATTCAAGTATGTAATATTCAAAAAAGGGTGGTTATTGGAACATAGCCCAGCAAACAAAAACAAAGTAGAATATGAAGTATGTATGTATATAATAGTGAGCTATTTTTAGAGGTAAGTTTTACAATATAATGAATTAGTTTGAAGTTTGCTTTTAATTATTTACTAAATGTTTGCTGGTTTATATTTTGCAATTCTAAAATATAATTTTATTTTTGCAGTTTTTATGCCATTAATGTATATTTGCTTGTTTGCTTGTTATGAATGAACAAGAAGTATCTACTACAATTTGTATATTATATGTAAGTTGAGTGGTGATGATGGTGATGATTCAACTGGTCTAACTGTCGAAGATGATGATGCTTCTGTTGATGCTGTTGATGATTTTTGCTATCTAAGCTGTATATAACAAACAAAGAGAGAAAAAGAAAATACAAGAATCTACCACTACTCTGTTAAATTATATTACTTTTACTCCACATTTTAGCAATTGTAGTCTTGTTGTCTATTTGTTTAGTTGATGGATTTTTGTGTATAATGTTTGCCTATTTTTTTCTGTTCAGTTGGATATCCTTATAACTCCCTGTATTTTGTTTGGAATTTTTAATTTGATTTCACTCAACGGAAAACAATTTTTAAAATGTGTCTGTAACAAACACAAGTGGTTTGCTGGCAATTTGTGTTTAGCAACGTCCTGGCCTTTTGGTATATTCCGCCGCCTTTGAGCTTCCACACCCACAATGTTAAAAGAATATTCGAAAAAATTTAGTTTTTTTAGTCATAATAACATAAATGTCTTAATTTAAAAAATATGTTATAGAGATAAATGAAAAAGTTTTTATATTAAAATTTCGTTTTAAAAGCTTAGCCTACATTTGGGGGCTATTCAATCTCAGAAAAATATAGCCTATTTTTTGGTCGTTTATAAGTGCTGTACATAATATTTGTATTTAACTGTTTTATGAATGAAAGAATAGATTTAGCATAATTTAAGGGACACGTCTTTATGATTGTTTAAGAAACTCGAAATTAAATTTTGATGTTATGCTTAATAATTGAAAAGAATAATAATGTTTGGATATCAAATAGCTCAGACTTTGGCAGCAGAAGAGTATTAGCGCAAGGTTAACAAGCAGAGTAAGATATACATTAAAAATTAGTTCCTTACCCACGTGCAACTAGTTAATTGCCTCAATTATGCCTTATTTTTAGCTCCAACGTGTATATGGAAAAAAGTAAAAAAAAATATTTGAAAAGTGTTTTATTTATTTGTGATAATATTTTGTCATGTTTATATATGTGAAAAATTTTGTATTTGCCTACATAGCTTTTTGCCACGAAAAATTTGTGTCTCTAAATACACTGTACAGCAAAATCAAAAATTGTATGAGTCTTTTTGTCTCTTCAAATGGGGCAAAAAACTCCCCTTCGGCGGCGCTATATCGACCAAATATGTTTGACAAAAATATTTCTCGTGGTGTTTTATATAAAAGTGCTGAGCACATTTTATACCTTAAACGTAAGGCAAAATTCCCTATGCCAAGTACCAGTTATGAATAAGTACGAAATTAACCCATAAACACATTTTAAGTTTTAAATAATTTTTGGCGTTCAACTTGTGTCTGGAACTGGGGTCGCTTTGAAGAGCTATGGTAGAATTTTATGGCACCATTTTTTGCACCATTTTATTCATTTTTGTGTTTTACATTGTTATGTTATTCTCCTAGAAGCAGGCTTTATTAACTGTTTAACTGTTCTTTCTAAAAGTGGGCTTTAATATTTGTCATAGGACTCATTTTCATATTTTATTAGAATCTTTAAAGGGTATTGTTTGGGCATTATTGTTTCGTTCTAAGTGGCTAGTTAGTTTTTAATCATTAGTTTTACAATGTTCTTCTGAAATATAAAATTGAATTGCTTCATATTGCCAAAAAAGTTGTACTATTTAACAAACTTTAAACGCTTTAATCGTATTCTGTTTTTTTGTTAGCTCTATACATATTACAAAATGTTGGTTATTTTTCATTTTTATGAGAAAAAAATTGTCTTCATTTAATATTCCTTGGAAAAAAGCAACATCCTGTTAAAAAAAAGACAAATGTGTCGACAAGTGTGCTTGCCTTTGTGCAATAGCTTGCCGGTTGCTTGCTATTTTTCAGTTTTATTCTATAAAGTTTAAAAACGAAATGCATATAAAAAAAACTGTAAAATCCAACAACCCAGGTAAATAATTGCAGTTATTTACAAGTCCCAAATGGCTGTCTATGTAATAACGCAATTATTTATGTTGCTAGTCTTTAGGGAAATATGATGCTACTTTGGCGTCGGCAAATATACTCGTTCGTACTGGTAAAAACTTGGCACAATTAATTGCAGTTTATGAAAATGAAAATTATGAAAAATATAATACACAGAGAATTGGAAAACAAATATGAGTCATAGAACTCTAGAGAGTTATCGTTATGTTTTCACAGGTAAGAATTTCAAATTATGTTTTAAAAGCCATTGAAAGTAGGCAACGTTTTTTTTTTATTTGTTGGGATATACAGATTTGATGACACAGAAAAAATGGCTTAAAGCTTTTGCAAGGATTAATTAAAATAATATAATTTTTCAATACATATGTTTGAACAAAATAACAGATTCATAAATTTGTATAGCATACTTTTAGGAGACAATATATTTATGATTTAAAAATTTGTGGAGCCAATTAATTCACTTTGTAGTCTCTTTGTAAAGGTATATCTCAGAGGATTAACTAAGGGAATACAAATTTTCAGTAAATTTTTTTTAAACAAAATAACAGATTCATTAATTTGTATAACATAGTTTTAGGAGACAATGTATTTATGATTTAAAATTTTAAGGACCCTTTTCGTTTTGTAATCTCTTAAAAATGGTATATCTCGAGAACAGCGCTACATATCGGTTTCAAATCATAAAGTTTAACCAAAAATACAAACTCATATACTTTTATCTGTAATTTTTTTTTAGAAAATTCAGTTATCGATAATTTTCTTTTAGGAAAATAGTTATCATTATATTTTGTTAACAATACGAGTTATCAATAACTATTTTTGAAATGTAAAGCTTTATATCGAACCCTTAGCGCCAAATGATTGTAAGCGACAAAAATAAAAGTTTTCTGGAGAAGGGTTTTTTATTGTATTTAAACATGATTAATATTCATAAACTGTCACTTACGATCAAATTTTACAGCCTGTATGTCAAAAGTTATCAACAATTTTGACATTTTCACGATTTTAAACTATGTGTAGGCTCATAAAATTTCCATTTCAATAAAAAAGTTGTTTTTTTTACAAATTGTCGCTTACGATCATTTCGCGCAAATGGGCGATATGATTTAGATTTAGCACATGACTTAGTGATAGCTTCATTGTAGAAAATAAAAGTTTTCTTGAAATTATATTAGAAAGTTGAGTTATCGTTAAATTTCCCTTAGAAAAGTAGTTATCGATAACTTGTGGATGAGACATAAGAGATGGCACAATTGTATGCTTTGATTAAAAGAAAACTGTTTCATATAAAAAAACGTCTTGAATTTTATAGCATACTTTTAGTAGTCAATGTGTTTGTTTAATGCTTTTAACCAATACAATTTCAATTCCCCGTGAAAGCTTTTAAGCATTTTTTAAGTGCAAGCATTTTATAATTACAAGAACTTTGTATTATAAAATCTTACCCTCAGTACTCAATG